>JAABKJ010075445.1:148820518-148987368 GCA_011634705.1 Andricus grossulariae | reverse complement strand
GTTTTAATTTATGTCAATGATTTGCGTCGTTCATGAAATTATCTTTATGAGCTTCTGGCTTACACATTTTTTGTGCATGTGTGGAATTTTTTTGCATAGAAATACACTAAAAAAAATTCTATTGAATACTAAATTCTAAATTAAAATTTAAACAGAAAACAGGGGTGAAATAAATAGGAATTATCTCTTAGGAGATTTAAAGACTCTACAAACAGTTCGTTGTTTAAACCTTATTTTTTTAGTGCGGATAACTAAGCTGCATATTAGAGTGAGTCGGAAAACCCAAATGTTTGAGATTCGAAACGTAATAGTACCAAAAAATTTTCTTTCGGGGAGACAAATCGAGGTCAAATTTTTTTTTGAATTTGTTTAATATCTTCAGGTCGCGCATGGCTTTTACATTCCTCGACGTTTATCCAATTTTCTATGGGCCAATAAATGATGAAGAATTGGTTTTGATATCACATTTGTTTTGAGAATTAATATGGAATCATAAATTGGAAAACAAATCTTTTCCTTGACGTCAGGATTTTTTTAAATAAGCAAAAACACTTTCTTTGAATCAAACTAACAATAAAATCAAGAATATTGCATTTTTTTTAGCGATTCTCGCAGAAATTGAAACTTTGGACGTCATGCGCAACCTGAAAATATTGACCGATTTCAACATTTTTGTTTGGCCCCAATTCTTCTCCCTAAAATGCATTTTTCCGCAATATTACGTCTCAAGTTTATAAAAATCAAGTTTTTCGACCCATCATACTATATCTTTGGGTGCTCCAAAAATTGTGTTTTTGAATTTTGCAAACGCTTTATCCTAAATTTCTTCCTTTAGGTGGAAAAATGCTGCTAAAAATTGTCTTTTATTTTTAAAAAATTGATTAGATATTCCGCTAGGCCGTTTTAGGTTTGCAAATCAATTTTCCAAAACTGAAGCTTTCATTTAAATACATGTTAAAAGCCTAACAATTTAAAAAAAAATAAAGTATTTATTATTTATAAAGAAAAAACCGCGACTATCTAGGATTAATATAGGATCCTGAACCAAAACCGATTAATTTTCAACCATTTAGTTGAATTAAAAAAAAAAGAAATAAATTTTTAATTAAATGATAAAATTGTCAGCAGAAAAAACCAATTTTTAACAAAAAACTTGAATTATCAGTTAAAAAAATCAATTGTCAATAAAATAGTTCAATTTTCAACCTAAAATAGTTGAATTTTTGAACCAAAAAGTATTATCTTTTAACCAAAAAGGATCAAATTTCAAACAAAAATAGTTGAATTTCTTAACCGAAAATAGTTGAATGTTTGAACGAAAAAGTATTATCTTCTAACCAAAAAGAATAACTTTAAACCAAAAGGAATTAACTTTTAAACAAAAATAGTTGCATTTTTCAACCGAAAAGACTAATTTCTAACAGAACAGTTGAATCTTCAACCAAAACCAATTCCTTTTCCACTATTTATTCGAATTTTTAACAAAATAATTCAATTTCAATTTGAATTTTCGAAAAAAAAACTATAACGAATTTGTTTATAAAAGTAGTTTAACCTTCAACTAAATTTTGGAATTTTCATCTAAAAAGACGAATTTATAACCAAATAGTTGATTCTTCAACTAAAAAAGATATATTTTCAACAGAAATGGAATAGTTAAATTTTCAGTTGAAAAAATGAATTGTGACTCAAGAAAAAAATATTTTTGAACAAAATAGTTACGAAAGATATGAAATTTCTACAGAAGAAATGAATTTTCAAATCAAAAAGACAAATTTTTAATAAAATAGTCGAATCTTCAACCAAAAATAGTTGTATTTTTAAACCAAAAAGGCAAATTTTTAATAAAACAGTCGAATCCTCAAACAAAACCGATTAATTTTTAACTCTTTAGTTGAATTTTCTAGAGAATAATTCAATTTTTAATTAAATGATAAAATTGTGAGTTAAAGAAAAGCAATTTTTAACAAAAAACTTTAATTATCAGTTAAAAAATCAATTTTCAATAAAATAGTTCAATTTTAACTAAGGGGTTGAATATTCGAAAAAATACTATAAGAAATTCTTTTTATGAAAGTAGTTTAACCTTCAACCAAAAAGTTAAATTGTCCTCTAAAAAGACAAATTTCTAACAAAATAGTTTTTCAGTTTAAAAAATGTTGACTCGCGAAAAAAATATTTTAAACTAAATAGTTACGAAATATATATGAAATTTCGACAAAAGAAATGAATTTTCAAATCAAAAAGACGATTTTTTAACAAAATAGTCGTATTTTCAACCGAAAATAGTTGAATTTTCAAACCAAAAAGTATTACGTATAATTTAAAAAGAATTAACTTTTAACCCGAAGGAATTATTTTTCAAACAAAATTAGATGAATTTTTTAACCAAAAATAATTTTTTTTAATAAAACAGTTGAATCCTCAACTAGAACCGATTAATTTTCAACAATTTAGTTAAATTATTAACAAAATAATTAAACTTTTAATTAAATTATAAAATTGTTCGTTGAAAAATCCTTTTCTGAACAAAAACTTCAATTTTCAGTTAAAAAGATTAATTGTTAATAAAATAGTTCAATTTTCAACTCAAGAGTGAAATTTTGGATAACTTAATAGTTGCATTTTCATCTCAAAAGACGAATTTCTAACAAAATAGTTGAATTATTAACTAAAAGAGATACATATTTAACTAAAAATGGAATAGTTAAATTTTCAGTGAAAAAAATTAATTGTTAATAAAACGGTTCAATTTTCAACTCAAGAGTGAAATTTTCGAGAAAAAAAAACTATAAAAAAATTCTTATCAAAGTAGTTTAACCTTGAACATATTTGGTTAAAAAGTAATATTTTTTGGTTGAAAAGTCAACTTTTGTTGGTTAAAAAATTAGTCCTTTTTTGATAGAAAATTTTTCCTCATGAATTGAATATTCATCTTTCTTGGTTGAAAATGAATTTTTTTTTTGAAAATTCATCTCTTTTGGTAGAAATATTTTCTTAAAAATTCTTCGTTTTTGGTTGAAATGTCAACTATTTTGTTGAAAACTCGTCGGTTTTGGTTGAAAGTTCAACTATTTCTTTGAAGATTCATCTTTCTTGGTTAAAAATTAACTTTTTTTTTTAAATTCATCTCTTTTGGTAGAAAATCATTTTGGGTTGTATATTCAACTATTTTGTAAAAAATTAGTCGTTTTTGGTTCAAATTACAATTATTATACTTTTCGTAAAATCATTTTTTTTTGTGGTGAAGATTTATCTCTTTGGATTAAATTTGAATTATTTTGTTAACAAGTAATCTTTTTGGTTAAAAATTCAAATGTTTTGTTGAACATTTGTTTTTTTTTATTATTGAAAATTCGTCCTTTTGGATTGAAAATTGATCTTTTCTGGTTGAGAATTTATCTTTCTTGGTTCAAAAATTCATCTCTCTTGGTTGAAAATTAATTTTTGTTGTTGAAAATTCATCTCTTTTGGTAGAAAATTTGTTTTGGTTGAAATATGAACTATTATATTTTTCGTCAAATTTTTTTTTATTTATTTTTTTTTATTTATCTCTTTGGATTAAAATTGAACTATTTTGTCACAAAGTAATCTAATTGGTTGAAAATTCAACTGTTGTGTTGAACATTAGTCCTTTTTTTTATAGAAAATTTGTACTTTTTGTTTGAGAATTCATATTTTTTCGTTGAAAATGCACTTTTTTGGTTCAAAATGAACCTTTTTGTTGAAGATTTATCTCATTGTATTAAAATTTGATTATTTTGTTGAAAAGTAATCTTTTTGGTTAAAAATTCAACTTTTTTGTTGAATACTCAACTGTCTTCTGAATTTAACTTTTTCTAAACTTAACTATTTTGTTAAAAATTTGTCGTTTTTGCTTGAAATATTAACTATTATATTTTTCGTCAACATTATTTTTCTTTGTTGAAGATTTATCTTATTGGATTCAAATTTATATTTTAATTTTAATTTTTGGATTGAAAATTGATTTCTTTTGGTTTAAATTCTTCAAAATTTGTGTTTTTAAATATTAAAAAAAAAAACGTAAAAAGCTTCTTTTCTTTGATAAAAAAAAATGAATTTTTAACAGAGTACTTGAATCCTCGACCAAAAAATATTAATTTTCAATCAGTTGCACTTTTAACCGGAAAAGACGAATTTTCAACAAAATAGTGGAACTCTCTACCAAGTATGATTAATTTTTAAACCAGAAATGCGAATTTTCAACCAAATAGTTTAATTTTTAACAAAAACAAAGTTTTTCAGTCAAGAATGAAAAAAAAATGTTACCCAAATTATAATTTGAGAGGATAATTGATTTGCTCATTTTTTTCAAGGTTGTAGAAATATTTTTTTCGTAAGATTCTTGAGGAAATTAAAAAAGATTTTTGAAGATTTCAGATATGTCAAAAAAGTAGAATTTTTTTTACTTTACAGGATTTTGCAAAATTGTAGGAAAAATTCGTATCAGCTTAAGAGATATTCAGGACTTTTAGATGTTTAAAAATAAATATCTTCTAAACTTACTCGAATTATTCCTAAAATTGTGAAAAATCTTTCAAAATTATAAAAAATTGCGCTTAAATCACGCAAAATTTTTTCGGCATTTGTAGCAATATTAATTTCCAGGATGGCCATTTTAATCGAGGAAAAAAATCCCGGCCATTTCACAGTTCGCTTAATAAAATTGTAAATTATAAATTCAAATTTTTAAATAAAATTTTTTTTTTTAATTTTCCACTTCCAATTCAGAAACAATTAAAAGCAACATTTCCTCCCTTCCAACTGATGTTAAAAATAAAAAACTATCCTTCTTCCAATTCATAAAATATTAAAAACTAAAATTTCCTCGATAAAAATCTTTGAAATATAAAATGTCCCTCTGTCAATTCAACAATATTTGAATTATAATTAATCATTTTAAATGAACAGTCAAATATTGATAAATTTTCCATTTTCAACGTTAAAATCTGTAAATTGTTTAATTTTGAAGAGATTCAGAATCGTCTTCTAAAATCAATATTGTTGTTCAACTTTTTATCTCTAGAACTATAGTTCAGATTTAAAAATAATTAATTAGATTATATTAATGTTATATTAATCAATTGAAGACGTTTTTGTATCAAAAATGTTCAAATTCAAACGCTTTAAATTTGTAATTGTTCAAGTCTTCATAACTATATTTTAAAATTCATTAAACTGAAAATGTACGCTTAAAAATGCAGACCTAAAATATAACATTTTAAAAGTAAAGAATTTTAGAATTAAGCATTGTAAACTGAATGATCTGATAATTAAAAAAATTGAAAATTAAAATTTTAAAAGAAAAATACAAAATCAAGGTTATTTAAAATTGTATTATATCGTCTGATATGAAATTTGTGATATTTCAAGTGACTGGATAGATTTTTCTTCTAAAAATATGTAAGAGCCCAGTTTTCAGGTGCAGCGGCCACCCTGAATTTGATATTTTCAAATTAAGATTTTCAAATTCTAACGCTTTTAATTTTTAATTGTTTAATCCAGTAAAAAATACGAATCTTCCAAAGAATACTAAAAGATTCAACCAAATAGTACAATTTTCAGGCCAAAAAGATGAATTTTTTCGAAGATAAGTTAATTAAAAAAAAAAAGTTACTTTTTAACCGAGAAAGATAAATTTTCAATCAAGAAGGATGCATTTTCTACCATAAAAGATGAATTTTCAATCCAAAAAGATGAATTTGTCTTTTTTGTTGAAATATTAATCTTCTTGGTCGAAAATTCATTTTTCTGGTTAAAAATTTAACAAAGTTTTTGAAAATTCATTTTTTTTTGTTAATTTTTTTTTATCTGAAAATTTAACTATTCCATTTTTGGTTGAAACTCTATCCTGTATATTGGATACGTTGGAAATTCTTCTTTTTTGGTAGAAAAGTCATATATTTTGTTAAAAAATCGTCCTTTCGGCTAAAAAATTAATCTACTTTGTTGAGAATTAAACTTTTTGCTTGAAAACTCAACTAGTTGGTAGAAACTTCATATATTTTATTGAAAAGTCGTCTTTTTGGGTAGAAAATTATACAGGTTTGTTGAAAGTTTAACTTTTTGGTTGAGAATTCAACTATCTTGTTAAAAATTCATCTTTCTTAGTTGAAAATGAACTTATTTGATGAAAATTTAACTGTTTTCTACAAAATGTATCTTTTCGTCTTGAAAATTCGACCACTTGATTGAAAATTCATCTCTGTATGCTGAAAATTTAACTATTTGGTTAGAAATTAACTTTTTTGACCAAAAAATCATATTTTTATATTGAAAATTCAACTTTTTTTATAGATTATTCGTCTTTTTGACTTTAAAATTAAATAATTTTGTTGAAAATTCATGTATTTTGTTAAAAATTCGTCTTTTTTAGGAGAACATTAATCTTCTTGCTTTGTGCGGTGTTCGCAGCGAGGAAAATGACTTTCTAACGGGTGGTATTACCCGTACATTACTAGAAGCTAATTATATTTAAAAACGGTAGGCATATTCAATTTGTACATGCAGTAGATCAAGCCTATACGTTACAATTACGTTACAATATTGATTTATTTACAATTAATTTTTTATTTTATTTAGTATCGACATAAAAAAAGGAGATTTTTCAAGAAAATGGGGGAATAAATTCTTAAAAATAAAATGAATGTGGGTATATATTAACAGCTAAATTTTCAGATAAAAAAATTAATTTTCAACAAAAAAAAAACGAATTTTAAACAAAATAGTCCATTTTTCATCCAAAACAGATTAAGCTTCAACCAGCAAGATTAGTTTTCTACAAAAAAATGAATTCTTAACAAAAAATTTAAAAGTTGATATTTCAACCAAAAAATATTTTTATTTGAAATAAAAACCAATTGAATTCAACCAAAAAGACAATTTTACAACAAAAGATTTCAATTTTCAGCCAAACAAGTTTTTTCAGTTAAGGTGGGAAAACAATGTCAACCAAATTATTGAGTCTTCAAGCCTGAAAGACTAATTTTCTGCAGAACTGTTGATTAGAAAAAAAAAAAAAATTTAACAAAGTAGTTTAAATTTCAACCAATTTTTTCATTTTTTAACCAAAAAAGATCAATTTTCAACCAAGAAGATTAAATTTTTACCAAAATACGATTTATTTGAATTAACCCAAAAAATTGAATTTTCAACCAAATTGTTACATTTTCAAGCCAAAAATATGAATTTTCAACTAAAAAAGATAAATTTGTAACAAAGAAGATAATTTTTCTAACAAAAGAGACAAGTTTCAAACCAAATAGTTGAATTTTCAACCATAAATAAAACAGTTAAATTTTCAGATAAAAAAACTGGTATTTAAAAAATGAATTTTTAACAAAATAATTTCACTTTCAAACAATGAGATGAATTTATAATTAAAATGATCAATCTTCAACCGGAAAAATGAATTTTTAACAAAGTAGATTTATTTTTAACCAACTGGTTGAATTTAAAACCAAACAATATGAATTTTTAACCAAGATGATTATTTTTCTACCAAAAAGAGGAATATTCAATCAAATAATTGAGTTTCAAACTAAAAAACATAAATGTGTAACCAAAGAATAAGTCAATTTTGAGTTCAAAAAATGTTTAACCAAAAAAACCGAATTTTAATAAAAAAATATGAATCTTGAATGAAAAATGGAATAGTTGATATTTATTCAAACAAAATTATTTTAATTTTAAATCAAATTAAGAGACAAAAAGAAAAAAAAATTTAATCTAATTCTTGAATTTTTCAAACCAAAAAGATATAATCAAAAAGGGGGGAAAAAAACTCTTTTTGGATTTAAAATTTTAAAATTTGTTCAAAAATTTTTTTTTCTTTTGACTGAAAAATCTGGTAGAAATTTAGTTGAAAATTAACTTTCTAGTTAAAAGTCAACATTTTCGGGTTGAAAATTTAAATCTTCTGTTGAAAATTCAAAAATTGTGTCATAACGTCTCCCTCTTTGTTAGAAGTTCCATTTTTTCGTAGAAAATGTAACTATTTGGTTGAAAATTGACATTTTCAGTTTAAAAATTACACTTTTTTGTCAAAAATACATCTTTTTGGACTGAAAATTCAAAAATTTTGGTGTTCATTTTTTGCTCTTGTGAAAGACAAAATTTGATAGAAATTTAGAAGAAAATTAACTTTCTTATTAAAAATTCACATTTTTGGGTTGAAAATTTATGAATGAAAGGTTTCAAGAGAATGAAAAACTTTTCTAGATAAAATTGAACAAGATTTCAAAACATTTCGAAAGATTTCTAAAATTGTCAGAAAAGCATGTATAAGATTCTAAGGCAATTTTTTCATTTTGCAGAATTTAACATTTTACATAGGGAAAATTCTACTCATTTTAAAAGATATTGAGAAGTTTTTGAAGAAAGTTCAAAAATAATTTAAATCATGGAACGATTTCAAGAAATATAAAACAAAATGTAGATTTTTGAAGATTTCTAAAAAAGATGCTCTTTAGTAATTTTGAAAGGTTTCAAGAGAATAAAAGTTTTCTTTTCAAGATTTCAAAAGATTTAGAAAATTGTCGAAAAAGAATCTGGAAGATTTTAAAGCCTTTTTTTAAATTTTTCAGTTAAAAAAAATCATGGAAAATTCGAATCACTTTAAAAAATATTATGAAGTTTTGAAAAAATTCCAAAAAATGATTTTGAAAAAGAATTTTGAAGATTTTGAAGCAAACATTTTGAATTTTGCAAGATTACAAAATTTTAGAAAAAATTCGTGTCAGTTATGGAAAATTTAAGAAGTTTCAGAAAGATTTCATAAAATTTAAAACAAAATCGATTTTTGAAGATTTCGAAGAAAAAATTTTCTAACGATTCATAGGAAATTTAATATGTCTTATGTTTATTTTCAAAAATGATTTTAATAGAATATTCCAAAAGATATCCAAAATTATGTTCAAGAACCTGAAAGATTGTTGAGAAATTGTTTTTATTTTGCAGGATTTTAAATGATTTCTTAAAATTTCGAAAAATAAAGTAAAAGATTTTTTGCACGATTACCAAATTTGAAAAAAAATAGAGTTTATTCAAGAAATATAAAGAAGATTTGAAAAGTTTCAAAAATAATAAAAAAAAAGATTTCAACAAATTTAAAACGATTTCAAAACATTTTAAACGAAATGTAGATTATGAAAATTTCGAAAAAAGTAGGGTTTTAAGCATTTTGAAAGGATTTAAGAGAATAAACAAAGTTATTTTAAGATTCCTGGCGAAGTTTAGATGATTCTTTATTTTGATAAATTAATTTTAAGATAAAATTGAACAATATTTCAAAACATTTCAAAAGATTTCCAAAATTGTCAAAAAGGAATCTCGAAGATCTTAAAGAGATTTTTTTTCATTCATTGAAAAATTCGAATCAGTTTAAAACATATTTTAAAACTTTGAAAAAGTTTTAAGAATAATTTAAAACTAGAAACGATTTCAAGAAATGTGAAAACAAAATGTGGATTTTTGAAGATTTCTAAAAAAAAACGCTTTTTAAGAGTTTTGAAAGGTTTCAAGGAAATAAAAAAATGTTCTTTTGAATATTCTTGGGAATACTGAAATAAATTTCATTTTTAATGGCAATTTTTTCGTTTTGCCGAATTTAAAAAAAAAATTAGGAAAAATTCTACTTATTTAAGAAGATATTGAGAAGTTTTGAAAAAATTTCAAAAATAATTTAAAACCTAAAACGATTTCAAGAAATTTAAAACAAAATGTAGATTATGGAAGATTTTGAAAAAAGAAAGTTTTTAGGAATTTTGAAAGATTATTAGAGAATAAAAAAGTTATGTTAAGATTACTGGGAAAATTTAAATGATATTTAATTTTGAAAAATTGAAAAAAAATTGAAAATACTTCGAAAGGTTTCGAAAATTGTCGACAAAGAATTTGGAAGATTTAAAAGCAATTTTTTAATTTTTAGCAGCATAAAAAAAAAACATTTTAACTTGAAACAATTTCAAGAAATTGATTTTCAACCAAAAATGGAATAGTTAAATTTTTAGTTTAAAAAATTGTCTACAAAAACGAATTTAAACAAAATTGCTTAATTTTTAACAAAAGGGATGAACTATTAACCAAAAAGATAAATTTACCACCAAAAAAGTGAATTTTCAAACAAAAAAATGAATTTTCTATTGAAAAAAAAAACAATTTTGAACAAAACACATAAATTTTAAACTAAATAAATTAAGTTTCAAACAAATAGATAAATTTTTACCGAAAATGGAATAGTTAAATTTTTTAATTCTACAACATTAATTTTCAACAAAAATAAAGATTAATTTTCAAGAAAATATTTCAATTTTCAACAAAAGAGATAAATTTTTAACGAAATAGATAAATTGTTAATCAAAAAGGGGACTTTTCAACCAGAAAGATTAATTTTCTACAGATAAAAAAAAATTATTTTGAACAAAATACATGAATTTTAAACCAAATAGATTAATTTTCAACCTACTAAAAAAGACCATTTTTGAACAAAATAAATGAAGATTCAAACAAATAGTTGAATTTCCAAATATAAAAAATATTAATTTTCAACCAAAAATGGAATAGTTAAATTTTTAGTTTAAAAAATTGTCTACAAAAACGAATTTAAACAAAATTGCTCAATTTTTAACAAAAGGGATGAACTATTAACCAAAAAGATAAATTTACCACCAAAAAAGTGAATTTTCTATTGAAAAAAAAAAACAATTTTGAACAAAATACATAAATTTTAAACTAAATAAATTAAGTTTCAAACAAATAGATAAATTTTCATCCCAATAGATGAATTTTTAACAAAGAAGATTAATTTTCTACTAAAAATGGCAAATTTTCAACAAAACACATGAACTTTCAACCAAATAGTTGAATTTCCAACTAAAAAATATTAATTCCTAATCAATAATGGAATAGTTGAATTTTGAGTTTGAAAAATTATCTCGAAAAAAAAAACAATTTAAACAAAATTGTCCAATTTTCAACCAATAAGATTAATTTTCTACGAAGAAGAGACAAATTTTAAACAAAATAGATGAATTTTCGACTAAAAATTATTAAATTTAACCGAAAATGAAATAGTTGAAATTTCAGTTAAAAAATTAGTTTTCAACAAAAAAAAAAAAAGAATTTTCAAGAACACAGTTCAATACTCAACAAAAGAGATGAATTTTTAACTAAAATGTGAACTCTCAACCAAAAATAATGAATTTTTAACTAAATAGATGAATTTTCAACTAAAAAGATAAATTTTCAACTAAAAAGGTGTATTTTCAACCAAGAAGAATGATTTTCTACTAAAAAAGACAATTTTTGAACAAAATAAATGAATATTAAAACAAATAGTTCAATTTCCAAATAAAAAATAGGCTTTTTTAACCGAGAATGGAATAGTTAAATTTTAAGTCTTAAATATTAACTTTCAACACAAATAAAGATTCATGTTCAAGAAAAAAGATGAATTTTAACAAACAAAATTTTCAACCAAAAAGGTGAATTTTCAACCAAAAAGATGAATTTTCTATTTAAAAAAAAAAAACAATTCTGAACAAAATACATGAATTTTAAACCAAATAGATTAATTTTTAACCAAAAAGATGAATTTTCTACAAAGAAGATTAATGTTCTAGTAAACAAGGCAAATTTTTAACAAAATAGATGAACTTTAAACTAAACAGTTGAATTTCCAACTAAAAAATAATAATTTTTACCGAAAATGGAATAGTTAATTTTCAACAAAAATAAAGACGAATTTTCAACAAACACATAGTTCAATAAAATTAATCTCTTCTTGAAAATGCAACTTCTTTATTGAAAATAAATTTTTTACCTAAATATTTAACTATTCCAGTAGAAAATTAAACTATTTTGCTGGAAACCCGTTTTTTTTTGGTCATGGTTAAAAATTCATCCTTTTGGCAGGTATAAAATTCAACTATTCCAGTTGAAGATTCATCATTTTAGTTGAAAATTCACCAGTTTGGTTGAAAATTAATTTCTTCAACTAAAAATTTAACTGTTCCAATTTTTTGTTGAAAACTGATATTTTTCTTTGAAAGTTAATCTCCTAGTTTTAAAATTCTTCTTTCGGGTTAAAAATGCAAGTATTCCAGTTAAATATTTATCATTTCAGTTGAAAATTCTTTTTTCAGGTTGGAAATAAAATTCTTTGGTTGAGAGTTATACTATTTTATTAAAAAATAATTTACTTGTTGTTGAATATTCATCGTTTTAGTTAAAAATTAATTTCTTTGGTTGAAAAATGAGCTTTTTGACTGAATTTTTTTTTCTTTGGATGTTTTTTGTTTGATTTTTTTTTAAACTAAAAATGTAACTATTATTGCAGTTTAATATTTTATAATTTTAGTTAAAAATTAATCTCTTTGGCTGAACATTCATTTATCTTTTTTCGTTGAAAATTCATCTTTTTTGGTGGAAATTAATCTTCTCGGTTGAAAATTAAGCTTTTTGATCAAAAATTGAATTGTTTTAGTTAAAGATTCATAATTTCAGTTAAAAATCCATATTTCTGGTTTAAAATTCAACTATTCCAGTTAAATATTTACAATTCTATTTGAAAATTCATCACTTTGAAAATGTAACTATTTTTTTGAAAATTCTTTTTTTTTGTTGTTGTAGAAAGTTAGTTTTTTTTTGTTGAAACTAATTTTTTAAACTGAAAATTTGACTTATTTCAATTGAAAATTCCATAGTTGTAGTTGAAAATTCATCTGTTTGGTTAAACATGAATTTTTTAACTTGAAATTTAATTATTAATTTTTGGTTGACAATTTATCTTTTTTAGTCAAAATTAATTTTTTTGTTTGAAAATTCAACTATTTGATTTAAAATTGATGTATTTTGTTGAAAATTCAAGTATTTGGTTAAAAATGAACTCTTTGGTTGAAAATTCATTTCGTTTGGTAAAAATTTAATCTTTTTTTGGTAAAAAATGTCTTTTGGCTTGAAAAATTCAATTATTTGGTTCAAAGTTGAACTACTTGGTTAAAAATTATTCTTTTTTTCTTGAAACTTCATATTTGTAGAAGTAATATTTCCAAGAAGAAATATTTCTGAATTATAACCAGGGCTCGGAACTGCTCAAGATTAAAAAAATAGTACAATAGTAAACAGACTTCTCTCAAAAAAGTAACCGAAAAGTAACAATGAGGTGGCAAAAGAGTAACCAAAAAGAAAAATCTTTTACCAAAAAAGATCAAGTTTCCACTAAAATTATGAATCTTCAACAAAAAATGTGTGTTCAAGAAAGATGTTTAGCTTTTAACAAAATGGTTCAATTTTTCCAACTAAAAAAAATTAATTCTGAACGAAAAATGCAACAGTCGATATACTAACCAAAAAAGATTTTTATTCAATATCAAAAACAGTAGAATTCATTAAAAAAAGAGGATTTTTTAAACAAAATAGGTTATTTTTCAACCAAATTGTTGAGTTTTTAAGCCAAAAAGACCAATTCTTACAAAACAGTTCAATTTTCAACCAGTAAATATGGATTTTTGACAAAAAAGTTATCTTTCAACCAAATAGTTGAATTTTCTACGAAAACATTACAAGCGATTTGAAAATATTTCAATGATTTCACAAAGAATTTGAAAATAACAAAAGATGTCAATGATTTTAAAAGGTTTCCAAATTTTTCATAATTTTTCAAAGAATTCACCTAGATTTAGAGGATTTTAAAGATTTCAAAGAGATTTCAAAGATTTCAGTTAGATTTCAAGGATTTCAAAGATTTCAAAAAAAATTTCAAAGTTTTCACAATGGTTTCACAAAAAATTCAAAGATTTCAAATGTTTCAAAATAATTTGAAATATTCCAAAAGATGTCAAAGATTTCAATGCTTTCACCAAAAAGCCACACAGACTTCACAAAGATATCAAAATTTTAAGATATTTTAAGAAATCTCACAGAGATTTAAAAATATTTCAGAAGATTTTAAAGATTCCCGAAATATTTCAAGGATTTCAAAGATTTCAAAAGATTTCAGTGGTTTCACAAAGAATTTTAAAATACCAGAAGATATCAAATATTTCAAAAGATTTCAAAGTGTTTCAGAAGTTTTCAAAGAATTCATCTCGATTTAGAGGATTTCAAAGATTTCAAAGAGATTTAAAAGATTTCAGTTAGATTTAAAGGATTTCAAAGATTTCAAAAAAATGTTCGAAATGTTCACAATGTTTTCACAAAGAGTTCAAGATTTCAAAAGATTTCAAATATTTCAAAATAATTTAAAATATTCCAAATAATGTCAAAGATTTCAATGATTTCACCAAAAGTTCACAAAGATTTCGAAGATTTCAATTACTTCACCATACATTCAGAAGGACTTCACAAAGATATCAAAATTTCATAAAAATTTAAAAGATTTTAAGAGATCTCACCAAGATTTACACAAATTTCAAAATATTTCGGAAGATTTCAAAGATTTTCAAAATATTTAAAGGATTTCAAAGATTTCAATGATTTCACAAAGAATTTAAAAATACCAAAAGATGTCAAAGATTTCAAAATGTTTCAGAAGTTTTCAATGAATTCACCTAGATTTAGAGGATTTTAATGATTTCAAAAAGATTTCAAAGATCTCAGTTAGATTTAAAAGATTTAAAAAATTTCAAAAGATTTCAAAGATTTAAAAATATTTCAATCTTTTCGCAATGGTTTCACAAAGACTTCAAGGATGTCAAAGATTTCAAAGGATTTCAAATATTTCAAAATAATTACAAATATTTCAAAAGAAGTCAAAGATTTTACCTAGATTTCTAAGATTTCAAAAAGATTTAAAAATATTTCAAAATATTTCAGAAGATATCAAAGATTTCGGAAATATTCAAAAGATTTCAAAGATTTCAGAAAGTATAGAGAATTACAAATATTGCGTTGATTTCTCAAAGAATTTACAAAGATTTCACAAAGATATTACAGATTTCCAGAGATTTTAGAAGATTTCAAATATTTCAGCTAGATTTAAAGATTTCACAGATTTCAAAATTTTCCAACGATTTCCACCAATTTCACGAGTTTTTAAAAAATTTCCAAAATTTTTACCACACCAGAATGCAAGAGTGATCAACCCTTTCAGAATGCAACAATTTTTTAAACAGTAAATATCATAAATATAAAGAGACCTCATGGTCGTTATTGAAAAAAATTAAATATATGATGATGTTTAATGATTTTCTAGATCGATGTCAAACTTACTCAGTATATTCCGCATGAAATGTTCTTCCCAAACATTCAGTTTAATTGTCGTAATTCCTCTGAGAGTTTCACTAATAAGTTTCACTCTTTGATCCTTATACGACATCATTTTTGTACTCAATACACCGACTTTACCAGCGAATTCAATAATCATCTTCTATGGTAGAAAAGTCATATTTATTTATTTAAAATTCATCTCTTTTAGTTGAAAATGAACTTTTTCATCAAAAATTCAACCTTTTATGTTGAAAATTCGTCTTTTGGTAGAAAATTAATCTTTTGGGTAAAAAATTAATCTTTGTAGATTAAAATGTCAGCTACTTGGTAAACAATTCAACTATTTTTTTTAAAGTATAATTATTTCATTGAAAATTTAACTATTTTGTCAGAGTTATCTTTTTTGTTCGAAAATTTGTCTTTTTCGATAGAAAATTTGTCTGCTTGGGAAAAAAATTAAAACAAACTTTTTTGTCGAAAATTCAACTTTTTGGTTTGAAAATTCGTCTCTTGGTAGAAAATTAATCTTTATAGGTTAAAAATTCAACTATTTGGTAAAAACTTTAACTATTTTTTGTTTTTTTTTAAGTGTTTGAAAATTTTATTAAAAATTCAACTGTTTTGTTGAAAATTTGTCTTTTTGGATAGAAAATTCGACTTATTGGAAAAAAATGACAATGAACTTTTTTGTCGAAAATTCAACTTTTTGGGTTGAAAATTCGTCTCTTGGTGTAAAATTAATCTTTTTGGTTGAAAATTCATTTTTGTCGATTAAAAATTCAGATTTGGTTAAAAATTGAACTATTTTTTAAAAGTTTAAATATTTGATTGAAAATTCAACATTTTGGGTTGAAAATTTGTCTTTTTCTATAGAAAATTCGTCTTTTTGGATTAAAAAAATCATCTTTCATGGTAGAAAAGCCATCTTTCTTGATTGAAAATTCATCTCTTTTAGCTGAAAATGAATTTTTTCGTCGAAAATTCATCTTTTTTTGTTGAAAATTTAACAATTTGTGTGAAAATGCATCTACTAAATTTAAATAAATATATATAATAACAAATGATAAAAAATCAAAAATCAGCTTTCATTATTCTCTTTGGAATTTAATTAAGAGTATTTAAGAAAAATGGGTCAAAATCGAATGGTACAGTTGAATTTTAAATACATAAGGATAAATTTTCAAGCAAAAATGGAATAATTACATTTTCAGTTAAAAAATAAATTTCCAATCAAA
Organism: Andricus grossulariae; assembly: GCA_011634705.1. NCBI lineage: Eukaryota > Metazoa > Arthropoda > Insecta > Hymenoptera > Cynipidae > Andricus > Andricus grossulariae. Next base: position 148,970,905 of record JAABKJ010075445.1, on the reverse strand, counting down.
AATAGAATAATAATATAATATGATATAACATTATATAGTATGGTATAGTTTAGTATAATATAGTACAGTAAAGTATATAGTATATTTCAAAATTAAACATTATGAATTTTGAAATAGTTTATGTTTTTAATATTCAAAAAAATATAATAATAACATAAATTATAAATTGAAATGAATAAAGAGAAGGGGAACTGTGTTATAATATATCCCTTCAATAAATATATGAATAAATAATAAATAAATATAAAATAATATTAATAATATTTATTGACGTTCTCCTCCACCGGCAAGTCGATTTAAAATTAAAAATGTTTTCAATTTTTTGTGTATGAATAATTTTTATTTATTCTTTGGGTAAAAATTATGGAAGTAAAAAAGGCGTAAAAAAGTAAGTAAAAATTGTTTTTCGTTTTTTTTTATTTCTTGACGCTCTTTTTAACAAACTAGGGAAATATATACATATTTTTAAGTTTCAATCCAATTTTTTTAAAAATATTTATGGATATAATAAATAGGGGAGACCATCCTACAGTAGATAATGATCCTACAGTGGATAATCGGTAATTGTAAGTACACTGTTAGAAAAATCTGTACTAGATTTAGTATACATGTAATGGAAGCAAAAATGCACAACACGAAATTAAATTTAGTATACCAGCGTACAGTAAATTTAGTATATGCATATACTGAATTTAGTATGCTTAGTGGATTCAAAATAATTTATTTACAAGAATTGAGGGATTTTGAAGATTTTCAAATATTTCAGGGTATTTCCAAACATTTTCAAGAAATTTAAAGACATTAGGATAATTTAGAAGATACCAAGGACTTTTAAACTGATTTCAGTATTTTGAAGGTCTCTCAAAGAATTTAAAAGATTTTATGGTGTTTTCAAAAATTCAAAGCAGTTTTTAGACGCTTTTAAATTTTTTGAAGAACTTTGAAAAATCTCAAAGTATAAGATTCAAGAGATTCAGGGTACCATCGGATACTTGACGGCCTGGCGAAACTTTTCTATTGTTTTGCGAATACAAATAGTTTAATGTTCAACCTACAAAGATGCATTTTCAACCTAAAAAGATTTCAAACAAAACAGTTGAATTATAGACCAAAAAAGATTACGGTAACAATATAGTTGAATGTTCAAAAAATTATTTAAATTTTAACAAAATAGCTGACTTTTTGACCAAATAGTTGAATTTTCAACTTACAAAGATGCATTTTCAACAGAGAAAGATTTCAACCAAAATAGTTGAATTTTAGAGCGAAAAGGACGACGGTAACAAAATAGTTGAATTTTAAAAAAATTACTTCAATTTAAAAAAAAAGTTCAATTTATAACCTAAGAAGATGCATTTTAAACCAAGAAAGATTTTGACTAAATAGTTTAATGTTCAACCTACAAAGACAGATTTTCAACCGAGAAAGATTTTAACAAAACAGTTGAATTTTAGACCAAAAAAATGACGAAATACTAAAATAGTTGAATTTTCAAAAATTATTAAAATTTATAACAAAATAGTTGAATTTTCAACCTACAAAAATGCATTTTCGACAGAGGAAAATTTTAACAAAAACAGTTGAATTTCAGAGAAAAAACATGAGGACGTTAACAAAACAGTTGAATTTTAAAAGATTATTTGAATTTTCAACAAAATAGTTGAATTTTTAACCTGCAAAGATGCATTTTCAACCAAGAAAGTGAAAGCTTCTTTCGCTTAGTTAATATTAATAATTATTTTTAATTTATATTTTCATATAATAGTTTAGGGTAACCTCCGGTGGTGAAATAAAGATTATTTTTCTCTATTTGAAATTCATGCCAGATTTATTTTAATATTTATATGTACATATCCTATTATCTTTTCTATCTCTCTCTTCTTCTTAGGGAGCTAAAAACATATATCTTTCAAACTATTCTATCCACTCTCATAATTTGGCGATGTATGGACATATGATAATTCTTATTTTGAAATAAAATACTTTCGAAGGAACGTATAAATTCTAAATGTAATCTATATGATTGCTTTTGTCAATTTTCAAATAATTTTCTCAATCTTTATACTCTCGCTTGAAAATCCTATCTAGTAAGGAGGTATCAATCCTAACTCTATCTTGACTAAGATGTCTTTATTTTTTTCTTTGCCTTTTTACATAGCCTCAATCATCAATTCGAAGATCTTCCCAAAAGAAGAACATAGAAGTTTTGGCAGACTCGGGGTCGAGAATCAATTCTCTAGCCTGTTTGCTCTGTAGCTTCTAAACGCACTAAACTATTCTAAATCAGGAAGAATTTCTGACTTAGAGAATTTAGAGGTACCAGTCTTGAGGAAATTCTCGAAGATGTCACAAAAATGTATCGCTCTCTATCTAAAGCTCAAATTCTCGAGCGCGAACTCACAGGGCGCCCTTACTTCCCTCGTACTCGGTGTCGAGAATAAATTCTCTAGCCTGTTCGCCTAGATAGTAAGGAAGAGTGATCGAGACCCGGTTGATTCAACATTTTTTAATATGATCATTATAATGATGCCATTCTTATCTCAAATAGAAGTATTCGGTTTCTATCTGACCTCGTTGTCTGTCAACATGACAATCTTCAAAAATATTAGCCAATTACAGTTTCCTTTGGCACACTTTTTAAGGCCTGAAGCGGAAGAATGATTTCGTTATACAGTCGAATCTTGAAAGTATATAAATATGTGAGGTCTTTGTCATTTAGAAGCATCAAAACTTTTCAACTTTTTTAATATTAGATCACATTAATGGGTTTTGAGTTTGTAATTCGATGTTTAAAATATTATAAAATAACAATATTATAAAGCATCCGTTTTCAAGTTATCGTGTTCGCAAAAAAGTGACGTCCGCACACGCACACATAGACATGTCTGGGCAGTTGTTTAAAACATCCTAGTAGACAATTTTAAATTGAAGAACGCTTTAGCTGAATTTTCAATTTTTGCTTTCAGTAAGTTTCAATTTTGCAAGTAACATTGAAATGGTTGAATGTTAAAAATTATAATTTTTAATTGGAATTTTTTTTATTTTTGAACGACTCAAATATATTAATAATAATTTAAATCTTGAAGGTTTGAAGTAGAAAAATGCTCTAATGTCGCTATTCTTAATAATTAAATTTTTTGTAGTTTTAAATAAGCTCATATTCGTTTAATTTCGATGTCCTTCTTCGTAATAGGCAAAGTGGCCCTCATCCACTCTGCCAATCGGCAGCCTTCCTGGCATGCCACAGAGCCCAACGTTAGGCTTTTATAAGGCTTTTCTGATAGGAGCTAGAGTTGATAGTGGGTTCTGAACACTAGAGCCTACATCATCTTGTGACGATCAGGAAGCTCAACTCGTAGGCTGAAAGACCATTCAACATTTTTGTAATAGAGAAACACATATATATCTTGAAATAGCGCAAGCAGAAACATAGTATGCGCGTGTGTTGAAAACGGCCCTTGAAAAAAGGTATCGCCAAATTCTCAAGAAAATTTGGGCTTCCGAATTATCTGGGAAGAATAAGATCCAGGCGAACAATATACTGACCGTTACTATACTGCCCCACATGTTTGGTGCATTCTACAATGATTGGTAGCTCTGAAAATGTAGCGAAAGGTGAAACTTTCATCACCAATTGTATCGTCTGCCGCGTGAGGTCATCCGCGGCTAGAGGCCGCTGCTTTCCTTCTGGAATAGAAAAAGCAGGAGTGGATGACGTACCCGTTCCAGTTTCATCGATATTGTTTGCTTAAAGGAACCATCATTATCGTAGCTCCCGGAGCCTACAACTTCTCATAATATGCCTTGGTTGTTCAGATCGTTGGGCGCTCGGACTTCACGTTAGAGGTCTAGGTTTGAATCTCTGAGCCCGTATCTCGGAAAATTTTTCTGTATACTTTTACCAAGATTTTTGTTATTTTGATCCCACGTTAAGCTATGGGTCCTCCCATCATGCACTTGGCTGTAACGCAGCCCGTGGATTGTATGGTAAAAACCAGGTTTCGCCTGATATGTCAAGGTAGGTGCACTGCTCTTATAAGATCACTTGATTGGAGTCCAAAAATGCCTATGAGTTAAACATACTTATAATAAGGGTGCAGGCATATACCGACACTCTCGCCCGAGAGCTCCAGCTTTTGCATTCAGCCACGTTGTATTCGGCTAACTCCCCAATGCAGCAAATTTTGCGATTTCGCCACTAGTATCGCGCAATACCACCCACAATAGGCCTCTCGAATGGTGGCGATGGTGTAGTTGGGAGTGGCAATAGAACCGAATCAAGGCGGCGCCGCCACTCGGCCGTCTTCAAATCTCATGACACATTTATTCTACAGGCCTTTATATGAGAGCCATCCCCCTGGTTTCTCGCTTCAACGTGATAACCTTTACGATCGAGTAAATGTTTATTATTCGATTTAGTCCCGATTTTGTGTTAAATAATTAATAAAATTATCCTAAATGAATAAAATTTGAGAAAAGTTTTATCGCTATTGTATTCCTACTCGCTTGACGGATGTGTCAGTATTTTTGTGTGTGATTTCATCATTCTAACCTCACTTTTCGTAACCGCATGATCTGAGGACTGCAGCTTAATATACCTAAAAATTGTAAGTTTTTCATTCTGTGATACTAGATTTTTATTATATTGATATCCTTCAGTTATTAATTCATTGATTCGTTCATTGTTTTTGCTCCGGAGTGAACTTTGGAGTGAATTTGTTAGTTTTTGACACGGCAAAATTCTCGGCAAAATACTGATATTTATTCAATTTGAGTAAGTTTTGGTTTTTTGAAAACTAATTCTGTTTGATAGACACTATTTTCTTGATACTGGAGTTGCATTTGAATTGATTTTTGTAAAGCCTAAACTTCCGTATTTTATTTACAAAAATCGCAAGAATCTTTGTTGAGATTCCACTGCAATACTTCGTTTTCTTATAAAAAAGACCATTTTTTTTATTCTGGATAGTAAAACTCAATATATTTATTATTTTTTAAGCAGTGTCATACTCAAGCTAATTACTTATTAAAAAATTGGCTTTGTATTTAAAGTTTTGTTTATGAAATATTAAATGCTCAGCAAATTAAATAAGATCAAATTGTATTTTATTTATGTACCTTTAAAATTACAATTCAGCCATTTTGTTGAAAATTAATTATTTTTTATTGAAAATTCGTCTTTTTGGGTTGAAAATTCATCTATTTTTGTTAAAGTCACTTTTTTTTTTAAATCACAGTTGGTCTGCAAATTGATCCGTTTTGGTTGAGGATTCAACTATTTTGTTCAAAATAATTTTTTTTGGTTGATTAACCATTTTAGTTAAAATCCTGTTTTTTTTGGTTCAAAATTCAACTGTTTTGGTGAAATTCATTTTTGTTGTTTGAAAATTCATTTTTTAACTGAATATTGAACCTATCCCATGTTCGGTTGTAAATTTATCTTTTTCGTTCAAATTTTATCTGTTTGCTTGAAAATTCAGCTTTTTCGTTAAAATTTTATCTGTTTGGTTTAAAATTTAACTTGTTCGTTAAAAATTTGTTTTATTTAGTTAAAAATTAATTATTTTACTGGAAATTTCACTATTGTAAATTGAAAATTGATTTGTTTTAGGTGAAAAATCAACGATTTTGTTGAATATTCGTCTTTTTGGCAGAAAAGTAATCTTAGTAGTTGAAACATTATCTTTTTGGTTGAAAATTGAACTATTTTGTTGAAAATTGGTCTTTTTTAGTACAAAAAATAGTTTTTTGGGTTGAAAATTCGGCTATTTGATTAAAAATTCCTTTTTTTTCGTTGAATATTCATCATTTTATGTAAAAATTTATTTCTCTAACTGAAAATTGAACTATTCGATTTTTGTGGGCATTTCTTTCCTAGAAATTTAATCTTTATGGTTAAAAATTCAACAGTTTGGTTGAAAATTTAACTATTACGTTGAAAATTTATTTTATTTGGATGAAAATTAATTTTTTTACTGAAAATATAATTGATCTATTTTGGGTTAAAAATTAATTTCTTTGGTTGAATATCCGTTTCTTTTTTTTTTGTTAAAGATTCTTTTTCTAACTGAAAATTTATCGGCATGGAAGGATGGCAGACTGGCCTTCATACCCAAACTTGGGAGAAAGGGTTACACTGCTGCAAAAGATTTTCGACCAATCAGCCCAACGCCTTTTATCCTTAAGACGTTTGGGAGGCTGTTCGACATATAGATTAGGGATGAGGTGCTCTTAGCCTCCCTGCTGCATAGAGGGCAGTATGCTCCTCAGGCAGGCTGCTCGGTAGAAACTGTGCTTCATGCTGTTGTGGCAAAATGAGAGCAGCAATTGGAACAAAAGGGATATGCTTTGGGCGTTTTCGTGGATATAAAGGGTGCTTTCAGCAATACTCCTTCAGAAGTCATCTGTAGAGAGGCTCTGAAATGTGGCGTGCCGGACCACCTTTTACGCTTTTACGCTGCATAGGAAGTATGCCACGTCAGAGAAGACCCGAAACCAGATAGTGTGAGGGCCTAGTAAGGGAAATAGCTCCGCGGGGATGCCCACAAGGAGGTGTCCTGTCGCCACACCCTGTGGTGCATTGTTGTGGACATCCTCTTTCGAAGGCCTAATATAGAGGGGTTTTATACTCAGAGATATGCGGATGACTTTGTAATTTTAGTCAGGGGGGCTCATCTGGTGATGCTGATGGGTCTTATGAGGTCAGCGCTGCGTATTGTAAAGCTATGGTGTGATAGCTCAGGGTTCTCGGTAAATCCTGAAAAGACCGACCTGTCGTAGATAGCAAGCTGAACTGGGCAAAGCACCTGAAGACCCAATGCAGGACGTTTTTCATGACTTTTTGGATGTGCAGGAGAGCCTTTGGGCTGACGTGAAGAGTAGGGCCTAAAATGCTTGCATGACTTCACTCTGCTGTCCTAAAACCTAGGCTCCTACATGTGGCCGTGGTCTGGTGGCCACGGACGGAACTCAAAACAATGCAGGACAGGCTGCAAAGATTACAAACGCTAGCATTCAGGGGTTCAACTGGAGCAATGAGGACTATGCCCACAGCGGCGATAGGATTCATGCTGTGTGAAGAACCCCCACGTGTTGCGATAACCGCTAGAGCGGCACACGCGATGAACCGCCTGGTAAGAGCAAATACATTAACTTTGGGTACTAGGCACACTAGGCTTCCGAGTGACATCAGTGCATTGCCGATTCTATGGATGAGGCGAGATAAAATGACAAAACGCTTAAACTTTTCCAAAGCTTTCCGCGTCTGTATACCAAGCAGGGATCTATGGAAAGCAAATGGTAACGGGTTCCTCCAAGGGGAAATCTGGTATACAGATGGCTCCAGGGATGAGAAAGGGTCAGGAGCAGGTATTTTTGACAGCAAGAGAAAAGAAGGGATAGGGATACCACTTGGTCGACATGCCACTGTCTTTCAGGCGGAGGTCCTAGCCGTCCTTCGCTGTGCTGCAACACCAATAGAAGGAAACGCTGCTGGCAGACAGATTACGATCTGTTCCGACAGCCAAATGACACTAACTGCAATAGGGAGACCAGACACAACACTAGAACTGGTTTGGGAATCAAGAGGGCATTTAGTCAACTTGCAGAAAGAAACAATGTAACTTGCATATGGGTCCCTGGTCACACAGGGATCAAGGGCAACGAAAAGGCGGACCAGTTGGCAAAACATGGCGCAGCAAGTCAATACATAGGACCAGAACCGGAACTGGGAACAGCGTCTTGCTGTATCGGTTTGGCGAATAGAAGCTGCATCCGAACAAAAGCATTGGGAATACTGGGAACAGATCCAGGGTTGCTTTCAGCCGAAATCCATCCTAGGTTATACCCATAGGATGGACAGAGCCAGGGCGATAGATATCGTTTTTAATTCACCCAAGTATCATAATTGCAAAAAAGATTTTTTAAATTGGTATCATGTGCTGAATGTTTAACATACAGAGATAATTTTTTTATCGAAATGATTAATTTTGTACCAACAACACTAGTTTTCAATAAAATACATGAATTTTCAAATAAAAAAAGAGAGGTTCACAACCAAAAATAGGATAGTTAGATTTTAAGTTTAAAAAAAAAAACTAATTTTCGAATACAGAAAAATGAATTATCAACCAGTTGAATTTAACGAAAAACACGATTTTTTCAACAAAACATGTAGATTAATTTTCAGCGAAAAAGATTTTTTCTACCAAAATAGTCGACTTTTCAACAAAACAGTTAAGTTTTTAACACTTGTGTTCACACCCAGCTTTATCCGCATTTTTACACACCCGGAGTGCCCGGGTGCCCGCCTTCCTTTTTTCAACTTTTAAAAGAATTATGCAATTGACATCGTTTCATTGTCGTTTCTTCCAATAAATAAATATGAAAAGTGAGTGTCAAAGGTACAAAGCACTTTAAAATACAAAACACCAAAACAATTCACCTGCTGTCCCTAGAATAATTAATTATTAATTAATAATTTACTAAATTATTATTAATGCACGTGAATGAATCAAATAACTTGATAAGAAATAAATAATCAACTTAAAGTTGCATTTTTTTATGTTGGGTACCCGGATACCTTGGGATTATTTTTGCCAAAAAATTCCTAAATAAACTCCAGATAGGCGTTTTTCTCAGAATTGAGATAGATAACGAAGATTCTGATGCCCCATGCGAAGTCTAAATTTTTAACCCACTTTATTTCAAAGAAGAATTTTTAACAAGAAAGTTAATTTTATTGCTAAGGAAAGATGAATTTTTTACGAAATAGTTGAAATTTTAACTAAAAATATAAATTTTAAACCAAAAATAGAATCGTTAAATTTCCAGTTGCAAAAACTAATTTCCAACAACAACAAAAAAACGAATTATCAATCAGTTGAATTCAACTAAAAAGACGAATTTTTAACAAAATAGTTGAAGCCTCAAAGAAAATGATGAATTTTCCACGTAAAAAGATTAATTTTCCTCCCCAATAGACGAATTTTCAACAGATACATCAATTTTTACCAACTAACTGAATTTTTAACTTATAAAGGAAAAATTTTCAACCATAAATGAAATAGTTACATTTTCAGATAAAAAGTTAATTTTACACCAAAAAATAAATTTCCAAGAAAATACTTAATTTTTCAAATAAACAGTTTAATTCTAAACTAAATGTTTTAATTTTATACCGCAGTACTTGAATTTTGAACCAATAATATGAATTTTCAACAAGAAAGTTAACAAAAGGTTAATTGACGTCTAAGTAGTTGGATTTTGAACTAAAATGTTGAATTCTCAACCAAAAAGAAGCATTTCTCACAAATTGGTTCAACTTTCAACAAAGCAGTTGAGTTTTGAACCCAAAAAGATGAATTCTGAATAAAAATTTCAATACTTGATATTTCAACTGAAAAATATTGTTATTTTAAATAAAAAAAAAACAGTTGAATTCAACAAAAAAATAAGAATTTTCTACAAAATAGTTGAATCCTTAACCAAAACAGATTAATTTTTAACCAAAAAGGATGAATTTTTAAACAAGAAGATAAACTTTCTACACAAAAGGACTTTGTATTTCTCCCACAGTTGCGCCACGACCTTTTAAAATTAAAGGTCAAATCATCGACAACTGTAATTTGGTGATTGTGACTTCTCTTTTGTTAAAGCTCCTAGTTAAATTTTCAGTTGAAAAAATTAATTTTTCACCAAACTGATGAATTTTCAACTAAAATGATGAATCTTCAACTGAAATCGTTGAATTTAAAAACATAATAATAATAATTTTCCACTAAAATTATCAATTTTTAACTATTGCAGTGGAATTTGCAACCAAAAAACAAACAAAATTTACCAAAAAAGACGACTTTCAAGAAAATTAATAAATTTTCAACGAAATAGTTGAATTTTCAGCTGAAAAAGACAAATTTTCAATCAAACAGTTGAGTTTTGAACTTAAAAAGATCAATTTTCAACAAAAAATGGAATAATTAAATTTTCATTGGAAAAAATAAATTTTCCACAAAACTCATGAATTTTTAACAGGAACAGTTGAATTTTAAACCAAAAAGATTACTTTTTTAACAAAACAGACTTTCAACAAAATAAATGACTTTTCAAGATAGTAATTAAATTTTCAACTAAAAAAGATTAATTTTCCACCAAAAATGGAACGGTTAAATTTTCTGTTGAAAAAATTAATTTTTCACGAAACTGGTGAATTTTCAACTAAAATGATGAATTTTTAACAGGAATAGTTAAATTTTAAACAAAATAAATGAATTTTTAACCACAGAGTTGAATTTTAAACTAAAAAAGATCAGTTTTCAACCACAAATAAAATAGTTCGATTTTCAATTACAAAAAATTAATTTTTCACCAAACTGATGAATTTTCAACTAAAATGATGAATTTTCGACTGGAATCATTGAATGTTAAACAAACAAACAAAATAATTTTCAACTAAAATTATCAATCTTTAACTAGCGTAGTTGAATTTTCAACTAAAAAACAAACAAAATTTACCAAAAAAAGACGACTTTCTAGAAAATAAATAAAGTTTCAACGACATAGTTGAATTTTCAACTTAAGAAGACAAATTTTCAATCAAACAGTTAAGTTTTGAACTTAGAAAGATCAATTTTCAACAAAAAATGGAATAGTTAAATTTTCATTGAAAAAAATCAATTTTCCACAAAACTGATGAATTTTTAACAGGAATAGTTGAATTTTAAACCAAAAAGATTACTTTTTTAGCAAAACAGACTTTCAACGAAATAAATGACTTCTCGACAAAGTAGTTAAATTTTCAACTATAACAGATTAATTTTCAACCAAAAATGGAACAGTAAAATTTTCTGTTGACAGAATTCATTTTTCACGAAACTGGTGAATTTTTAACTAAAATGATGAATTTTCAACTAAAATGATGAATTTTCAACTGGAATCATTGAATTTTAAACAAACAAAAAAAAATGATTTTCAACTAAAATTATCAATCTTTAACTAGAGCAGTTGAATTTTCAACCAAAAAACAAACAAAATTTACCAAAAAAGACGATTTTCTAGAAAATAAATAAATTTTCAACGACATAGTTGAATTTTCAACTTAAGAAGACAAATTTTCAATCAAACAGTTAAGCTTTGAACTTAGAAAGATCAATTTTCAACAAAAAATGGAACAGTTAAATTTTCATTGGAAAAAATAAATTTTCCACAAAACTGATGAATTTTCAACAGGAATAGTTGAATTTGAAACCAAAAAGATTTCTTTTTTAACAAAACAGACTTTCAACGAAATAAATGACTTCTCAACAAAGTAGTTAAATTTTCAACTATAACAGATTAATTTTCAACCAAAAATGGAACAGTAAAATTTTCTGTTGACAAAATTCATTTTTCACGAAACTGGTGAATTTTTAACTAAAATGATGAATTTTCAACTAAAATGATGAATTTTCAACTGGATTATCTAGAGCCAAATCTGGGTTTCCATTCTTCTATCTTCAAAGTCGAATTCTATACTGCTACCCACTTGTTTGTCTCTGTTTTTTTCACGAATACACCGAGAATCAAATCTAACAGCTTTACTCCTTTCGGGAGGTCTTCGCTGTCTGTCACTTTGAGCTTTGCAACAAATAACTAATAAACTAATATGACAGTCTAGCTTTCACGATGCCCAATAATGAAATTGGATATTAAGATTTACTAACATCCGCGAGGCCCAACAATAAAATTGGATATTAAGATTTATCATCTTGGCTTTCCAATACAAGAAGATGACCTTGATATTCAATCAAAACTGCTGTTTTTATTTAAATAGATCACAACAACAAATTCAAAATCAGATTTCGAATTTTTAACACAAAACATAATCAAGTGAAAAAAACCACTGACATCAGCAGTATTACATGAGATTACAGAATCCCAAAAGCAGAGACTTGTTATTCTTACTGCCAGACTGCATCAGTATAATAAGAGTATTTAAAGAAGAAACATCAAAGAAACTTGCACATGGCATGCATTGACCACAAATAAACGTTCCCTTCTAAAACGACGGGTATCTCACTACGAGACTCCTTTAGTGCATTGTGGTTCTGTTTTGAGTAAAACTCATTCAGTAAAAATCTAAATGACATGTATCATAGGTCCAGAATACATGATAACGAGGATGGTCATAAACTGATTCATCTTCTATATATGATTGACCTGACGCTATAAGCTACTTCAAACCAGAAACCGTATCAAGTTATCGATGACACGAAACAGTTTTCCAATGATATGCACATCGAGACATGGGCTGAGCGCGCATCAAATAAGTATCTGGGTATTCTTGAATCGAACAATATTCATCATACGATAAGTAAGAAAAGCCTAATGACTTCCTTCACTGTAAGAATCAGATTGATTCTAAATAGTGCTCTGAAAACGAAAAACAAAATCAGGGTAATCAACACCAATTCCATCGCTGTCCTTGCATACTCCTTTAGGCTCATTAAATGTTTGAACACCTACCTTCAAATATTGAGCAGAAGCATCTGCGTCGAGATAACGAAGCGCCTGCACAGCAGTAATGCGGTGATTAGCAGGGTAGTTCTACTGCGACATAGAGGGGGTAGGGTCGTGGCAGATGTCAAGTAACTGTGTCGCAAGTTACACAGATGCGAGACTTTTTTAACAGCAAGCGAGATATTAGGTTTCGCAATACCATCTGTAAAGCGGATCTCAATTACGCGCCCTTGAATATGTCCTAAGAGGAAGTGTTGAATATCTGAGCTAATGAGATAGAGAAATTAGACACGCAATGCTGGCCACGACCCTACTCTTTCGAAGGCTTCAATGGCGATAAAGTTAATCGTTTAAAATAACAAGTGTTAAATTTTCTGGAATTACGATTTTCGGACAGCAATTTCCATTGCACACTCGAGCCCCAACGTCGTTCTCCATGACTTCGAGAAATGATCTAAATTTGTGACCGAATTTTCGGCTTTGGCTGATTAACATCACTGAGAAAAAGAACAAAAAAGAAGATGTATCAAGACCTTAAAAGGGTGCTACAGAGACTGTACCCAAAATATTTGGTAGAATAATTATCCTTCTGATCGGTGCTGTTGGCGGTGTGAAGCTGTGATTGGTTCGTAACCTCTAATTGTTATCTGAGACCACCTATTTCACGGTTTTTAGACGTGACCATATGTGTGATTTCCGCTGTCCTACTAGAAGCCCGTGAAAGTGTGTTATATTAATAATAAAAAAAGATACTTTACCACCGAGCAATTCACGCCTACCCCGAAAGGGAAACGGCTTAATGATATAATAATAATAATAATTTTAAATATTGGCGATTTTTGAGATTTTTAACCAAATAGTTACGTTTTCAAGCCAAAAAGACGCATTTTTTCGAAGACAGTTGAATTTTCAACCAAGAAAGATGGCTTTTCTACCAGAAAATATGGATTTTCAATTCAAAAAGACGAATATTTAACTAAATAGTTAAATTTTCAATAAAATAATTCAAATGTAAACAAAATCGTTAATTTTTAATCAAATATTTCATTTTTTAACATAAAAAGATGAATTTTCAACCAAGAAGATTAATTTTCTACCAAGAAGAAAACGAATTTTCCACAAAATACATGAATTTGAACCAAATAGTTACACTTGTAATTAAAAGATATAAATTTGCAACCAGAAATGTAATAAGACAATTTTCAATTAAAATAATTAATTTTCAACTAAAAATTAAATGCACTTTTAACAAAAAAATAACTTTGAACCAGAAATAATTGGATTTTCTTATTAGGTTCTAGCAATTAAGTTCGCATTTAAGACAGAAAAAAGAAGAATTCTTGAAAAAAGGGATTTATTATGTTTTTATTGAACTGTACCATTTCTGGGCTGGGTCATCTTTCGCAAAATTTGTAAACCATGTTCAAATTTATCATCATCAGGAAACATATTAAGCGTTATCTTAGTTCGTAACGTTACATCGACAGCCCCCCTGTAATTGCTAACGTTGTTTATGGACGTGATCTTTATTTTTATTTTGGAGCTCATAAAGAAGAAAATATATATTTTTATTAATGAATGTAATATTTAAAGAGAGCATCAACTGTAGAAATTTGAATTAAATATCTAGATAATATGAATAGTATGAAATGAATAAAGGTAAAAAATGTGTTTATATCATTAGTTTCATTTTTTAGTATAAACTAGAAATATGAAATCTAATGATTAAATTCAAACTAATAAAAACTTCACCATGAAGTCAAGTTTAAAGTTATAAAAAAGAAAGAACAGAACGTCTTCGATTGCAAATGTCACTTCGCCATTCAAAACAGCTGAAACTCAAACATCCTATTCAAAAGTTAAAAATTCGAACGCATTCCGTTTTTAATCAAATATTTTCTAAAGTTTCTGTGAGAAAATTAAAAATAATAACATCAAAAAAGATTTTAAGCTTCGAAAGAAGAAAATCCTTTTGGAGTAATATATAGGTTAAGGACAAAATTCGATTACAGTAACTATCGAGAAAAAAAATTAAAAAAGGAATCAGAAAACATTTTTCGATCGCAAGGTTTGCTTTTGGAGCAATTGAAACTTTATCCATCTTCAAAAAATCGAATCTTCTCTTATATTATAAGAGAAATTACATAAGAAGCGAATCCCCAAAACTACTGTGCGAATTTGTCTACCATTTTCGTCTGAGAAATCTCCGGTTTTTTCACTTGGGACTCGAAGATTATAACAGAAGGAAGAATAATTTGAAAAAAAAATGATTTTAATTAATAATAAATACCTTAATTAAAGGAGAAACCCGCACAGGTCTCGGATTCAGTTCCACGGCCGACATATTTTCTCGTGTGGAAAAAAACCAGCATTAATGCTTGTTCCACGAAGGAATAGTAAGGAGTGGTATCCCTGTAAGTGGGGGTGGGACGAACAACGTCCAAGAATTCCAGAATGCTTGCCATGGCTGAAAACTTGGTCTCTGTATCACGCACATGCGCACTGGCGGTTGCCATGTCAACGATGTCAACACGCGTTGAAATCAAAAATGATACGTCGGATTTAGTGAAACAAAAATCGAAAAATAAAATGCATTTGTTACATTATTTCGTGAAGTTTTTCGTCAAAAATTATGTTAGCGGTAACAGGATTATTGTTGGAACAATTATGTTTTTTTCCTTAGATTATGTTTTCCAAATTTTGTTCCTCCATATTGGATCAGCCATTTTTTATTTTGAAATTGTGACATCAGATTTGGATTCAGAGCCCGTGAAAATGTAAATATGGACAATTTTGTCAATTTTCCTAAATTTTTAAAAAGTTTTGTTCCGTCATATTGGATCCCGCCATTGTTTATTTTGTAATTCTGACGTTAGATTTGGATTCAACGACTCTAAAAACCTAAAGATAATAAACTTTGTTAAGTTACCATCATGTTTCCGACTTGTGTCTCTCCATATTGGATTTTTCATATTTAACCGCAGTTTTCTCGGAAAGGAAATACGCTACGCTATTTTTCCTGGCAGATTTGAATTCAGCATTACAAAATCTATAAAATATGATGTGTTGTACTAAACAAACTTTTTTCTTTGTATTCCGAGTATAATTTTGTAATTTTTGTCAAAAAATGACGTTCTTTTCCCGCATTTTCCAGGTTGGGAAATTCGGGAAAACTTTTCTCTATAATTTTCCCTTATTTTTCATTTAATAAGCTTTAATTTCGTTCAAAGAGCACCAAAAAGCCGCAAAAAAATATTCAACACCTGTAGGTATTATAATTCAGTAACTATATGCTCCTTAATTAATGCATTTACATGCTTTCAGCTTTGAGTAATAATTAAAATTAAAAAGTAGACCCATTAGGAATGATAAAGAAATAATTTTAAGAAATTCCGAAATCTAAAAGTCAATTTAGAAATTACCATAAATATCTGTTGTTTCTTCTCATATTTTTTTTACATCAAATAAGAATTTCACTTTCCTTTCTGTATATTTTTCTTATTAGTTAATGAATTGCTTTTCCCATTCAAATACAAAATCGATTATTTTTACATGCAACGAACAGATACTCTAGTAACAGTACATTTAAAAATATTGTTTTTATAGTCTTTTGTAATCGTCATATGACACCTGGATTATAAAAACCTCCAATAAAAATCTTCTAAATCTTTAAGATTTTAATAAAGCTAGAACCCATCGAACCCTTTGATCCACATCTTCTTGAAAATAAAATTTGTCTGCCGCCAGATAAACTTGATATCTTATTTGTAAAATCATTGACAGCTTTTTCCATCTGCCGTCGGATAGAAGTAAATCTGTCAATTGTTTTATAAAGCTGTCGAATTTATCTGGCGGCGAAGAAATTTTATTTTCACGTGCGGATCAAAGTGCTGCACCGTTTCTTTTCGATTTCATGATGAAAAGCTGGAACTTTTTTTGTGTAGAACAAAAGTTTTCAAGATAGTATTTCCATAAAATCTTATGAAGCTTGAATTTGTATATCATATCATAAATTTACTAAATGAAAAATGAGAGACTCATATCACACCAGTAATAGAAAGGTCATACATTTTTCTTCTTATTTTTCTTTAAGGAAAAATTAAAATTCATACTACGTTACGATTAGGTAATTTTTTATCAATGTTTACTCGAATGATAACATCGTTTAAGAAATTCTCATTCCTCTCGAGTATTTGAATTTTCTTACACTTTTGGTCATTTGCATTTATATATATTTATATATATTTATATATATAGTTGTATTATTATTATTATTATATCATTAAGCCGTTTCCCTTTCGGGGTAGGCGTGAATTGCTCGGTTGTAAAGTAGTAAAGAATAAAATAATTCTCACTTTTGCGCTGAAATCTGAAAATATTAATTTTTCTCTATTCTTCTCTTCTTACCGGGCTGGCCTCTGTCATACAAGCCGGACGTTGCTACCGTGGATATTTTTTCGGAGTATATGTTACAATAGAATATACAAACTTTTCTAAACTATAGTTTAATATTTTTTTGATGCTTTAATATGATTTTCTAAATTTTAATCATCAAATGAAAATAACTCAGAAAATAAATCACTCATAGTTGTTTAGTGGCTATTCAATTTAAGAAGGACAGGTGTTTTTACATTATCGTCTCAATGATGAGAGATTGTTTCCTATTTTATCCATAGAAAGTTCATATTGAAAATTAAAAATTTCATTTTCCAGAAAAACTATACGAGATGCGAAGAAATGTTAAAAAACAAAATTGTGTTATGTTCGTCTTAAAAAGCTCTACAAATTTGTTTAACCCTTGTGTGCACACCCAACGTTATCTACGTTGTTACATACCTAGGATACCCTTTTTATTTCTCAAATAATTATGCAATTTGAATCTCTTTCTTGTCGTTTATTTCAATAAATGAATATCAAACGTGAGTGCCAACTGCACAAAACACTTCAAAACACACAAAACACCAAAACTTGTTCCTGTTGAGCTGCAAGCCCGACGCACAGTATTGCACGTCGGATTGCCGCACACAGAATGTAATAGATAATTAGTAATTAATTAATTAATAATTAAATTAGTGATCATTATATTATTGCTTAACAAATTTCATGTGTATAAATCAAATAACTTGATAAGAAATTAATAATCCACTCAAAGTTGAATTTTTATTGGTGGAGACCCGGATACCCTGTGGGTATCTGCGATGTATAATAACGACAATTCGGAAGCCTTTAGGCTTTAGGCTAAGCGAAATTTTAATTTTTGCTCCATTAACATGCAAAAATGTACCATGGTGGATACCCAGGTATCCGGGTGTGCACACAAGGGTTAAGGATTCTTTTTTATAAAATTGGATACAACTATTAATAGGGTGGGTCAAAAAAACAAAATAATGGAAATAAAATTTGGAAATATGTTTCAGCGTTCCCTCAAATTTTTTAAGATTTTCAATTAACATTCTCTAGGCGGTAATATTTATGTCTCACGGACTCCTGTCTTCAAAAAACAATGTTAAAATCTACAGTGATGGCCAAGGCATTGTTCACATGTTTAAGGCTTTTCTCTTGGTAAATATGTATTAGAAAAAAATATTAATCAATTAATTAGGAAGAATATTAGGTTGAGGAAACAGTTTCTACAATTAAAAAAAAATTCTTTCTGAGTATAATTTCTTTCATTTGGCGAACTATTTTGAATAAAAATAAAAAATACTGCTACAAAAAATATTTTTTTAAGTTTAGAAATCCACATGATATTTTATTAATACTATTTACGATAAAAGGCTTTACCTGATGTATCACCGTTGACGAGTTTAAGTTACGTAAAAGTCTTATCTGAAAAATACTTGTCGAAAATGAGATTTTAATCTACGTATTTACACATTAAACTCTCTGAGCTTCAAAATAAAATAATATTAATACACGTGCCAAAAAAATTATGTATCTTTAAAAAGTAAAAAATGTATATAACTTGTTGAGCAGCATTGATAACATTTTTAATTTTGTAAGAACTTCAAAAAATAAACATTTCCAGTACATGTCATATATAATTAAAAACTAAAGCTTAACAACCACCGCAGGGTCCCACTGGGAGCAACTGTCATCTAAAAAAAAAATGACATCGGCTCCCAGGAATATGTGTGGTTAAATATATATATTTTTTATTTTAAAGTTCAAGTTTTTGGTTAAAAATTCGTCTTTCTTGATATAAATTTAATCTCTTTGGTAGAAAAAAATGTATCCATCCTTTTTGGCTGAAAAACGATTATCTGACTTAAGGTTGAACTAGTTTGTAAGAAAATTAATTTTTTTCGTCAAGGATTCATCATTACAGTTGAAAAATCAACTATTTACTACTGAAAAAACTTTTATGTTAGGAGTACAAATTTTACTGTCTTGTAGAAAAATCATCTTCTTGGCTTGAAAATTCAACAATTTGGTTGAAAAATCATATTTTTGGTTTGAAAATTCAACTTCTTCTAGATAATTCGTCCTTTTGGCTCTAAAATTATGTAAATAATTTTGTTGAAAATTCATTAATTTTGTTCAAAATTTGTCTTTTTAGGTAGAAATTTAATCTTCTTGGTCCTAAATTCATCTTTTGGGTTGAAAATATAACAACTTTATTGAAAATTCATTTTTTTCTAAAAATTATTTTTTTTAATCTGAACATTTAACTATTCCATGTTTGGTTAAAACTGTATCCTCTATAATAGATAAGTCTTCTTGGTCCAAAATTCATCTTTTTCGTTGAAAATTTAACAATTTTGTTGAAAATTTGATTTTGTTTTTTTGTTAAAAATTATTTTTTTAACAGAATTTTTATCTGAAAATTTAAATATTCCATTTTTGATTGACATTCTATCATGTATATTGTATAAGTTAAAAATTCAGCTGTTTAAAGTTCGTCTTTTTGAGTAGAAAATTAATCTTATTTTTTGAAAATTCAACTATTTCGTAGAAAATGCATAATATTTTGTTAAAAAGTCGTCTTTTTGGGTAGAAAATTATTCTTGTTCGTTAAAACTAAAATTTTTTGGTTCAGAATTCATCTATCTTGATTGAAAATGATCTTCTTTGTTAAAAATGTATCTTTTCCTATTCAAAAGTCCACTGTTTTCTGAAACTTCCGAAGTTTTAGCTTAAAAAATTTACTCTTTCCTCGAAAATTCATCTTTCATGGTAGAAAAGTCATCTTTCTTGGCTGAACATGAACTTTTTTGATGGAAATTCAACTGTCTTCTGAAAAATTTGTCTTTTTTTCTTGGAATTTTCAACTTCTTTTTTTTCAAAATTTGACAATTTGAATCAAAACCTATCTTTATATGTAATTTTGAATGTATTTGGTTATTAATTCAACTGTTTTATTAAAAATCTAATTATTTTTTGTAAAGTTAACTATTTTATTATTGTCATCATTTTTGGTTGAAAATTCAACTATTTTGTAAAAAACTCATCCTTTCGGATTGCAAATTCATCTTCTATGGTAGAAAAGTCATCCTTTCCGGTTGAAAATTTATCCTTCTTGGTTGGAAAGTAACTTTTTTGTTAAAAATTGAACTTTCTTCGAAAAAGTTCGTCTTTTTGGCTTAAAAATTTCACTATTTGGTTAAATCTTTAGCTACCTTTTTGAAAAACTCGTCTCTTTTACTGGAAAGTTAATCTATTTGGTTGTTAATGCAATTGTTTTGTTGAAGATTAATTTTTGTTGTTTGATGCATCTTTTTGTGCTGGAAATTCATCTCTGGGTGGAAAATCTTTTTTGGTTGACAATTAATTTTATTTAATAGAATTTGTAAACTGACCCTCGACATGTGACCACCCTTTATTCTCCAAATCAGTCGTGGGCGTGCTTGAGTAGAGGAAAGTCGTGTCTCCCAGAAATTAGGAAACAAACAAAATCTAAAATACTAAAGTTTGATTTAGCGTCAGGCTCATTTCATCGCGAACCGGATGCAAAAGGCTGTTCTTCTGGGATCACTTCATCTGGTCCGTCAACACTGTTCCTCATTACATTCTAAAAAGAATGGTAGCTCTAAAAAATGTATCCACTGGTGAAACCTTCATCTCCAACTGTCTCGTCTGACGCGTAAGGTCATCCGCGGCTAGAGAACTGACTCCAAGGAACAGTGTTGAACGATGTTGTCTTGCGTAACTTTCCCGCTCTTGCTCACCTTCTAGGACAGAAGGAGCAGAAGTGGATGACGTAGACGTTCCAGTTGCGTCGGGATTGGTTGCTTTGAGGAACCATGATCGCAGCTTCCGGAGCCTACAACTTCTCATATAATAATATCTCCCTAGTGTTTTGAAATATCCTAAAATGGACATAAACTGGTTAGTGAAGATACTAGCCATGGGAGTTGAATCGCAAAAAAAATATTAGGATATTATTCATCAGATGAAAAGACATGACTACAGAAAAGAAAAGTTTTCTCTGATGAAAACTGCGATATTATAAGTGTGTTTTTTAATAACAATTGTTTTTAATAATAACAATTGTTGCTGAAAGACAATCTATTGTGGCAAGATATCTTTTTTTAGGTGAAAAGAAATGATCCCGCCATAAAAAAGTTTTGTTTAAATATCTTTGAAGAAACTAATTCTACGACGTTTAAATAACAACCATTCGAAAGTTCACTTTACTGGACGATTAAAAAAATATGTAGCTTCAAAGCGCAAGGTTTTTCCAGCTCATCGACATATCTAGTAAATTGTGCCTGTAAATTTGTTTAATTATCAAATCAAGATCAAATCGTACTCTTTGAAGATGAACCAAGAACGCGAATAAATATTACGTCACTGTTGAGTAAACATAAAAAAATATTTTCCCGTTGAACGGAATTCTCCGCGAAGGTAAAAATACGTGATTCATCGCTTGCGTTAATTCGTTATCATAAAAAGTTTTTGAAAAATAAATATTTGGTCTTCATAAAGGAAGGTCAAAAATGGTGCCCACAAAAAATAAAAAAATTTATTCTACACTCCCTCGGTAATTATTTGCCTTGATGGCAAAAAAAAGTTTCCATTGATTGCCTTCCAATAGAAATACACTAACTAAAAATATATTGATTATGGCTATGTGCTCTGATAAATATCCCAAGGCAATAATTTTTTATTATTTAAAGAATCCCAATTAACAAATGCATAACTTGGTTCGTTTTCATCACGAAGGTTTTTTTTTGTAAAACCTTCCAAAATGATTTTGCTTACAGCTTGGTGCTTTGATCATCTCCGTTGACAACTGTTTATCATTTATTATGAAAAAAATGAATCCTTCGTAGTGAAAACTGACAGAGTAATGCATTTTGATTCATTAAGATTGTTTAAATAGTAAATAATAGTTGCCTTGTGATATTTATCATAGCACAGAGCCATGGGCAATATTTGTTACTTATATCTACAGAAAAACGAATTCATTTTTGTGGAAACCGAAAAATTATGTATTCATTTATTAAATTTCTTTAAATATTAAAAAAACGTTGTCCAACATCAAATTATCACAACCAAGAACCATTAGCAAAGTTTTTACAATCGCACCTGCTGAAAAAATGAAATATGTTTATAGATTCTTAGGCAAAATGTATATTTGTTTATAAATTTGTTTCAACAATCACTAAATGTTGCTTGTTTCTATCCAATTTGTTGTTGAAACTTGTGAAATTAACATTTTCGCCAAAGAATTATTAATAGGGAGAGGGGAATGGGGAGGGGGAGAGTACAGTTGTCGATGATTTGACCTTTAATTTTAAAAGGTCTGAGCGCAAATGTGGGGGAAATACAAAGACCGAGCGCGTAGCGCGAGGTAAATATATCATCGAGCGCGAAGCATGAGATAAATATATTATCGAGCGCGAAGCGCGAGAACCAACAGTCGCGCGACCTAGGCGCGCTCAAACTGGCGTGCGAAGCGAGCCGCGCGCAAGGCGCGCGATGAGAATGTGCCCGCCCAGCGGGCAGATTATTTTTTCTTTCCTTGTGTCGGCTTCCAAAACATTAAATTTTTTTATTTCAAGTGTTATTTTTCACGAATAAAACAACAAATACGCGTCCTATCAAAAAGTAATCAATAATAAATTTGTAGACATTTTTTGTTTGCACGATTTTTGTACCTTCATCTTTTTTTGTGTCTTGCATAGTTTGACCGCAAAATGGAATTTTTAACTTTTCATTATTTTTTTTGTGCAATCAAAATTTGAATGTTCGACTTTTCAGAAAAATTCAAAAAGTTGTTATGATAATGTTGTAGGGCCCTCAAAAAGAAAGGTTTTTCTCGTTTAGACTTTTTTTCATATCATGCGTTGTTCGGCTTAAAATATTAATTTTCTTTTGTTTTTCAAGATTTTTAAAATGCTATAACTCTGATAATTTTAATTGTATCGAAAAATTTTACGAGGATAAATTGTTTGTCTCTCGGAATACTACTGACAACCGCCAAAAGAATTCTCAAATTTTGAAAAAAGTGGTCTCAAAAATTTTCAGAATGTGCTCACTTTTTGAATTTTGATCCAAAACAGCTGGTTAACAAACTTGTTCTTTCTTTTTAGGCCTTCAAAAAGTGTGCCAAAGCACAATATAATCTGATCAATCTTTCGAAAGTTATCGTGCCTACACGAGACTACAGACTACAGACAGACAGACAGACACCTTAGTCAAAACAGTTTTTTCCGACTCAGGGGGCCTCAAAACGTCGACAGTCAGACGCCTTAGCCAATCGGCTACACCTGCGTATATTATTTGGGATGTGTTCGTAGTACACAACCTTCAGCTTCAAAAAACTTACAAATGATTTTCCATGGCGCTTCCTCGCAAAAAATTTCAAACATCCAAGATTTTCACTTTTCCTCTCCATTGTCACTTCCAAACATTATAAAATTATTTCCATTCGTCATGCAAACTGGTCAACATGCGTGTGGTTTTCCTATAGATGAAGACTCGTAACGTCCATTGTAGTTTCATGGTGGGACCTGTCGTGGTAGTCGCCATTTCATAAGTCAAAGGGTGACCTCTTTTTTAAACGTAAAATTAATGGAACTAAAACAGTAGATTTCTAATTTTATCTATCGCAGATAACTATCTCGATTTATGTATTTTAACTATTGCTTTCAATGTCAGTTGTTATTAAATATATTATATCTTTGGTTGATAAGACTGACTTTCTCAATACACGGGGTAAAATAAAATGTATTTTAATAATTTTTCTACATTTCTAATCCAGTCGCATTTTTCAATGAAAGTTATAGTTCCATACTTCTTATTTTGTGAACTGATTAATTAATTACTTTTTAAAAGTGTATTTTGAAAACGATATGTACATGTATTTTAATTTTTTTTTAAATTAGATTGAAAAGGTTGCTATTGAATTAAAAATTAAATGTATAGAAATGGAATTTGAAACCAAAGACATATATATATATAGTTAAAAGTTTCTCACAAGGACAACCGCGGGATTTCGCCGGGAGCAGGTGCTAATCTTAAAAATTGCACTTGCTCCCAGCGAAATCGCGGTAATGCATCACCAGATTTTCTTCCTACAGCCGCCGTACCACATACTTCAATCGCAGTTTTGATAATGATATCCCGTAACGATAATATTAATTAGAAATGTAGATATGAATGTGAAATTACTTATTAAGATACTCCTTAAATTTTTGTATATGTGTTCATCTTTATTATTTTTGAAAACTTTGATAAATATTTTTAATTGTTTAAATAACAATCCACAGAATTTCCGAGATATTAATCTTTTTTATAAAAATTAAATAAAAATATCAAATGCTTTATTAGATTTTGAAAGATCTCTTTTTAAATCAATTGCATTATTTCCCTCTCGCGCATCCTCAGAACCAAGTTTCGTTTAAAAAAGCAGGCTAAAGTTTGAGCCCTAGAAATTATGTTTTGGGGATGCCTCCTGAGTATTTTTACCGAATATGAGAAAAGTCGTTAGACTCCCTTTTAAAAGAACTCGATTTTTGTTGCTTTTTGATCAATTTATGTGATTTTTTCGAAAGGAACAAGTAATACGTAAAGTTTTCTACTGATAAAAATGTTTAATGTTACGTCGAAAAAAGTTTCCACGTGATTAATACTGATTGACTTTCCCCTCCCTTTTAGATTTTGAACAATGAGTGAAAGAGAACAATTTTTTAAATTCTACTTCTTTGCTGTATTTTACTTAAACCTTCTACCCTTAAAAGAAAAGAATGTTCTAACATAAATATTTCTGAAGTTATGACGTCTTCATGAGATATTTCAGTAAAAAAAGCGTTAAATTTTTTTTTTTTTTAACAATATCTTATCCCCTATACAGCCTACTATACTGTACTCTCGTACAGGCCGATCTGTCTTCTGAATGTCGAAGGGAAACTGTATGAGCAGTTAATACTGAGTAGGCTCAAAAAGGAGCTAGATCGCACTGGTGGACTAGACCCAAACCAATTTTGCTTCAGGGAAGGTCGACAGACAGTAAATGCCATCAGTGAGGTAGTGGGGGCAGCCGAACAAGCAGCAGGCGTTTATGCGCAGTCATTACTATCGATGTAAGGAATACGTTCAACAGCGCATCATGACAGGTTATTCTCGAGGAGCTGAGAAGAAGAGGAATAAATCAAAACCTAATCAGTCTCATAACGTCCTACTTCTCTGACAGAGTAATAATAATGGAGGCAGAAGGCGAAGAAAAGGAAAGGGTGGTGAGCAGCGGCGTCCCACAAGGATCAGTTCTAGTAGTCAAGGGCCAGGTATGGTTTCGTGGCCTTATCAATTCGGATGGACCAGCCAATGTTTTTCTCATGTATTTTGACCAGCTGAATCCAAATTTTTTGGGTACGTTGTCGTACGACTGTCGGTTCAATTGTTATTAACAATTTTTTAATAATGAATAGTAAAATTGAGCTTTTTGCGAAAAAAAATATTTCTAGATTCTTTAGTGAATTTTGAACAAAAAAGATTTCAAGTAGTTTTTCTCTCCGACCCATTGTTTCTGAGAAAAAAATTGTCAAAGTTCTAAAAAATTCGATTTTTCGAGTTTTTGACGCTATGTCAAGAACAGGCCAGAAAACTTTTTTACAATTTCAGAGCGCCAAATGCTTCCTTTACATCTATATTAAAAATTAAAAAAAAAACTCCATACCGTTTAAACAAATCGTTCATGGATGAAACGAGTCGAACGTTCGGGCTTTTCCGACCGCGCGGCGCCGTTTTACAGACCCCGTCCGCGACGCGCACTTCTGCGCACTTCGAATGGTAGGTAACGTTTTAATTTTATCTCGACATCTCCGCTTTATTTATTTGTGATTTATTATCTTGAAACCTTTACAGTACACCATAAATTATTTTGAATTTCTCCAAGTCTTTTATATTCTCTGAAATCTACTCAATCCTCTAAATTCTACTGAATTCTTCTCAATTGTCTGAATTCATTGAATCCTCTGAACTGTTTAAAATTCCCTGAAATCTTTTGAATTCTATGAATTCTTTTGTATTCTCTAAATTCTTTTAAATTGCATAATTTTTTTAAAATTCTTTGAATGCTTTTGAAGTTTGTGAATTCTTTTGCACTGTGAATTCTTCTGAATTCTCTAAATTCTTCTTAATTCATTGAATTCTTCTTAATTCTAAGAATTCTTCCGCTATTCTCTGAATTCTTCCAAATTCTCTGAATTCTTCCAAAATCTTTGAATTCTCTGAACTGTTTTGAAATTTTCTGAACACTCTAAACTGTTTTGAATTTGTTGAAGTCACGGTATTACTGAATTTTTAAAATATTTTTTAATTATCTTGAGATCATTAGAATACACGTTGAACTATTTTAACTTTCTTTGAATATTTTTAATTCTGTAGAATTCACACGAATTCTACAGAAACTTAAAATTTTTTTTTCTTAATTCTCTTGAAATCTTTATAAAGCACCATCAATTGATCTGAGTTTCTGAAAGGCTTTATTATTCTATGAACTCTCCTGAATTATTCTGAATTCTCTGATAATTGTTGAATTATCTGAATTCTTTTGAACTCTGTGACACATTTTGAATTCTATGAATTCTTTTGTATTATCTAAATTTTTTTAAATTATCTAAATTTATTGTGAATTTATTGTGAAACAGTGAATTCTTCTAAGTTCTCTAAATTTTTTTGAATTTTCTGAATTGTTTCGAAATTTCAGGAACTCTTTAAACTACTCTGAATTCGTCGAATTCTCACGATATCACTGAATGTTTTGAACATGTTTTTTGCTTATCTTGAAATCATTAGAATACGCCTTGAGTTAGTTTGAACTTCTTCTTTGGAATATTTTTAATTTACTTGAAATCTTTAGAATACACTTCAAATTACCTTAACTTTCTTCGAATATTCTGAATCCTGTAGAATTCTACAGCATTCTACAGAATTCAAAACACTTGAAGGAATTCAAAATAATTAAGCGCGTATTCTAGAGATATCGAAAGAATTCAGAAAACTGAAAAAGAATTCAGAAGACTATTTGAATGCAAAACATTTCAGAGAATTCAAAAGAATTCAGGAGAGTGCAGAAATTCAAAATAGTCAATGGTGTATTTTAAAGGTTTTAGGAGAGTTCAAAGAAACTTCAAAAGAAGTCAAAGGAGTATATGGGCGATTCGCAAATAGATTTCAATTTGTATGTCCCTCCATGTTTATTCGATGTTTCTATAACATTTTTGACCTACTGAGGGGATTACAGCACATATGGTGGTCTACTTTGTTAGTCCATACAAAAAAGTACAAAAAAATTACAGTTAGGAATACCTTTTTTTGTAATTTAGTAGTCAGTTTCACCCTCCCTACAGATTCACATACTTGAAATGTGACTAGACTGGTAAAAATTATATATGCTGACTAAAAGAATCGTGCTTATTTTTTTCTGTCCCTCGGTTTGTTAACAACTCTGAAGCCTCTTTAATTTTATTGAATTTAAGGTGATAATTCGCATTATAATCGATTATAATTATGAGAAATAAGTATTTTTTATCAAATTTTAAAAACACATGATGTTTACAAAGTCTCAAAATTGATTAAATCCTCGTAAGTCGTCTGAGAACACGGGGAAAACTATCGGTTAACCTGAATAACAACTCGTCACTCAGTTTCCCATTTACCCTTACACTCGCTTTACTACCTGCATATATTGTTTGTATTGCTTGTAGGAGCCATCTATGTACTCCGTACTCTTTAAGGACTTCCCATAGTTTACTTCTATTATATGAGTTACCAAAAACCGTTTGACATGACTTTTATTTTCACGAATATTAACATTTGGCAATTTTTATTTTACTGTATAAACATTTGCCATAATATACAATTGAAAATAATAACGAACAGTACTACTTTTAATTGTAGACAGTTTAAGTTTTTAAGTATCCAACCAAGTCCTTGAATTTCGAACGTTAACAAATGTTTAATATCCACCCTTCCTAAAGTTCCGGATGGAACCTGGATAGACTCGAGACTATATCCGGGCCTATCGGGGCTAAACTACGGGTTGTATCCGGGACTTCCACGGGACGCTAGGACATATATTTATCCGGGTCTTATCCGGTCCTATCCGGGACCTATACGGGTCGCTTCGAAATTAAGTCCGAGTCTTATCCGGTCCTATCCGGGGTCTATTCGCCATACAATTTCGTATCCGGGCCTATCCGGGACCTACACGGGGTGCTTAGAAATTCTATCCGGGTCCTTTCCTGTCTTATCCGGATTTTTTTGGTCCTATCCGGGATCTATTCGGCATACAATTTCGTATCTGGGTCTATTCGGGACCTATACCGGGTGCTTGAAAATTCTATCCGGGTCTTTTCCGGTTCTAGCCGGGATCTAATCGGCATTCAATTTCGTATCCGGGCCTATCCGTGGCCTGTACGGGACGCTTGGAAAAATTTATCCAGTTCTGGCCGGGATATAATCGGCATAAAATTTCGCATCCGGGCCTATCCAAGACCTGTACGAGGTGCTTGGAAAGATTTATCCGGGTCCTATCCATTCCTAGCCGATATCTATTCTGTACAGCAGTTCGAAACAGATTATGTAGTACAATGATAAATTTGCAAAAAATTGTTTCACATATTCGTCACTGCACTTAATTTATTTTTGAAATTACACAATTGCACACACGGTCATTCACAAACATAATCGCACGCTCAAAAGCTTTGAAAAATCACACTTGCTGGGTTTTCAAACCCTATCTAAACTACCCAAACCTGAGTCTTAACCCAAAAATATCTGCCGCACGCCCTAGTCAATTGAGCCATCGAATCGCTTTAATCTTGTCGACAAAATCTCAGCGATGCTTTTCCGCCGGCAGGGCTAACACAGGAATATTCATTTTTCATTTTTTTGTTTCACACATTTGATGAATAGGTGGATTTAAAAAGGCCTAATTTGAATATTTAAATTTAAATTTTTAAAATTCAAATTCTAATATATAAATGTTTAATTATATAATTAAATTAATTTGTGATTTCTGATGAAATTGTGAAGCTATGCAATTTAAAGGAAAGTAAAAACAAAAGCAGCTCCTACAAATAATTTATTTGAAAATTGACGTTAAAAAATGACTTCCAGATGAAAACTACTTGAATCTGGAATATTTTATCTTTAAAGTTAAATGTGAATATTAGAGTGGTCCAAAAATGCATTACAAATTTTTTTTACTTTAGTGAACAAAACTCCACCCGCTCTGCCAAAAAAAAACAAGTTTCTAGTTCTGAAGAAAGAAAATCCGTCTTTTTTTTCTTCAAATTCCAACATTAAAACGTGCCACTGGGCACTTAAAAATCCCATATATTTGACATGGGAATGATAAATTTAAATTTAAAGCTTTTTCGGGTTTCAATCGTGTGCAAAACTACGAAACTTGCCGACGTTTCGTGAAGATTGATCAGCAGCCTGGGTCGGAGCAGTGTTGCGGAATGAACGTGTTATTTAAATAAGTAAGACGAGAATTCTAGGTCAATTTAAAATATCTATACCGTAAACCTATATACCTATCTACCCTTCACCTGTATACCCATCCACAAATCACTACTTTCCAACCGAGCATTTCACGCCTACCCCAAAAGGGAAACGGCTTAATGATATAATAATAATAAAAAAAAAGTTCCCTAATGAACACGTTGGCGCGTCTAGGATGTCTAGAAACGCTGCGACGCGGTAGCTCTGCGCAAGGAATGTCCTATATCTATACCAATTCTTTTCGCGCCATTTTCGTCAATAGATAATTTTCAAGGGAATAAGACAAGCTTTCTTTTGCAAAAATAAGTTTAGAATTAAAAAATTAAGGTGAAATAATTCTAAATGGAAAAACAATTATTCTTTACGTAAAGCTGAAGAAAAGACATTTCCAAAGTTTCCATAGGAAAGTTAAACTGGATAACTTTAGTAGAAGTTATGGTTAATTAAGTATCGGCGTGCGTAGTAAAATCACGGAAATTCGAGCCCCTGTATTACGACAACCAGTCGTCCTAGAGATCTCTCGAAGCTTTGGGGAATTAAAAGTGGTCTACTATGACTACAATTCAGTGGACTTTCAAGAAGATCGGCGACAACAAGTTTTAAGGTGGGTACACTTGCGTAATTTTACCCCGCATATTAAATTTCATATACCGCATATTCATCATTCATTAGAAATGTCAGATATTTGCACTTTACACCAATTAAAAACAATTTTGGCAGTAATTATCAATTATAAACAGTAAAACATAATATTTTCTTCTTGACAAATAGAAATTACACTGGGATTTAAGTGGAAAAATTCAACTAAGCCACTAACTAAGAAACCTAACCCCCAAGCACCTGTACTCACGTTAAAATTCTAAAATAAACAGCGAATCTTAGAAAACATTCCACTTGTACGTTGCACTTTAATGATAAGTCACAATTTAGTCGACGAATTTAAGGTAATAACTTTATTTTTTAATATTTGGCAAGATTTGAAGGCATCAAAGAACTTGGTGATTTCACACTCTGTTTTACCGATTTTGATATACATTTATATTAATTATGAAGTGTATACACTGTCGATACCGGCCAAAAAAATTACCGTTGCCGACAATATTTTTTACCGCATTTGAAGTGAAACTTCTTATGCCATCACGCTCCACAGTGGTGCCTGTCGATGCAAAAAGGGGACATGGTAAGAAAATTTGCGAAAATCGAGACGAAATTGGTACCTAGTAGGTTTCTTGGGTCGCTAAACAAGAATATGGTGTCAAAATAAGCGAGAATTGCCTCTAAGCGCAAAAATTTTGCAATATAATTTTTTTTCCGCAATATTTTTGCAAAAACATTTTTTTAATAAAAATTTCATAAGAAAGCAAATTGTAGGAGATAAATGAGCACACTTTCTCATTTGCAAAATTTTCCTAGTGTATATATTTACCTTGCAAAAATGCATAATAATTTTCAACCTTCCGTCATCTACCATTAATTGCATGAAAATTTGTAAAATTTATATTATTCATTTATTTGTGGTCGCTGATCTCAAACATAAAAACTCAAAAATCAAATATTGATTGACGTAATATCGACTTTCAAATTTCAGAGGATGTAATAATTGCAATGGAATGTTGTCTTTCAAATTTAAGAATCATTTTTCTAAGAAGCGAGTTTGATTTTTCAATAAAAAATTCCTTAGCGGTTCACCCTTTGATATTTGCTGACAAACAAAAAGTAATTTCGGATTATAATTTCCACTTAGGTTCCCCATAGAACCCATTACAAATATTTCGCGAAATTAACTGCACAACCAGTATCCCCTTAGGAACATATTACAACACATTACTTTCACCAATTCCTCTTTAAATCCACTTGAAACTAGAACTGCCATATTAGAGGCTTCTAAAAAGATTCTAACGATCCCTAACGGGTATTTTTACCAGGGTTTACATATTCATTTAATTTGTGATTTCTGTTAAAATTGTAAAGCTCCAAAATTTAAAGGATTTATTACTTTCAGATGTATTATAAGTAAAAAATGTATAAATTTTAGTACAATTTTTCAGCATAAAAAAAATCTAATGATTATAGTTACACTAAACTTATTTAGTAAAAATTTGGAGTTTAAGATAAAAGCAGCTATCACAAATAATTTATTGGAACATTTCAGTTACAAAAATTGTTCCAGATAAAAAAAATGAACTTGAAATCATTATTCAAACTTTAAACTTGAACATCAAATCGAAGGCTAGCTGAAATTAGAAGTCTTTAAAATGAAATATTTTAAATAATAAAGCTTTTATAAAATTTGGCTAAAAGCTAGTAATTATTTACACATTTTTATCAAATATAAGAATGTACATTATATATTATAATAAATAGTGTAATAGTATAATAAAATACAAACATAGGTAAGTGAAGTAAACTGTGTCTTTTTGTCAAATAATTTTTCAATTTTATTTCTGGAACAAGGGTTGCAGTATACAGCATTAGAAAAGTAAAAAAATAGGCATTTTTGGGAGAGCGAAATAACATTCTGTAAAATCCAAATCAGCATTTAAAGATAAAATTAAAAGTTTTCTCCCAAGCTGGAGTGTTTATGAATTGAGGCCAAAAAAGTATAATTAAGAAATATTTCCAGTTCCGAGAAATAAAAAGTGGAACTTTACTATCTCAAAGTGACAGAAGCCTCAAAATGATTCATTTCATGGGGTTTGAAAATCGTTTCTAGATAGCGACTGAAAATCTATTTTTCAATTTTTAAAAATAATAAAAACTTGCTCCCGAAATATGAGGAGGCTGAATAAGAATAAAAAAGTTTTCATAGAAAAAACTTATTCTGTTCCGGGAAAATAAATATTTAATATGGCGGTATCGCATTGTAACTGTTGTAAAAGTTATAAAAGTGACTTTTGGTAGAAAATGAAGATTTAACATTTTACGTTAAAATTTTATTACGGTATTTTGTTGCGAGCAACGTGGCAACTAGCTTTATTTAAGAGTTTTTTCTTTGAAAAAAAAGTATATTATTGTTTTGCAGTATTTAAAAACTTTCAGGAAGAGGAATCTGGTTACGAATTACCAATCTTGTTATTACCATATAAAAATGAGATTGCGAACAAATCCTTTAACAACATGTACTTGATTTTTTAATAATTTTTAATGCAAAAAGCTCATTTTTGCCAAGAATGTCGGTTATCTAGCTTTGTACTGCAACCCTTTATTTAGAAAAACGTATAAACTATATCTTACAAGGAAAAAACATATTGTCATGTTTGAATTTTGCGTTTTGTTTTCAATGAACTCCCAATGTTTTTTCAATCCCTATAACTTTTGACTTAATTAAGATATTCATCGTTTTATTTTCATTATAATAACGCTTATTATCTTCTTTTGGAACTCACAAAAAATATAAAAAAGGTTTAGTCGAGAATGGCGCGAACTCGCGAACTGATGGTGGTAATGCAGCGCTACTGCGCTTGCCCTGATATTGGTGGTAGCTTTCTGGTACTGAGTCGCAGGGCCTTCAAAAAGTGTGCCAAAGCACAATCTAATCTGATCAATCTTTCGAAAGTTATCGTGCCTACATGATACTACATACAGACAGACAGACACCTTCGTAAAAACCGTTTTTTCTGACTCAGGGGGTCTCAAAACGTCGACATTTGATTGGATCCGCGAAAGTCCTTTTTCACATAAAACCAATACCTTCTCATTGAGATGAGAATGTAAAAAAATAATAATCAATTTTATAAAGAAAATGAACTTGTAACAAAATAGTTACATTTTCAATTGAAGAGATGAATTTTCAATTAAAATTATGAATCTTTTAACAAGAGCTTAACTTTCAACCAAGTATGTAGTTGCAATTTCATTCAAAAAAGGTGAATTCTCAACAAAACATGTACTAGTTAATATTTCAACAAAATAGTATTTTTATGTTGAATCAAAAACAGTTCAATTTAACGAAAAATGGCCAATTTTGAACCGAAAACAGAATAATTAAATTTTCAGTTAAAAAAATAATTACTAAACAAAAAAATTGCATCAAAAAATTTTTTCGACAAAAAGCTACTTTTATAAATGAAAGAAAAATTAAGCACGCTCTAGAAAAAATTCCTGACATTTCCAGGTATATAAAAATTCCCTGACAATTCCATGTTTTCCAGATGAGTGGACACCCTGAAATAATATGCCACAGTGAAGAATTTGTTTATAATAATTTTGTGCAATACTAATCGAAAAACATATGATCTATAAGTGCATTTGCAACATTACAGTAATTATGATCAATACAAGCTTTATTCGAAATTCAATGTAGATTAATAGTATATTACATCACGATTAGGGTTAGACACATTTTTACATGGGGAGCTCAATGTCCGCAGCACGAGTAGTAAAACCATGACCATGGTTTTTTTAGTCGTCCTTGCGAACATTGAATTCTACGTGAAGACGTGTGCAACCCTACGAGTGATGTATGATATTTTATTCGAAACCATCATGTCGAGACTGTAGATCCCCCTGAAAAGTGAGCGTTATAGCCCTTTATCGAAATGGTGCGAGAGCGTCCTTTGAAGTGAATGTTTTTTGATAACGATGATGATCACTGCCCGAACATTCTTCTGTTTTATTTTCTCCATATGTCAAATTTCTCGAAGTCCAGCTCATATTTATCCTTAGATTTTTCGGGTAGTAAATCTTGTTTTGCTTGTTTCACTTCTTCATTTAATTTGAGGGTATTATTATATTATATATTTTGATAGTATTATTCTTTTATTTTGAATTTTTGTTTGCGACGTAATTGCTTTGCGGCGTAATTGCTAAAGTCTTGAGTCATGAAATAAACTTATTGATACATATTATATCACACGCAATGTTGAAATCTCAAATTTGATTGGTCGAGCACCTAGAGAGGAACTCAGAAGCGTCGAAGTAGAAAAAAAACCTTTTGCGGGACGTGTTGCAAAAAATCATATTTTACAGGACGTTTACCTTCGCAGGGCACATTGTTCAAATGTGGGACTGTCCTGCGAAATACAGGACGAATGTTCACTTTAGTAATTACAGATAATTGAAGGTTTCACGGATTCTGTTGTTGTAGATGAAAATATACGATTGATATGGGAGTCATCTGTTTGGGCTTCGATTGGTAATTTCGTGTAACGCGAGATTGGAAAGTGGTTTATAATGGCAGAATGCCCAGAGGTAGACCGTCGAAAGAATGGTTAGAAGATGTGAATGAGACATTAATTCGAAGAGACATAAGAAGCCATAGAAACACGAGAGCTTGCATGAAAAAATGCATGGACGTGGCATGAATATCTGCACGTTAGGCGGTACAATCTTACCCTTTGAACATCTACATTTTAACATCCATTTTTCTCCGTGTACCCGCTCCCTCCAAACATCTAATAAGTTGACCTAGCCAGTTATATTTAACATTTTTGCTGTTACGTGTTTCGGCTAGTTTTAGTATACAAAGCTTAGGATAGCGCGAGTCTTCCATATCGAAAATCTTTGCCGCTTAATTCAGCGCCAGTTTTAATATTTGGTATGACACACAGGGTAGACCTAGTTCCAATCTGACAAAGAAGTCAGGCGTATTTCTGGGTAGGCGCAAAAGATTTTTGAAAAAACAGACTCGTGCTTTTTCGAAGACATCTAGATAATTTAATCCGATAATGTGAGCCGCATACAATGAAGAACTCTTTATAATAGAGTCATGAATTTTTATAATGGAAGACCATAAGGAGCACTTAATTGTAGTTAGAAAAATGAACGCAGGGGCTGAGTTGGCTCTGCTAACTGCTGCATGTGTCTATTTTAGATTCTGCAAAAATAATTAAATCATCCGCGTAAACCAGCACAATAATGTCCGTGTCACCCATGATTGTGAGACCCACAAGACTTTTTTGTCTAAAAAAATCTCGATATCCGAGGTTAAGAGGTTAAACATGATTAGGCTGAAAATCTTACCCTGTGGAACTCCCTCAGTGACCGGCAATTCCTCCGAGAACTCGTTCCCCACTTGAATGCAAGTTGACGCTCCCTCAGACGGACTTTTTAGAATTCTAATTATTTTTGAGCTGACACCAACATCAAACAGTTTTGACCAGATGTGATAGTGATTAACCGATGGGAAAGCTCTTGAAAATCCAC
The DNA here is from genome assembly GCA_011634705.1 of Andricus grossulariae. NCBI lineage: Eukaryota > Metazoa > Arthropoda > Insecta > Hymenoptera > Cynipidae > Andricus > Andricus grossulariae. The sequence goes on along the minus strand of JAABKJ010075445.1, from coordinate 148,935,307 downwards.
CACAATGGCATAGATATGTCTATTCTGATTGCCATTTTTTCAATCTAGCGTTAAAGATTTTGTCCATTCGAGCGGTATATATTCATTTTCAGGTATTTTATTAAAAAATGTTTTGAGATAAAGAAGCCGGGCGGCAAGTTTTTGTAAAAATTATTTGAGATTTGATCCGTCCCCGGAGCCTTATTTAATTTACTTTTGTTAATTAAAAACCAGATTTCATTGGCTGTAATTCTGCTATCCAATAATGGATGTCGCACATCTGTAAGCATTGACGCTGACAGACGTCTGAGAGGAAGTGTCAGATTGAAGAAGTTTTCCCAAGCTTTTGTAGAAAGGATTGTAGATTTTGTTTTTAAACCTCTGAATCTATTAACAGTATCCCAGAATGTTTTGTTATCGTTGACACTCTCAAGGCTCACCAGAATATTGGATTAAAAATTCCCTTTTTTCTTAGCTATCAGTGCTTGGTACGATCTTTAGCTTTGACATAAACCAACTTAGCCTCATACGAGAAATTAGCACTGCTGGCTTCTTTCAACGCATTAGAAAAATATGATTTACTTTGGCGACAGTCAGGATCAAACCAAGGTTTGTCACGGTAAAATTTCTCAGTAACATTTTTTCACACTGACCACATATCTGCTTTTTTGGCGCTGTCGGCAATAGCCTCGGTAAGGTTTGAATTAAGATAATCTATGTCTAATTTCTCAAAGTTAACCTCTAGTCTGTGAGACAAGTATAAATCGTTCGAGAAGATCTCCTTCATTTTCCAGCGTAAGATGGTCAATTTTGTTGTGGAGAGCTGAAAGTGAGGACTCCAGATTCCCCATTTTTTGCATTAAATGTTTAAAGGGCATAGCAGGATAAGCATGTATGTGCTGCCCCCGCTCGGATCTGGTTGAGATTTTTACAGTAAGTTGGCACTGATGTAAGACTAAATTTCTTGCTGGAACGGGTGTTATGTTCGCTTGAGGATGATGCTCTTCTTCTTGCCGATAAAGAGCTTCATATCCGTTTTTGGGCAAAAAGGATACCTGATCTCTTAAATACTGAGGCGTTTTATGAGCATATTCCAGGTGCATATTGACCAAACGGTCACGTAACCTCTGCATGAATCCTCTTTGCGCCGGTGAGCTTTTTTGCCAACAGGTAAGGATGTCCCTCCTGAGTTGGTCCGACCATTTAAGTCAGTGTTTTCGCGTTTGTACGGGGCCATTGCCTGATCGTCGCCTCGGTTCGGTCCTGTTGCGACTGCCAACTAAACAATGGCCTCCATTCGAGAGAGGCCTATTGTGGGTGGTACTGCGCGACACTGGTAACGTAACCGCATAATTCGTTGCATTGGAGAGTTAGCCCAATGCAACGTGGCTTACTGCAAGAGCCGGAGCTCTCGGGATATGGGGTTATTATTATATCAATTATAAAAATTTACGCGAGATAACATCGTGCAACACTGTTCCTTGAAGTGAGGTCTCTAGCCGCGGATAAACTTACGCTGCAGACGGGACAGTTCGAGATAAAGGTTTCACCTCTGAATACTTTTTCAGAGCTACCAGTCTTTGTAGAATGTTATGAGGAGTAGTGTTGACTGACCAGATGAAGTGATCCCAGAAGGACAGCTTGTTTGTATCCGGCTCGCGATGAACTGAGCCTGACTCTGGCAAGCCGGGATTCTATTGAGTTGGCTAAGAAATGAATCTTTCATGCCTCTAAGACAGTCAATTATGAGAACTACAAGATGGACTTTGTAGCCTTGGTACAGTCTGCTCAGCTCGAAAAGATGTGCTGGATATTTCGCCCGTTTTTCTTTCTCCTTTATCGCGATATTGCCATCGGCGGGTGCCGAGAATTCAATCACGTGAATGATCTTGGTCTTCAGATCTTGGAGTACAATATCAGGCTTTGTAGCACTAATACGTTGAGTGGTGAAGAATTAGAAATTTCAGTAGATCTTACACTGATCATTCTCCACAACGGGCTCGAGTTGCCCCTGGGCGTATCGCAAGAAGGGCAATTGATGGTAACATTATTATTTTATCTGATTTATTGATGTTATATTGAAGTCGGATTTTCTGTTTCCATGTCGAGCCAAGATCAACAAATTGACCACTTTACCCAAACCGTGAGTTGTCACCTATCGTAAATACGCGTTTCCCCTTATTATGAATGATTTAATATGTTTGTAGCAACTCGGACTTTTCTGGCTACATTGAGAATTGCTGACAATCTATATCCAGTTTACCTTTAATGGACTCGATTCTGCAGCTCGAGCCCAATTACACAAATTGGGTCAAGTCTAGGCAGAGCGTTAAAACTTGCCCTTTACGACCCGACTGTTCAGTTTTACCATTGAGGATACCCTTGGAACCAGGATGGAAACCAATCAAAAACTCCTCACAAATATAACTTACGGTGGATCTTAAATCTACCTCGGCTGATGACTATCAAATTTATTCTTCTTTGGTTATGACTCATTGGAATGTCTTTCCACTTGTAATTGATTGTGAGCTCACAAGTACGCTGAGGAGGTTGCGAGAAAAATAATATTTATTTGATGAGACTTCGAACTCCTGATAGAATCGCTGCCCTTTTGATTAAATTCACTCATATCCCTATCTCCATCTCAGTTTCTCGAGCATTCAGGTCATACTTTAATTCCTCTCAGTCTTTTTCTCACCTTAACTGAGACTTCGTTTTCTCAAGACTAGGTGCAATGCCTAGAGGAAATTCCACCTGGTAAATTTTAGGAAACTGTGAATCTGTAGGGCAAAAACCCGGGACCCTCTCGTTTAAAGAAAACCCCGAAAAGGAGCCCATTCGCGAATTTTTTTCAAGCAAAATTTGACCCTGCACTCTGTCGAATGAGCTGAGCCCAGAAAAGGAGTTTAATTTGCAACAAGTTTTTAAGTAACCCGGGACCCTCTCGAATGAGGCGAGCCCAGAGAAAGAGTTTTAATTCGCGAATTGCCTTCAAGCAAAATTTAAACCGGGACCCCGTACAATAAGGCGAGCCCGGAAAAGGAGTTTAATTAGCGAAAAATCTTTACATAACCCGGGACCCTCTCGAATGAGGCGAAACCGGATAAAGAGTTTTAATTCGCGAATAATTGTTTCAGTTCCATAACCCTGCACACTCTCGAATGAGGCGAACCCGGGAAAGGTATTTAATTTGCAAACTATCGTTCAGTTTCGAAACCCGAGACCCTCTGGAATGAAGCGAACCCGGAAAAGGTGTATAATTCGCGAAAAGGGCACTCTCGAATGCGGATAACCTGGAAAAAGAGTTTTAATTTGCGATTTATTGTTTCAGTTTCATAACCTAGGACCCTCTCGAATGAGGCGAACCGGGAAAGGTGTCTAATTCGCAAATTATTGTTTCAGTTTCAAAAACCGAGACCCTCTCGAATGAGGCGAACCCAGGAAAGGTGTTTATTTCGCGAATGTGGGTTTTCAGTTAAATAACCCGGGACCGTCTCGAATCAGGTGAACCCGGAAGATGAGTTTAATTCGCGAGCAGTTTATAAATCACCCGGGACCCTCCCGAATGAGGCGAACCCAGAAAAGGAGCCTTATAATTGCCCTTAAAGAGAATTAACCCTGGAGCCTATCGAATTAGGCAAGCTGGAGATGGTTTCTTGTTAACTCGAATTGACAATAGAGATTTTTTCCTTCACTTTACTAAGCCTACTTTTATTAAACTTAATTTCACTAACCTCGCGAAACAATAGAAAAAACGTTCCTTGGAGTTGCTGCAGAGAGCGACTTGACTACTCTTCGACGGACGAGGAGCGGGATCATCGCTATCCGATGTCAAGGCCTGAACTGAACTTGTAAGTGAGCTGTTTCTGCTCGCCGAATTGATAGCGCTCGCAGTGCGGTCAGACTCCGTACTATATCATTGTACATATTTACACCACTAGTGGCTTCGTTAAAGCGCGGCAAATAATTAAAAACCTACTGTGTTCATTATGACGAATGGCTAAGAAAATAATTAAGTTAAATATATTTTGATGTTGGTTAAAAAACCCAAAGTGTTTTTTAGCGGACGTTAGAATAGTATATTGTCACAAGAAAAAAAACTTTATTCATCAGAAAAAAACGTTATGTGTACTTAGATTCTTTTCGTGGGAGGGGGGGGGATTATATTTCTGTATTTATTCCCCTTTAATTAATTTTTCTATTTATTTTTCGTAATTGTCAGAAAAGTGTGCTGATAAAATTCGTATTATTCCGACAATTTCTGCCAAACACATAAAGTTTCTAAATTTACACGTATTCCGCTACGTCCATTTTACTTTTTCGAAATGTGTGTAAATTTGTGACTCTTGTCCACTTAACGGATTATGCGTGCTTGAGACTCTGATCGAAGTTTTTCCTATTTCGACCCTCGGCGTAAAGAAGGCAAAATAGATTTACGCCCTTGATACACATCATACTTTTTGTCTCCCTGCTTGAAAACAAGCATGTGAAGCAGATAGAGGATGTTTGGTGTACTTGACAATTTTAGATTATAGGTGATAGGAAGAAGAAAATCTGAACAGGGGAGGAGCACGTTTGGAACGCATCGAGCGTTCATCCAGCATTTCGCTCCCAATCCCTGAAAAAAAGTGAACGCAACAACTGGGTACAACAGAAAGTACATTGCGCATGCGCAGTAGACTTTCCGATAGGCAAAATAGTATATTGGAAGCATGCGTTAGAAGGACGACAGTCCTTGTGTCACTGATGCGGATGTATGCGCAAAAGAGTAATTTTAAATTTGCATGAGGTTGTGAATATCAATGGTGCAACTGAGATACGAGATTCTTAGAAAATATATTTTCTTTTAAATTACAGGTTGAATTATTTTAACTTCCTTCGAGTATTGCTAATTCTGTAGAATTCAAACAAATTCTTAGAATTCACTTGTGCTCTTTTGAATTCCTTTCAAATTTTTTGCAATTCTCTTCAAACCTTCACCTTCAATTATACCTTCAATTATTTTGAATTTCTTCAAGTCTTTTGTATTCTCTGAATTTCAAATTTTATGAAATCTTTTGAATTCTATTAATTCTGTTGTATTCTCCAAATTCTTTTGAAATTCTATCATTTTTTTAAATCCTGTGAATGCTTTTGAAGTGTGTGTATTCGTTTGCACTCTGTGAATTCTTCTGAATTCTCGAAATTCTTCTTAATTCTTTGAATTCTTCCGCTATTCTCTGAATTCTTCTCAATTGTCTGAATTTTTTCAAATTCTCTGAAATCTTTTTAATTCTATTGTATTCTCTAAATTCTTTTGAAATTCACTCCGTGAATTCTTCCGAAATTTCTAAATTCTTCCCAATTCTTTGAATTCTTCTTAATTCTATGAATTCTTACACTATTCTTTGATTTCTGCCGAATTCTCTGAATTCTTCCAAATTCTTTGCATTGTCTAATTTACTCTGAATTCTCCGAATTGTTTTAAAATTTTCTGAACTCTCTATACTGTTTTGAATTTATTGAATTCACGGCATCACTTACTTTTTTAAAATGTTTTTTAATTATCTTGAAATCATTGGAAAACAGGTTGAATTATTTTAATTTTCTTTGAATATTTTTATTCCTGTAGAATTCAAACGAATTCTTCACAATTACAATTTTTTGTAATTCTCTTGAAATCTTCACCATACACCATGAATTGTTCTAACTTTCTCCAAGTCTTTTGTATTCCTTAAACTCTCCTGAATTATTATAAATTCTCTTATAAATTTTGAAGTGTCTGAGTTCTTTCCAATTCTCTGCAATATTTTGAATTCTATGAATTATTTTGTATTGTCTTTTTTTAAATTATCTAAATTCTTTTGAAATTTTCTGAATTATTTGAACTTATTCTGAATTTTTTAATTCTCACGAGACCACTGAATTCTTTTAATGATTTTTAATTATCTTCAAATTATTAGAATACATTTCAAGTTACTTTTAAGTCCTTCAGATCTTTTGAATTTTCTGAATTCTCTTAAAATGTTTAGAATACACGTAGAATTATGTTAGCTTCCATCGAGTATGTTGCATTATGTAGAATTCAAACGAATTCCTAGAATCCACATGGACTCCTTTGACTTCTTTTGAAGTTTTTTTTTTAACTTTCATAAAACCTTTACAATACACCATTAATTATTTTGAATTTCTAGAATTCTTTCGTATTATCTGAATTCTCTCAAATATTTTGTATTCAAATAGTCTTCTGAATTATTTTTCAGTTTTCTAATTCTGTCGATATTTTTAGAATACGCGTTGAATTATTTTGAATTCCTTCAAGTGTTTTGAATTCTGTAGAATTCTACAGGATTCAAAATATCCAATTTATAATTGAGTCAGTGGTTTCCGCCCACAACCTATCTACTTTAATGGTAGAGTTCTCCATTTTGAAATTTTGAAAGTTGAAAATCCCTACTAAAATTCTGAAATCACGAAAATCCTACAGAAATATCATCGAAATCGCAAAAATCTCACGGAAATCCTGAAATTTCAAAATTCCGAACAATTCCGTACTTCCAGACCGAATTTCGACTATTCTCACTGAATTCCAAAAGAAATTTCCAAACGATCCCGAAATACTGTTAAACTCGGAAAAGTCCTAGTAAAATAAGAAATTTACAGAAATTTCTAAAAATTCCGTACTAATAGCTCGAATTGTTCCCGATATAATCTTCTCGAACAATCTCAGATTAAAGAAAAGAAATCCCGAACTCACTCACGAAGTCCTCAATATTCCGTACGAATAGCTGAAAATTACGTAAAGTATTCCTAATCAACATGTCACACATAAGCAAAGTAGATTATCACATGATCGAAAAAAACGAAAAGTTCGTTCACAATTAAAATAAAATAAAATTCAACGAAATCAATGGATATTTTATGATATCAACAAGGTTCAATAAATCGATCCAACAACAATAAATTCTTCAGGGTGCCTAATACATAGCACATGAAAGATCTTAGCCTAAAAGGGGCAATATGGCGTCAGCCTGAAAATTTAGACATTTTTGCTATGATTATTCGCGATATATATTTCACAAAAATCACAAATCTCAAGATCACAATAAAAGAAATAATCTCATGAACCCTAAAAGAAATCCGGAGAAAAGTACAATGGTAACGCCTACCTCAATCCTGGAATCACCGAGTCCCTTTACGGTACTTCAATTTTCGAAATAATAGGCTCGACCAAGCAATTTTCTTGGCAACGTAAGTTTCTCCTCAAAATACATGACTCGTCGATGGCTGACACGAAACTGATCTCTCCCGCGTTTTATGGCTCGCCAGTTCATTCCCTCTCGCGCCGCAATTCTCGGTTCAGTCGGTGCTTCCCTCTCAAGCTGTATTCCTGGGACTCTGGTCGATGGAATTCAGTCCGTCGTTCCGATATTTGGAACGCCGGCCGGTGTAAGATGGCTGCCTCCGTGTGTTGACAAGTGTCCTGGCATAACCTGGTAGTTATTTTAATAATCCTGGAGACTTGCATTATTAATCGTGGCTTACTTGACATCTCAAAGAGCTCAGCGATAGTGATTCGTCCCTAATGACTACAGGTAACAAATCTAACCTAATTAATAGTGACAGATTGCATACAAATTTATTCGCTAAATTCTAACCTAAATAGCTCGCTTTCTCTCTGTTCTCAAACAAAACAAAAATAAGAAGATAAAGTTCTCTCTCACTCCCCACACCTTAAGTTATAATAAGTTCTTATCTCTGAATTTATATTCTAATTTGAGCTTGTGCCGGCCATGGGGATCAGCACGGTCTAATGTTAAATTCCGAAAAGCTAGGGAAAGGATCCATAACGGGTGGTTAGCCACCACGTTACAAGCAATTTTTCCTATCTTTACTTTTCTTCAGATTTTCTTCTTCTACTTTAAACTTCTGTCTTATCAAATGACGATTCACGGATAACCTAATAAATTTTCCGTGTTTCTAGTTTTCTTTAAGGCAAGATAGCCCTGCTGAATTTCATAACATGAGATTAATTTTGCTAAATGGCTTTTCCATTAAAAACTTGCTCAGGACGTAACATCAGTAAAGGAGTCTCTCCGAAGCAGATACAGGCATCTTCTTCAACAGATTTGGTCATCCAATCTGTCGGCGTTTCTGCTATCTCCTTTTCTCCCGCGAGAAGTGTGCGAGTGAGCGCCAGTGCATGACAACCACTCCGTGATGACAACAACGACAGCAAATTGAGGTTATATCAATGTTTTGCAAATTATGGCAAAAGTTTTTGCAAAGTTTTAAAAATGTTCAGTTAAATATTAATATTATTTACGGGAACGTAACCTCAGTTTTCAGTTGTCATTGAATACGGTGCTCACTCGCACACTTCTCGCGCGGGAGAAAAGGAGATAGCAAATCACAGTGTGCATCACTGAATGGCCATAATGTGCTGATTAGAAACGTCTGAGCTATCTAGGCAATAAATGTGCAGTTACCGCAGTCAAAACTCGAGGAGCTTTGTACAGCATGAAAGTTCTCCTTATTATTACTCCGTGGGACTCCTATGCTGTTTCCAAGTCGAAAGTCGAATGAACCTCTCTTTCTATCTCCACACGTTAGAAAAAGAGATCCGTTCGACTTTCGACACGGTATCGGAGTTCCACTGCTGAACAGGATAAGTGGGATAGGTGAAGAGAGTTGCCGTGTAAATAAGTCGAACTGCGAAAAATTCAGAACCCCTATACATGGACTGGTCTTTCCGAACTTTATTCTGGCTATTTACTTTCTTCAAATTTTTGTATTATTGAAAATATCCACAGATACGTTTTTCATTTTAAACGTTGTATTTTAATCTTTTACGTTAAAATTGGAAAGCGAAAGCTTTTTTTTTGAATAACCCCATTATCAATTTTTTGATTCGACGAGACGATGAATTCTTTTCTAAGAATGATGAATTACAATGGTTATTATTTCAACAATATGTGACAATTTATTGAATATTATTTGCTTTTAAATTGTAACAATAACAAACACCTAAACTTATTAATAAATACGCAAATACAAATGTACAAATCATGTCCTTCACATACAATGTTAATAAAATTCTCACTTTGAATAATAATTATTTTTGATCAATTTTTCATGAATGTATCTAAAATGTTTCAGAAATTTTGTTTTAACTATATAGAACAACTTTTTAGTTGGAAGTTGCTTCAAATCGAAAGTTGCCTCGATACTTTTTGTCTCCGAAAGTAGAAAAATGTGGTTACCGATTGGCCTTAATTTTCAATTGCATGTTATTGAACAAAAAGTCATTTTCAACTTTTTATTATTTTGCAGGCATTCCCCGAGCATACTTTTTATGTGTACTCAAGTTCAAACAGTTTCAATAATATTTGTACGATTTATGAAGGTTTAACGTTTTAATCACTTATTGAATATTAGGGACAACATTTTTTTTTGAGTTAAAATTTTTTATTTTCAGAACTAATTTTAGGACATAAGAATTGTAAATAGTATCTGCCTTGCTATTATACAGAAGACCCTAATTAAAAAATTAATTTTGTGAATTTGAACATTGCGATTTCTTCGAGACCCGGGGACTGCCGCTTGTAGGGGTTTCGAGTGTATAACAATGACATAAGTATAAGTATAACGTTAAGAAAATCCTATAATATTAAATAACGAACTAATTAACAAGAAATACATTTTTTCTCTCACTTCTACAGTAAAATATGATATACGATATATTTGAGGGTTTGAACTTTTAATATTATTTGTATGCTTTGAACGTACTCTCTAAATCTGAATTAGTAGAAAACTACTAATTGGTAGTAGTTTTCTACTAAATCAAATAGTTCCGATTCGTTTATTGGTAATTAGTAAAAATCTACTATTTCAATGAGTAAGAATAACTGACTAAATGAATTAGTAACTATATCTACTAAAGGAAAATTGTCAAGTACACCAAACATCCTCTATCTGCTTCACATGCTTGTTTTCAAGAAGGGGGACAAAAAGTATGGTGTCTATCAAGGGCGTAAAGCTATTTTTCCTTGTGTGACTGCCGCCCTCGCTTCGCTCGGGCAGCAAATTCACACTTATCAAAATGGCCTTCTTTACGCCCTCTATACTTAATAGATGTGCATAAACTTTTTGCAAAAATAACTAGATTTTACAAAACGGCCATTTTTGTCGATTTTTATTTCTTTGAATATAGTAAATAATAAAATTAATAAAAAAGGGCGATATTTCAAATTAGCAGTTAGATTGTAAAAAGTTTGTCGGAGTCGTTGAATTTTAATTTTTTACATTTTACAGAATCCGACTTTATCCACTGCGGTAACATACGAGATAATGAAAGCTGAACAAACACACGATATAAAAAAAGTTAAAAGAAGAAAAACGTTGCTTTGCGTCCTTTTTTAATGACCAACAAGATTATCATAAAAACTCTTTGAATATTCTTGAACATCGAAAATTTAAATTTTTTGACCAATGGTTCTGGTTTTAACCACAAAAAAATAATGAAAAATAAAAAATTCCATTTTGTGGTGAAACTATGCAAAATACGAAAAAAAGTTAATACACAAAAATTGTTAAGCCAAAAAGGATCTATAAATTTTCCATCATCGATTTTTATAGGATTCGTAGTTTTCGTTTTAATCGTAAGAAATAGCATAAAAAATTAACAATCTAATTTTTCGAAAAAGGACATAGGATAGGATGCGTAGTTTCTGTTTTATTTCTAACAAATAACATTTACAGGTAAAAAATTCAATTTTCAGCCGAAAAAGAGCTGCAAATTTGTTATCAATTGTTTTTTTATAGGATGCGTAGTTTTGTTTTAATCGTAAAGAATAACATAGAGAATAAATAATATTAAATTTTTGGAAAAATGACACAACGTTCGAACAAATTAAGAAACAGAAGGTTGTTTAACAAAAGTTCATTCAATAAAATTTTTTGACCAAATTATATCTGCAAATTGCTTTGAAAATATGTTGACACATTGATACATTTTTAGGGTACTGAGAAGAAAAATTAATACAGAATCAAGTACAAATATTGAAGTAATCATGAAAAATAAAACTTGTACTTTATTTTTCAATTTCGGAATAAGCAGCCACAGATCGAGGTACAGAAATAAATATAATAATGTATATTTGATATAATCGAGTTGGACATAATATAGAATATTTAGTATTTTGGACAAAGTCGAGTGCGAAGCGTGAGATCCAAAAGACGCAAGTTTCAACAAACAGTTCGATTTTCAGCGAAAAACCTAACTTGATTACAATGACTTTGTAACAAAATTCTTAAATTTTTAATAAAATATTGTATGTAAGACATGGTTTTGACCACAACCTAAAAAGACTTTACGCAATTTATGCACGGCCCCTTAGGGAAATTTCTGCATTTTGAATTATTTAAAATACAAAATTCGACTTTTTCCAAAAAAAACTCGATATAAGACTTGAAACTTACGAACATTTTTTGTATTTAAAATAATACACGCATTGCAGAGTGAACACTTCTTTTTTCAAATTCTATGATTTTTCCTTGAAAGAAAAGAAAGTTCACATAAATTTTTGAACCTTCAAGCCAAAAGACGATGTTTTTGCATAAAAGATGAATTTCTAACTAGAAAATATGAATTTTCAGCAAAAAAAAAACTTTCAACAAAGTAATTCAACTTTTACCTACGCAGTTGAATTTGCAATTGAAAAATATCATTTTTCAATGTATGTATGTATGTCTGTCTGTGAGCACGATAACTTTCGAAAGAATTGACCTATTAGATTGGCCTTTGGTATACTCATTCAGTCTTGCAAACGGAAGGTCAAGTTTGTTAGCCAGCCATTTTGGATAAAAATTCAAAAAGTGAGCGCATTTTGAAAATTTTTGAGGCCATTTTGTTCACAATTTGAAAATTATATGTGCGCCTGTTCATAGTACTCAAAAATTCAAACATATTATTTTAATGATATTTTTCGATAAACTGAAAAGTTTCAGACTTACAGCATTTTCAAAATCCACAAGAGGAAACTAAAATTAACATTTTCAGCCAAACAACGCAACACACGGAAAAAAGTCTGGCTAAAAAGGTGTTTATTTTTTCGCGCCCTACAGGATTATCGTAACGACTTTTTGAATTTTCTCGAAAAATCGAAAATTCGCATTTTCATTGCACAAAAACTAATGAAAACTCAAAAATTTAATTCCACGGTCAAATTAAGCAAGATACGACAAATGATGGTTCAACAAAAACTGTGCATTTCAGAAAGATCTACAAACTTGTTCTTGGTCACTTTTTGATAGGATGTGTAGTTTCTGTTTTATTCGTAAAAAATAATATCAATAGTGAAAAAATCGGCCCGAGTAGTGGGCATATTCTCATCAAAACTTTGATTATTTCCTTTTTTTTTCATCTTGTGTGTGGGTTTTAAAAAAATTTAATTTTTTTCATGTCCTCGAAAATATTTGTAACGATTAAAACAATAAAATAACCATCATTATTGCTCATGCTACTTGAAAATTCGTATTTTTACATTCTCATCCAGAGAAGGTGTTAGATTTGTGTGAAATTTGACCCCCCCGTTTTTGGTCAAATGTCCACGTTTTGAGACCCCCTGAGCCCAAAAAACAGGTTTTTACGAATGTGTCTGTCTGTCTGTATGTATGTATGTATGGATGTCTGTCTGTGAGCACGATAACTTTCGAAAGAACTGAGCTATTGGATTGGCCTTTGGTTTACTCTTTTAGTCTCGTAAACGAAAGGTCATGTACGTTAGCCAGCCATTTTGGATGAAAAATCCAAAAGTGAGCGCATTTTGAAAATTTTTTAGGCCATTTTTTTCACAATTTGAGAATTATATATGCGCCTGTTCATAGTACTCAAAAATTCAAACAATTTATTGTAGTGACATTTTTTGATTAAATGAAAATGTTCAGACTTACAGCATTTTTAAAATCCAAAAAAGGAAACTAAAATTAACATTTTTAGCCAAACAACGCAACACACGAAAAAAACTCACGGTTAAGAAAGTGTTTCTTTTTGCGCGCCCTACAGGATTATCATAACGACTTTTTCAATTTTCTCGAAAAATCGAAAATTCTCATTTTTATTGCACAAAAAATAATGAAAAATTAAAAATTTAATTCCACGGTCAAACTATGCAAGATACGACAAATGATTATTGAACGAAAACTGTGCACTCTAGACAGATCTACAAAATTTGTTCAGAGTCACTTTTTGATAGAATATGTAGTTTCTGTTTTATGCGTAAAAAATAACATTACTAGTGAAAAAATCGGCCCGAGTAGTGGGCACATTCTCATCAAAACCTTGATTATTTCATATTTTTTCCCTCTTGTGTGTGGGTTTTCGAAATATTTAATTTTTGTTATGTCCTCAATACTATTTGTAACGATTAAAACAATAAAATAACCATCATTAATGCACATGGTACTTGAAAATTCGTATTTTTACATTCTCATCCAGAGAAGGTATTAGATTTGTGTAAAATTTGACCCAAATGTCCACGTTTTGAGACTCCCTGAACCCAAACAACAGGTTTTTACGAATGTGTCTGTCTGTCAGTCTGTCTGTATGTCTGTCTGTGAGCACGATAACTTTCGAATACTATACCCTTTCAGTCTCCTAAATTGAAGGTCCAGTTAGTTAGCTAGCCATTTTCGACAAAAATTCAAAAAGTGAGCGGATTTTGAACTTTTTTGAGAACATTTTGTTCAAAATTTGAGAATTTTCTGTACGGCTGTTCATGGTACTCAAAAATTCAAATATGTTTCTTTTTGCACGCCTTACAATATTATCATAACGACTTTTGGAATATTCTTGAAAAATCGAAAATTCGCATTTTTATTGCACAAAAAATAAGGAAAAATTCAATTTTACGGTCGAGCTATGCAAGATACGGCAAATGATGATTCAGCAAAAATTGTGCAATCCAAAAAGATATAAAAATGTGTTATTCGTCACATTTTGATAGGATGTGTAGTTTTTGTTTCATTCGTAAAAAATAACATCAACAATGCAAAACCCTACCCGATAAGTGGGCACATTCTCATCAAAACTTTGCTTATTTAATTTCTTTCCCATCTCATGTGTTGGTTTTCCAAATGATTTGAAAATTATTGAAAAATTTATCATATATATGATCCAAAAACGACTTAGATTCCTTTTTCTCCCCTTTTCAGATAGTTGGAAAAAATCTTTCTGAATGGATATGATTTATTAGAAAGATATGGAAATATACGCTGAAGTGAAGGAATTTCCTTCTTCATTTTAAATCAAATACAAATTTAGTCCTTTTCATCTGAAAAACATATAACATAAAATATGGTCGTCAGGAAGCGCGAGGACCAAATCGCGCGTCGTAAGCGCGCTAAAACTTTTGGGTTTCTATTACACGATGAACAAAAGCAAGCGTGGAGCGCAAGGCTTACATGATTTTTAAACCAAACATCGAGCGCGAAGTGCGAGTGTCTTAATGAGAATGTGTTACTCAAGGTCGATAGAACCTTAAGTAAATTAGTTCTTCTTTTTATGTAAAATTGACATAATGAAAACAAAATCAGTTAATAATGATGAAGCTTACTAAGAGAGTATTAGCCCACGAAGCGCGCAATAGCGAGCACACGAAGTGCGAAAACCTAAAGGAACCGAGCTCAAAGCGTAAGGCAAATGTGTCCCAGAGCGTAGCGCGAGGCGATTAAATTACATTTTAATTTTTACGACTTTTGTCTGTAATTTGAGAAATTGGCATTATTTAGAAGAATATTACAATAAAATTTCCTTGACACGTATATTATGTACATATTTATAACTTAAGAATGCATCAAAATATTTTGATGTTTTTCGCAATATCATCTTAAAGAACTTCCAAAAATAGTTAATCTTGAGGAGTGAATTATTTAATCACAATGCACATACTTAATTACTCTGTTATTTAATGAGCTATAGAGAAAAATAAATATTACATATAAGGCCGTTCAACAAATACGTAACGACTTTGGTGGGTGGAGGGGCATCCTGAGCGTTACGCCAATGTTAAACTTACACACAGCTAATATAGAAAAAGCGATTAGGAGAAGGGAGAGTCTAAAACGTCAGGAAAAAGCGTTAAGTATTTTTTGAACGGCCCCTATATATATATATATTCTTCGGTTTCGGTTTCAATTCCTTTGGAATAGAACTGAAGGGCCTATGACAAAGCCACCAAACGCATCCTCGGGTTGCGGATAGAGGGTCCCTGTACCAAGGGTTTCTGCTGAATATGGTTACAATAATTAATAAACAGTCGCATTTGTTTGCAACAAGTAGATTCGATATCCTGTAAATTATTTATATTGTTTGGATATTTCGACATTCATTTTCGTCGAGGTTTCGATATAATTTAAAAAAAAGTAGGAAAATGGGTCAATATTCTCAATATTGAAGGTAATCTTAAATAAAATGCAAAATTACCAAACCTTCCAACAGAAATTCAACGGGTTAACCGATTTATTTGTATCTTTTTTTAATCGTCTCGTCATTATGTAAGGAATCTAATGTAGCATATTAAAATTAAATTTCCCAATATTTGAATTATTATCGATTTCCTTCAACCGGATCGAATCATGTAACGCTCTAACAATAGGAAGGTTACGACGGACCACCCGGGGTGAAGTGTCGTCGAAAAATTTCACACTCCATCATCCGGCTGTGCTCTTCAAATTGGGAGCGCCTGTTTTCGGTTCATCGTGGGTACTGTCCCGGTGGCGGATTGCTCCCTTCCAGGCGCATAAATGAAGCACATTTTCGATTAATGAAAAAATAACAAAAACAAGACCATTTTTCAAAAAACAAAGGCTTTCTTTTTCTGTATTATGCCGTTGAGATTATGTGGTGAAAATATTATGTGGTAAAAATCTTACATTGAACCATTCATCCGTGTAGGAGGAAACTGCTGTTATGTAATACATGGGCTAAAATTCAAGCCTGAGAAAGCGCCTTAAACAGTTTCTTCAGAGAAATGAAGCTTTTTCTTAATGATCAAATGTATTCACGGATAATAAACTGCCAAATGTTTTATCTTCATTTCACGGTTTGGAATGGTTATCGGTTGGTGTCACTGAAACGAGAAGGTGATGAATCACTATATCTCTTTCTTTTCAAGAATCAACTTTTGCTGTTCTGATGGAACTGGTTCCATGCATTAATAAACATCTTGAAGAGTTATTATCATTACCACTACAAGATAGTAAGAACTTTATTGTTAAAACTATTGGAGAAATAGTGTGTCTGAAAATTGACCTTCATTGTTTAAAAGCGCTAGAATGTTTTGTAAAAAAAAATTATTCTAAATTTTTTAGGATTCTGCTAGATAAAAAGAAAAGTGATTACTATTTAAAGTCTTCATGTATAAACATTCTGTTCTTAGAGATTGTTACTTTTCACCTGAAACACATTTGTCAGGAAGTACTCAAAATTGTACCTAGCTTACAGAATGCTAGTAGCCATTGTTTCACAATTTAGTTTAATTGTGGGAACAAAAGTGAAAGTGTGTGTGTGTGTGTGTGTATGAGCGAGAGTCAGAGAAATTGTATCATGTAATGTATCTTATTCATTGACAATATGTATTTTTAAATTTAATAGTAATTGTAATTCTGAGTGCGATGAAAATAAATAGAAGTATATGTACACATGAATTGTAGTTTTTTACTTTGAACTTTAAGAAAATATTTCGTCTAACGTCAAGTGAAATAACAAAACAACTATTTTTTATCAGAAGCATATTTTTATTGAAAACACTCTATACAAAAAATCTTACACATTTCCTTCATCTATCCAACCATTGCGAAAAGGATCAAAACCTAACCATTTCACATACAATTTATTTCCACGCTTCTTAAGTACTTTTTCTACCCAATGGATATTTGAATGTTTAACTTTAGATATTTCCTCTCCATAAAAGCTACCAAATACAGGTTTATTCTGATAATCTTTGAGCAAGTACGTTGTTGGTTCAGTACTATTTATTCGATCGACTGTAAATATTTCTGTTGTCCAATTCGGAGTGTAACCTTTTTCAAAAACATGTTTGAATTTACTTATAGAAAATGGGGTACTGAAAGGCGGTTTTGAAATCTGGTCAGGAGTAGGTAGCGAATCACATGGTAGTCAAGGGGTCGATTTAATTATGAATGAAAAAGCAAGACAGCATCTTAAAGATCATGATTTTGTATCTGCCAGATTGTTGTGGGCTATGATGAAGGTAGGAATCAGAAGATTATTTATCGTAGCGTGCTATGCCCCAGTTGATAGTGACCCGTGGGAAGTCAAATACGCCTTCTGGGCCTTCTTTAGGAACGGATGGGTCGGCATCCAACGTCAAGATACAGATACAGAAGAGGTACTAGGTAATTTTGGGAATCCAAGAAAAAATTATAACGGGGAAAAGTTAGTTAGTTCTAGCATAAAATGATCCACACGTACACCTTGTGTAAAGAAAATAACCACAGTATGATTGACTTCGTTATTGCGGATGAAAGACTAAGAGAACTAGTTAAAGATGCAAGAGTCATGAGGGGTTCCAAATGCAATACTGATCACTACCTTTTAGTCTTCAAAACGAACTTAGGGAGGGGATGGAGAAGACGTGGACTATGTCACGGGATAGCATTGTTAAAACTGCGATTGAAGTATGTGGTACGGCGGTTATAGAAGGAATATCTGGTGGTGGATGGTCGAATGATGAAATTAAGGCAGCCCAACAGAAAAAGAAAAAAGCGCACGAGAGAACGTTAATCATCAGAGGTCTTAGCGATGAGGAGAGAAGTAGACTTGGAAATGATTACAGACAGAAAAAGAAAAAAGTTAAAAGACTAGTCAAGGAAAGTAAAGATAAAATTAAAACAGAAGAAGAGGAGAAATTAGAAAACGACTTCCAAGGAACCATGAAAATAATATATGAAGAGATGAAGAAAAGTAAAAGCACAGAGTTTGTGAGCATGAGAAAAAACAAAGGTGAAATGCTATATGATACAGATGGGATAGTAGATGCTTTAAAAGACTCTTTTAAAGAATTATTAGGAGGTAAAGATATAGGGCAACAGAGCTACGAGATTGAAAATAATACATTAAAAAACCCAATCGAATATGTCTGCGTCACTGAGGGTATTGATATAATTAGGAGTTTGAAAAATTGTGAGGCTGCTGAAGTAGACAGTATCAATGCTCTAATGCTTAAATACGGTGGCGAATACATACCTCACAGGGTATGCGAATTGATAAATTTAGGCATCGAGACGGGGAAAGTCCCAGACGATTCGAGAATAGCAATCATCGTACCAATATACAAAAGAAAGGGAGATAAAAACAACTGCAATAATTACACAGGTATCAGTTTACTAAGTACCGTAGGTAAAATATACTCAAAAATACTCATTCGTAGGGTAACAGAAATTACAGAAGAAAAGATATGGGAAGTCCAAAGTGGATTTATACCAGGAAGACCATGTACAGATAAGATATTTAGCTTGAGATAGATCACAGAAAAAAGCTTAAGAGTGGGAAAGAAAGTTTTCTGAGCATTTGTTGACTTAGAAAAAGTATATGACTAGGTAAATAGAAGTAAACTTTCGGAAGTCCTTGAAGAGTACGGAGTACATGGATGGCTCCTACAAGCAATACAAACAATATATACAGGCAGTAAAGCAAGTTTAAGGGTAAATGGGAAACTGAGGGACTGTTTCGATATTGTGGAAGGGGTAAAACGAGGATGCAGTGTCCTCATGGCTATTTATCATATTTATGGACAAGTGTCTAACAATGGCTCTCTTCGATGAAGAAGGTGTAGATCTCGAAACAGTGAAGGTGCGTGGTTTGGCTTTCGCAGATGACAAGGTCAATGCTAAAAATGTAATGTTCACTTTGTAGAATTATTATTGGTACTCTGTGAAAAGTGTATTCGTATTTAATCATTAAAATAATATTTTCTTCACTTTTCATTCGTACTAATTAATTTATTGGATATTTAATATGCTACAAAATATTTTTCCGAGATAAACGTATGCAATAAACGTATTTAAACAATTAAAATAAATTAAATTTGTATTTTCCCATGCATTTGAATAATTGTCGGTTGGTTGGTATTTTAAAACAAAAATCATGATATCACGAGGAATATTTAGAATCTTTTAAAAATTTGGAAAGATATTGTTTTTCGTCGAAAGTTTGTATTTTTATTTAAAAAATGTGAACAATATTAGGCTATGTTCATATTTTTCATTATATAGGTATGCCCTTCTTCTATTATTTTATATAATAGATATTGTAGAATAAAAAATTTGTTTATCAATATTAATTTTATATTTTCATTTAAAAATCGCGTTGGAAAAAAATATAATCGCGCACGTGTTTGTTTTCTAGTTTGTTTACAAGTTTGATGAGGAAAATTTGATCAGACAAAAACATCTCTTTAGAGGAAAGATATCGCAAAATATTTATCAAGTCTCGCCTTGACAGATAATTTTCTGCTAACCTTGTCCATGCGTAAACAATTAAACATATATTCAATAAAAATCAGTTATCTTACATTATCATCACAATTTACGATAACGTTATGAAATCGCAAATTGGACTTCGAGTACACTGAATTTTTTTAGCGCAAACAGAATAATCATTTCCTCATTATGTAACCCAAGGATTTAACTATTTAAATCACAACTTCACGATAAATTGTTTAAATGGAACATTCCGCATATTGAGAAAGTCATGAATCTTTTTATGCAATAAAAAAAGTCAAGGTTTTTAATTTTTTAATTTTGACATATTGCACAGTTAAAAAAAAAAGATTTCTAAATTGAAGAATGAATTAACAAGTTTAAAAATTTTCAAAACCATATCATTTTAAGCAATTTTAATTTAGAAACATTAACAATTGAACGGATACAATCTCAGGAATCTTGAAAAAAAGTTGTAATTATCTTGGAACCTTTCAAAATCCTTGAAAAGCTTTAATATTTTATTTCAAACTCTACAATTTGATTTAAATTTTTTGGAATCTTTTTAAATTTTAAATTAAATTTCTTTATTATTTTGAAATCTATCAAAATGGTTAAAAAGTTTCTAAATTTTTGGATCGAAATCTTCATAAGACTCACATTTTGTTTTAGAGTTTTTAAAAACTTTTAAAATTTTTAATTATTTTGAAATCTTGTTAAATATTTTCTCAATTCGTTTTTCAAAGTAAAAAATCCCAGAAATCTTCAGAAAATTTTGCTATTATCTTTGTACCTTTCAAAATCATTGAAAAGCTTTAACATTTTATTTCAAAATCTACAATTTGATTTAAATTTTTTGGAATCTTTTTAAATTTTAAATTAAATTTCTTTATTATTTTGAAATCTATCCAAATGCTTAAAAAGTTTCTAAATTTTTGGATCGAAATCTTCATAAAACTCACATTTTGTTTTAGAGTTTTTAAAATTTTTAATTATTTTCAAATCTTGTTAAATATTTTCTCAATTCGTTCTTCAAAGTAAAAAATCCCAGGAATCTTAAGAAAATTTTGCTATTATCTTGGTACCTTTCAAAATCCTTGAAAAGCTTTAACATTTAATTTCAAACTCTACAATTTGATTTAAATTTTTTGGAATCTTTTTAAATTTTAAATTAAATTTCTTTATTATTTTGAAAGAAATAAATCACTGATGAGGGCCCATAATCGAGGCCGAAACGTCTGACTCAATGATAAACTGATTTCAATTTTTTTTGTGACCCTAAAGCCAATTTTACCATCAACATCCAAATATTGTTTTATTAAAATTTAAGAATTTTCCATTGTAAATCTTCAAATTTGAACTATTTAAAAAAAAGTTAATTATATACCATTAAAATACAAATCTTTAAAATTGAAGAGTTTAATTTTGGATATTTACAATAAAAAGTTATGCAATTTTGAAGTATTATTATAAAAAATTCTCTAATTTTGATGATTAACATTTTAAATTTCATCATTTTGGAAGATTTAGAATTGAAGAATTCTGAGTTTTTATCTTCAGAATCATCAAAATCATTAAAATTCAAGAATTTTTATTTATGCATATTCAATATTGTGAAACTTTGAATTGAAAATCGTTAAAGTTGAAGAGTTTTCATTTTCACAATTTATAATTTACAATTAAAAATTATAGTTTTAAGTTTTACAATTAAAAATTCTGTAATTTTGATGCTTCACGTTCGAAATTTCTTTAAGTTGCAAGATTTGGAATTGAAAACTTGACTTTTCATTTCCAAAATCATCCAAATCCACGAATTTATATTTGAAGGTACAGAGTAGTACAGAGCATTACAGAACTAGATAACCGAAAAAATCGAAATTTTCCAGAAAAGCGAAAATTCAAAAAACAGTCTGTCAAATATAAATTACCATTTAAAGATCAAACAAAAGTTTTACTCCCGAGCGAAAGTCTATCTAAATTGAGGCCAAAAAAGTTTGATTAGCAAGTTATCCACTTTTGAGGAAACAGATGTGGAAGTTGATAATCTTAAAGTTACACTGGTCACAAGTTGGAGCAGGCTCGGCTGTGGATTGCGATAAAAAATGAAATATTCAGTTTAATTCAGAAATAAAAACTTTCTTCCGAGATATTGAGTTTTTGAATGAGGGTAATAAAGTTTTGATCTAAAAAAGTTAGGCAATTCGGAGTAAATCGTCCAAGAATTTTGACGCTACAATTTCGCAGGTTTTGAAAATCGGTTTTAACCAGCATTTGAAAACCGAATTTTTAAATTTTCACAAAAAAAACAACTTACCTCCGAGATATGGCGAAGCTAAATAAGAATAACAAATTTTTCATACAAACAAATCATTCTGTTGCGAGAAAAACGGAATCGCATTGAGAGAGACCATTTTTCAGTGAAAGGATTGTAAAAAAGATATAAAATTGGTTCTAATAAACGATAATAATTTCAAGACATATCGATGCTGATAGGGCAGAAAATTATTACAATGCTGAAATACTATGCTAAAAAAACCCTTACTGTTGCGAGACTTCCCAAAGTTTACTTCTATCCTCCTTGTCAAATGATTTTTCGAGGTCAACAAACGCACAAAAAACTTTCTTTCCTACTCTCAAACTTTTTTCTGTGATCCATATCGATACATAAATTTATCAATTCGCGCAAAACCTGTGAGGTATGTACTCGCCACCGTATTTAATCATTTCAGCGCTAATACTGTCTACACCAGCAGCCTTACCGTTTTTTAATTTCTTCACTATATCTCTAGCCTCAGTTGCACAGACTTTCCCAATTGGGGTTTCTAATGCATTATGGTCTATGTCGCAGTTCTGTTGCCCTATAGCTTCACCTCCTAATAATTCTTTAAAAGAGTCTTTTAAAGCGTCTGCTATCCCGTCTGTATCATATAGCATTTCACCTTTGTTGTTTCTCATGCTAACAAGTTCTGTACTTTTATTTTTGTTCCTTCGATTACTTCCTCGCTTGCTTCTTTTTTGAAAAATTTCAAGTTTAAAAATTGATTTCTTTAATATAAAACCGGGCACTCTAATAAACATAAACCTACAAAAAATGTGTAACACAACAAGGTGGCGATTTGACGTGGAAACCTTGAAAATGACCTGTAATTTAATTACAAAACGTTGATTCTTTTAGTAGTCACTATTTCAAAGATTATCATTTTGAATTTTGTAAATTTCGCAAAAATTTGGAAAGTGATTTAAAATATTAGAAGATTTCAAAACATTTAAGAGAAAATGCTCATGAAAGGGAGAATATCAAGTGGCAATATTAAGCAATTTCAGAATAAATGATTGTAAGAATAAATAATCCGAGAATGGCATGAATGAGCTAAACATGTGATTTTTGTAACTTCGAAGCATCGCAAAATGTGCCAAAGTAAAAGCATTATACTCAGAAGGTACAAAGGTAGTATATGTAAGAGTCTGATGAGGATGTACATGGAGAAATAAAATTCTATTCTATTCTACATTTTCAAACTGTAAAACTATGGAAATAAAGCAAATATTAGCTCTTGAATGCATTGCCCTCTGATTGTTTTTTCAGTTCGTAAATTTGTTCTGAAAATACAATAAAATTCATTGACAAGCATTTTAATCAATTGAAATGCGCCTAAGCACTATTTAAATCTTCAAGAATATATACATAATTAGCATGAATCAATAATTACAAACATTTTGAAAGGAAACGAACACTTTTCTTTATAAATTAATGTATGAACTATGCGAATGGTATCAAACTTTAAATGTAGGCATTCAAATTGCGCTCCAACCGGCTCTTGTCAGCTTCGTACATGATCAGTAACGACCTGACTCTTTCGGCTCCTAACGTTGGGGGAAGGTACCAAAGAGGAGCTCAAAACACTGTACGATGATCCGCTCGTTGAACTTGAAGGGTGCTCGCATGAAGGCGCGTTCACATACATAAAGTCACTGCGTAACTACCGTGGAAGCTATCAACTAAAACTGATAGTTTACTGACTGACTTCGGTGTAACTGATTTTCGTGACAATATTCGCGAAAATATTAACATAAATCTAATAGGTATTATTGAGACCACGATTTTCAACGCTAAATCCTAAAGTTTACATCGGAAATCGAAGTTCACCGAGTTTAAGACTACAGCGCGCCTAGTAGAGGAACTGTGAACTAAAAAGTTACAAACTGAAACTAAAGAACTATTTTTCGCAAAAACTACATAAGCGTAATAATATTCTCGTATGCATATAAACCTAATTCTAAATCCGTGTCATGAGTATAATCAACTTAAGCGAAATCAAAGTTTAGGGAGACTTGGAATGTTTCCAAACTTCTCAAGCTTCAAAAATTAGGGCGGTAAATTCAAAATTATAACGGGACCAAATGTGAAGTATTAACGAAACATTTCAGAGTATTTTCTGTCCTTCACAACACGTTATTTAACCAACTGTATAAACAAGTCACGAACTAATAGTTAGCAACAAGTGATTTTACTAAATTTTTAACCGAATAATATTTTGATTCAGCTCACAGAAAATAAGTAAATAAAAGGATCGATTTTAGCCCAAGACTCTTGCTCGAGAAGATTTAGACTCATTCTGAACGTTTTTGTCCCTCAAAATGTGACGACTGACCTGACCTCGACCAGACGAGAGCGCGCATGCGCATCAAAAAAAATCTTTCATTGGTGCGTTGAACAATTAATCGCAAATATGAATATACATATATGTATATTACATATATACATATATATATATATACGATTGATGATAATACCGACGGTGGCGCCATCTGTTGTCACATTAGGAAACTGCATTACCGACCGAGGCCACTTACCAATTGCCGGTAACTTAGCATGGAACAGAACCATCCTTTTGTCGGTGGCGCCATCTTTTGGCGTTGGTAACTGCATTATCGATGTGCAGCTAACTTCAGAGTGGCCTAGTATCCCCATAGCCCTACTACTGTGCCAGATGTGAATTAAGTAGGCCCTACAACTTGACGGAGTGAGGTAAGGGGTATGCATTGTAGTGAGTACAATAGCGTGGGCGGGCCTAAAGGTCTCCTTAATATTTGGCCGCCAGGATCGGTAGTTACTTGTCTTGAATTTACTCGATGTAGACACTTCGTCTGCCCATGTTTTTTCATATTTATTTAAGAGAATTTTTCTAATTAGATACATACATTTGTAGATAAAATATCAATCTAGTCTGGACATTTTGAAAATTTGCGAAATACTCATTACGAGCCGAGAAATTAGTCTTCAAAAGTAGGGTAACTCTGACCAAGTATATTTTTAATAAGATAAATGTTTATAAAAAATTGAAAAATGTCCTTTGAAGCTCATTCTTTTCTGCATCCTGGCATACCACACAAGTCATATTTTTCCTTATAATGTCGAAGGAAACGGTGGCCGGCGATGACCTTACAAAAGCTCATGTCCTCAGCCCTCTTAAGGGGCCTCAAAACGACGACATTTGATGGAATTCACAATTCATTTTTCACATAAAATTTTTTTCATTATATTTTTTTCATTTTTCTCTTTATGATGAGAATGTAAAAATGTTAAGCTTTAAAAGTTAAAACTTTATAATTTCGGTCACCGTGACAATTTTTTTGTGAACCGTTAACGGATGGGGAATTTTTTTCTCTCACTGTAGTGGGCACCTTGTGAAAACTAAGGGCTGGAATACGATCGCAAATTTGCTAGATGCCTGCGCCATGTTTTGTTCAGTAAATTTCAAAGATTTACCAGCTTCTGATTGGCTGACGTTCAACCCGTCAAACTCTTTTATCGTTGAATCGCATAATTTTATAATAATACTAATTTTACGCATAAAATAAAAATTCCTAATTTTAATTTATGACCATCCAGTAAAAAAAATTAATTGATGCGAATTAACATTTTTTAATTCGCCCCAATCTTGCTTTCTCATTCGTTGAAACGAATTGCGTTGCATTGGGACGAATTGAAATTGTACGTCACGAATTGGGGTGAATTCGAGTGTGGCTTTCATGCACACTGCCGAATGAAGAAAAATTGACCCATTACGAAAATTTTACAAGTTTATGGTGTACATTTAGCTTTGTAATTCGCATTAAATAATATTGCGCTGGGAAAAATTTAATGAAGAAACTAAAATTATAGATATTAGTCATTCTTGAAAGGAAGATAGGGCACATGAAATATGACAGGCTTTAAGGTTATGTTCAAGATCCGACGTTTTCAACTGCGCATGTACCAAAAAAGCGCGGTACTATTTAAAATTATATAATATACATTTGCAATATTACGTTAATATTACAGTTTTTAAGAAGGTAGATACTTCTGTCATTCAATTTAATTTATTTTTAGAAAGAATAAAAAATGTTTGTTAATATTTATTACTGATAGCATGTATTGATTTCAAATAAGCCCGTGCTTTTCAGCACATGCGCAGTTGAGAATATGAATAGCCATCTATCGGGTATCAATGAACTAAAAAGGAACCCTCAAAAGGAGTTCTATTGGAGTCTCAGTTCTAAATGATACCAACTTTTACTTGAGCCGCAATTCCGATCTTTCAGATGTGCTCGAAACTTTCGATCGAGCAGGCGGTTTAAACCGGAACGATTATTACGCGAGACGTACCGATCGATCGAGCAATCCGATGAAACCATGGCTTGATAATGAAAAGGCAAGCCACTCAAGACCGACAGTCGAAGGCTCTGGTGCACAGGACACTCTGAATAGCCCCACGAGCTGTGAGAAACCGAAAGGTGTCAACTGGTACCGGGCTGGAAACTCAGACCACAGCCAACCAGAACACCCAATAAGAAGTCGCAACGGCGGATGGAAAAGCGTACCGGAACCGACAGGTCTAGGATCTCATAGATCGGCTGGAGGGGGCACCGCACGCAGCGTTGCTACCCACCGAAACTCAAACACAAATACTCTCGATCGAGAGTGGAAAACTAAGAAAGATTTCTCAGATAAATTTTCGCGCGGGAACGTGCAAAACGGTATTTATCGCCGTAATGGTAATAACAAAAACACAACCGAGTCCGGAGGTGATCAACAATCCCAAAATACAGGCAGATCCTTCAAAAAACAGTTATCTTCCGAAAATAAGCATGTTCGTTTCCTCGAATCTGTCGTGGATGAAAACGAATCAGAGGCGGAAAATGAATTTTTAAATGAACATGATTATAATGCAACACTTTCGGGAAACGAATCAGCCTCGTGTTATCTATGAACGTAACGGTGGAAACTGACACGAGGTCAAACACAAAACAAAACACCAAAATTATTAACCTCCGCGAAGAACATTTTAAAGAAAATTAAAAACCGGAACCTAAAGAGAAAATAAAATGCCCAACAATTACTAATATCGTCGGCAACATAAAAACAGAAGACTTAATCGACTCTTCAAGTTTAAGTAACCAGGAAAAACACTTGACCATTAAACAACAAATTGAATCTGAAAAAGATCATAATAAAAGTGATATTTGTAATCTAGATAAAAGCATGTATTCTCTTCAAGAAAAAGAAAGTTCTGTTGAATTCAAAAGCGATAATATAACACCAGATTCGCTTCACGAATCATTATTTTCCCCCGATGAGGATATTTTTCTATGTGTTTGCAAACACACAAAATCAACTAATGAAAATAAGACTAAGTTCTTTAAATTAATTTCCCTTTGCAACGATGTCTGTGCTCATCGACCAGAACAGCCAAACTTCTATGAGCATACATCAAAATTAATTCACAAAAAGTCAAACGTTTCAAAATTAGGTCAAAAATGGTCATGCGGACAACAAGTATGAACGAAATATGACAAGTAATATTTCTATCGAACCCATCCAATTCTAATGGCTCACAGAGAAAAAGTGCCCAAGGATATTGCTTGCAAGGTGCAATACGTCCTCAGGATAATAATCGCCTGCAATGAACGACGTGCCAACCTCGACTACGGTTAAACTATAGCACGCAAAATAACAGCGCGTAAATGTGATAACTAATCACAAAAACAAAAAATTATGAAAAAGATTCTGAAGTAAGCGAGAATCAAATTTTTTTTTTTCCTTTCTCTGTCAAAAAAAAAACTCTAAAAACCGGTTTCTTACATACAAGAACGACAAAAATTATTCCAGTTACTCCTATAAATTAAATGTAATTAGAAAACGCTCTTCCTGAAACTCTTTCACCAAGTTCGAAATCCACAACAAACTGATTTCCGTCCAGATACAAACGAAAAGCGCGATAATTACCTTCCACTCCTCTTATATTGTTTTTTAAATTGAAACTTCACCTAGCTCGCTTTCCAAATAGCTAGCGGGGGGCAGGTGTAACGCTCAATTATCGCTGCAGCGTCTTTACAGACACACCTGTCAATTAGCAGGTTCTCTCGACAGCCTGCTACACCTTTTTTCGAGCCACGATGTTCGTACATCTCACGCCACACAGGCTCGATTCGCCGAACAATCCTGTTGTTTAGGAAAGCTGTAAAGATCTTATACAGTGTATTCAAATAGGTTATTCGCCTGTAATTTTCTGTGTTGGACAAGTTGCATTTTTTCGGTGTGTAGAAGTAAACTTCTTCTGCCAGCAATTATTGATACAATCTGGTCCTGCAGCGGAAAAGTCCTTTGTGCCTCTAAGTGCTTTTTTCACCTCTTCGGCAGTGATTGATGGACATTTCTCCTAAGATTTTATGCGGTTGTCACAAAATTCCTTGAAGCGGATGATATTGTCAGTATCTTCTTTCAACTCCAGTGTTTTTGGAATCTTGTATACCTCTCTCCAAAAAGTCTCTACCCGGTTTGGCTTGCGTGAATTTTTGACAGAAACAGGGTGATCACTAAAGAGGCGCAATGGGTCAGCGAGAAACTGTTGATTCTACCTGATGCATTTATCCCTCTTCTGTATTTTCCGTCTTGCGTCGGATAACACCCGCACTTTGTCAGCAATAAGCTGCTTGATTGTCAGCAGATTTGACTTGGTCAGTGTGTAAATGAAGATCCTCAGTTCTTGAGTAAACTTTTGAAACCTTTCCGTGAACGGCCTACCAGATGTTTTGTAGTCAATCACACACTGAATCCGGGACGCATGCTGTTTTGATTTGAATCAGCCAATGCTCTCGCAGCACCATGAACTGAGCAATTGATGGTCCAGAGGTCGGACTCATCCGACATATCTTCACGAAGGGAGGCATCCATTTCAGCCAGATATTGGGGCTTAGGAGGAAACTGTATGTCAATGTTCCTCCTTATTCTGAAATCACTATCATATCTTAGAAAGAGTCTGCTTTCTGCGGTTGGTCTTAATGTCGCTTCCTCATCTACGTCTGCAGCCTGTTCAAGCAGCGGTTGGGGAAGCGCTCCGCGTGCATATCCATTTTTCAAGATGTAGGCATGTTGATTTCGCAAAGTCTGATGCAAAACGTGCTGAAGCTCTGGATGTTTCTGGCACCAAAGAGTGTGCATACGCGCCATAAACCCTCTGTGAGCATGGATAATGTTGGCATGGAAGCAGTCCAGGAAGTCATCCTTGAGTTGATTCGTACACTCAATGTCGACGTTTTGCTGGTTGGTCGTCGTGTTTCGTGTCAAAAACTACGTAAATTACGTAAGGTATATTACGTACGCCACCCTGGAGATAGTCCGGTATCACAGACTCACCGTTTAGGACACCTCGCTCACGTGCCATTCTGCTTTTGGCACGTTTGTTACGCCTCCTCTTTGGGGTTATTCCTTCAGGACAATCCCTGCACAATTGTCCGCGACTGCTTATCAATAATTGTAACAATATTCAGCAGAAACCCTTGGTATAGGGACCCTCTAACCGTAACCCGAGGACGCTTTCGGTGGCTTCGTCATAGGCCTTTCGGTTTGATTCCAGAGGAATATATATATACATCCGCCTGACACGCGGAAGGTCCCCTGTTCGATCCCGGGCGGAAACACGATTCGGTTTCGGTTTCGATTCCTTGGGAATATAACTGAAGGGCCTATGACAAGGCCCCCGAACGCGTCCTCGAGTTGCTGATACAGGGTCCCTGTACCAAGGGTTTCTGCTAAATATGGTTACAATAATTAATAAGCAGTCGCGGACAATTGTTCAGGGATGGTCCCGAAGGAATAACCCCTAAGCGGAGATGACTGAAGAAATATGGAACAAAAATTATTTTATAAATGCAAATACTGAATATTTTCAAATACTAAATATTCTCAGTTTTCAATTTTTATATTACATGTGATCTGAAGCAGTAATAATTATCTATCTAGTTTGAATGGAAATTATTTGTGTTCACGTATGTAGAAATTTGATGACTGAAGAAATATGCAACAAATATTATTTTATAAATTCAAATACTGAATATTTCCAAATGATAAAGATTTTCAGTTTTTAATTTTTATATTACATATTATGTGAAACAGTAATAATTATCTATCTTGTTTGAATGCGATATTATTTGTGTTCACGTGTGTACAAGTTTGATGATTGAAGAAATATGGAACAAAAATTATTTTATTAGTGCAAATCCTGAATATTTTCAAATACTAAATATTTTCAGTTTTCAATTTTTATATTACATGTGATTTGAAGCAGTAATAATTATCTATCTAGTTCGAATGGAAATTACTGGTGATCACGTATGTACAAATTTGATGACTGGAGAAATATGGAACAAAAATTATTTTATAAATGCAAGAACTGAATATTTTCAAATACTAAATATTTTCAGTTTTCGATTTTTATATTACATATTACTGGAAACAATAATAATTATCTATCTTGTTTTTTATGCGAAATTAGTTGTGTTCACGTATGTACAAATTTGATGAATGAAGAAATATGGAACAAAAATTATTTTATAAATGCAAGATCTGAATATTTTCAAATACTAAATATTTTCAGTTTTCGATTTTTATATTACATATGATCTGATAAAGTAATAATTATCTGTCTTGTTTGAATGCGACATTATTGGTATTCACGTATGTACGAATTTGATGACTGAAGAAATATGGAACAAAAATTATTTAATTAGTGCAAATACTGAATATTTCCAAATACTAAATATTTTCAGTTTTTGATTTTTATATTACATATGATCTGAAACAGTGATAATTATATATCTTCTTTGAACGCAAAATTATTTGCGTTCACGTGTTTACAAGGTTGATGGCTGAAGAAACATGGAACAAAAATTACTTTATTAGTGCAAATACTCAATGTTTCAAATACTAAATATTCCCAGTTTTTAATTTTTAAATTACATATGATCTGAAACGGTTATAATTATCTATCATGTTTAAATGCGAAATTATTGGTGTTCACTTATGTACAAATTTGATGACTGAAGATATATGGAACAAAGTTATTTTATAAATGGAAGTACTGAATATTTCCAAATACTAAATATTTTCAGTTTTTGATTTTTATATTACATATGATCTGAAACAATAATAATCATCTATCTTGTTTCAATGCCAAATTATTTGTGTTCACGTATGTACAAATTTTATGACTGCAGAAATAAGGAACAAAAATTATTATATAAATGCAGGTACTGAATATTTTCAAATACTAAATATTTACAGTTTTCGATTTTTATATTACATATGATCTGGAACAGTAATAATTATTTATCTAGTTTGAATGGAAAGTATTAGTGATCATTTATGTAAAAATTTCGTGGAGAAATATGGAACAAAAATTATTTTATAAATGCGGGTACTGAATATTTTCAAATACTAAATATTTTAAGTTTTCGATTTTTATATTACATATTATCCGAAACAGTAATAATTATCTACCATGTTTGAATGCGAAATTATTGGTTTTCACGTATGTACAAATTTGAGGACTGAAGAAATATGGAACAAAAATTATTTTATAAATGCAAATACTGAATATTTTCAAATACTAAATGTTTTCAAATGCCAAGAGAGCCGCTCATTTTGGAGTACTTTAGCGCGCGGCTAGTGAAATTATTTAGATTATAACACTTATTTAGGCCAGAAAATGACTCTAAGAGCAGATCAAAATGACCCCAAAGAAGAGTCAAATGATCGCTGAAGCAAAATTCCCTGTCAAAAAAATGATCCTTCATTCTTAGTTTGCAAAGATCTTCGGTACCCGATTCGTACTAAGGACATCGACAAAATTCTTGCCTAACTTTAACTCAATTTTATGTAACATTGCATTGGATAGAGACGCCATCATACGGGGTTTTTACTCTCCGAGGGAGTCGAGGAGAGGAGAGATAATGGCTGACTCTCTGTTTTGACGGGTTGAAGAAGCTAACCTCTCAGAAGTTATAGAGATTAGAAGTCTTACTGGATATCTGTATCAAACACATCTTGTGTTTGTTTGTATTTCAATAAACTGCTTAATCTTAAATTAACAGAAAAAGTGTTAGTTGTGATATTAATCAATCCCTTCTCAATCCACGACTCAATCTAGAAGTTTCCAATACTCAAAGTAAATTCTTCCTTATTTCTAAACAACTGAAATAAAGTTTGATAAACCATAGCAATATATAATAGATGCTGTATTACTTTGAAAACCGTACGATCTTTATAAGGAGGGTGGAAAAAAATTAATAAAAAACACGTTTAATCAAATTTGAATCAGTACATCTCCAAAGGTATATTCTCTGGTTCAATGAGTTGATACAAAAATGATGAGGTACGAAGAACTTGATTTGTGCAGAAAATCTTCAATCCTATCAACTACGCGATGGGAAAAAATTTTCTATACCCCTCAAAGACAGTCCCTAAAATTTTCATGCTCAGATAAGTGTGTGATGCCGGATACGCAGTTCCAACCCGAACCGTTAGACCCTGGCAGTGAAATTCCTGCTAGATCTTATGTAGTCAATCGCACACTGAATGATGGACGCGTTTTGTCTTCCCCAGCCTATCTCTCTTCTGAGTTGATGAATCCGTCTTTTAGTATTATGATCAGCCGTTGGTTTCACCTTACGGTTTCCAGCTGCGAAAGCTCTCACTGCATTCTACACACTACAATTGGTAGACCAGAAGTCGAAATCTTGGGACGAATCTCGACGAAGTTCGTCATCCAGTTCATCCTGATCTTTGGGTTTGAGAGAAATCTGTATGTTGATGTTTCTCCTGGTTCTTAAGGTCTGAAAGAATGCGGATATGAAGTGAATGTAGCTTGGCTCCAGAAAATAGTAGGTTTACTGAATTGATTTAGCCTAAGCACTATCCAGGGGAAGAGATAGGCAGTGCCGAGCAATGAGATTCAAGGTTCACTCACGTATTACAGTCCTGTTCCAGTTTTGATGTGTAATAATTGCGTCTTTTTATTTTACGGTTTGTTGGTGTCTTTCATCTAACTTTTTTGCGATGAGAATGTGATAAAAATGTTGTGCTTGACACGTGCAAAGCGCTGAGTTCGTCTGTTTTTGAAGTTTGCATCACTCTCATGATATCAGAACTGTTTTGCACTAGCTACGCAGATAACTGGTATGCACTGCATGCATGTTGTGGACGCTTCGTCTGCCTATTTTGATAGTGGTTAGTTTCCGTTTCGCGATCGTTGAAAGAATTCGATGGTGGGGGTGCACTGTCTTTTCTTAGAAAACTATAGTCACATAAATTCCCTGGAAACAGGCCTTCTATGCAAATTCTAAGTACCGCTTCATAACCGCACCATCGTATGTCAAAACGCGCTTCTAATGCGTAATCGTGGAAATATTATGGCAGAAAAAAGTTTAATTGTCTACCAAATCTTAAATAATTAAATTTTAAGTTTAAAAAAGTCATGTTCAACCAAGTAGATGCATTTTAACTACAACTATAGAATATTCAATTGGAATAATTTAAATTTTCAGTTAAAAACTTACTGTCAACAGAAAAAACTATCTTTCAAAGAAATATTCACATTGTCAAACAAAGTGACTAATTTTTGAAAAAAAATTGTAAATATTCAACTGGAATAGTTGAATTTCAAACCAGAAATATGAATTTTTAACTGAAAGGATGAATCTTCCCTGGAGGAAAAATCTTTCTGTATTTTCTCCGCGGCCTTTCTGCACTCACGTTTGCAGATAAATGCGGATAAATCATCCTTCTCTGATCTGCAAAACTTCCCAATTTCTCTTCTAATTTGGTCTCACGGATATTTGAGTGAAAACTAGTATACAGAGAAAAATTATTCGCAGCGAAATGCAGAGAATCTCGGCGTTTCTCTATCTTCTGCGAGTTCTCTGTAAATGAGGCGTGACGGAGATTTGCAGGAAAAAGTACCATGTAGAGTGAAGCATTTGCAGACAAATGCAGGGACGCTCTGCTTTTCTACAATTTTTCTCCAAACTAGGTCTTACAGACCTTTGAATTTGAATTTTAATTCGCAATGGGTTAAAATGGAATATGTGAAACTAAAACAATATTTGAACGTGTGTAATTTGAAATTCAATAAAAGAGTTTAGTAATGAGTTTATTCATTTTAAATTATTTTAAAATTGAAAATAGTTTATATAGTTCAACCGGACGTTTACATTGTTTTATTCACTAAATTCACGGTTGTTTTCCGGTTTTAACAAAATCCTGCTCATTTCCCGGTCCAGCGGCCATCACATTTTAAAATTATTAGTTTTAGGGTAAAAGTTCAAAATTCAGAAAGGTCGAAAAAATAAATTTTTCCAAAAATTGTCTTCATGATTTTGTGAACATCAAAGCAGATCAAATTATATATTTGTTGTGAAAATTATCATTTAGAAGT
Organism: Andricus grossulariae; assembly: GCA_011634705.1. Lineage (NCBI taxonomy): Eukaryota > Metazoa > Arthropoda > Insecta > Hymenoptera > Cynipidae > Andricus > Andricus grossulariae. The sequence continues at coordinate 148,901,090 of JAABKJ010075445.1, read as the reverse complement.
TTTTTCCGTACTTTGCTTTTTATTCATGTTAGTATTTATTTTAATAATTGTTATACTACTTTTATTCAACGCATAGATAGTGGATTTTTTATCCATACATTTTTTTTTATTTTCCTATAATTTTTGTATGTTTTGTTCTGTGTGATGCTTAATTTAAAAAGCAAATATTTGATATTCAACATTTTTTTCACAAATTCAAAAATGAATCATTTAATTTTCATAATAAAACAATTTGCAGTTTTTTTCTCAAGATAGGATAAAAGATACAACATTTTGCATCAAATATTTAGTACCAAGTTGCAATATTTTTGACCACTCTTTCAGTAATATTAGGAAAAATGTGTAAACAATAACATTTTCATGGGTTAACATACCGTCGAATATAATCGATTTTTTACAAAAATGTGCTGATTATTTCTTAATTTCTGCCAAGATCTGAAATTTGAACAAATAAGTCCTGATAATTTCAAATTGTGAAATGATTTATAAATTTAGTGTTCAAGTATAAGAAATTTTTGAATATTTGAAACCTATTTCTTCCAAGTTCAGACTATTCATTTCAAGGTATTTTCTTCACAACCAGAATCATTATATTGTATACTTTTTACTCTAAAATCTTCATATTGTTGAAATAAATCATCATTTGAGTAATAAAACGTGTTCGCTGATAATATGAGCTTGACCTTAAAAAATGCACCACATCAAAATCACATAATTTATAGGACATTTAATTTAAATCCCGCCATTATACCCAACTCTCCCCTAGTCATTATATGTTACTATTCTATTCACTGTATCAAATTCACCTTTTTTGGGTAAAACTTAGCTATTTGATCACAATTTTTCCAAATCAAAGTTTCGTCATTTAAGCTTAAATTTTTTTACTTTAATTGCAAACCAAGCTGTTTTATAAAAATAAGTTTTTTTTTAGTTTAAAAATTTATTTTTTCAAATGCGAATGTTACAATTTTTTTTCCGGTTTGAAATATATATTTTTTAGTTGAAAATTCAACTATTTGGTTATAAATTGATATTTTTTGTTTGAAATCCGTTTGAAATGAAAAATTTCGTTTGGTAGAAATGAAATTTAAATAGAATTAAAAAAAATAGAAATTTGAAATGAAAAATTTCATTTGGTAGACAATAATTCTTCCTGGTTACAGTTTAACCATTAAACTGTTATACTAAATAAACTACTTGGGTAGAAATTTCTTTTTTCTGGTTAAAGCTTGACCATTTTAATAGAGAATTCATCTCCTTTGTTGAAAGTTCGTTGTTTATTTCGCTTTTTTTACTGCAAATTTAACTTTTATTTCTGATCGGAAATTTACCCCTTTTGATTGAAAATTCAACTATTCGTTAATAAATCAAGTATTTTGTTAAAAAATCTTGTTTTTTACTAGGAAGGTAATAAGCTTGGTTGATATTCAACTATTCAACTATTAGCGTGATTTCACTATTTGATTACAAATTAATTTTTTCGTTCAGGATTTATTTTTTTATCTAAAAATGTTAGCAGCCTTGTGGAAAAATCGTTTTTCTGTCGTTCAAAATGAATTTTTTGAGTTGAAAATTCAACTTTCGATTCAAAAAATGTACGTGTTTTTTTCACAATTCGTTTTTTTTTTTGTAGAAAATTAGTAATTCTGAGGGAAAATTCATCCTTTTGTTTGAAAAATCAATTGTTTGGTTAGAAAATCATGTCTTGGTTGAAGATTCACAATTTAAGTTAAAAATTCTTTTCTGTAGTGAAGAGTTAAGCTGCTTTATTGCCTATTTATCTTTATTGGTAAAAAATTAATATTCTTCGTGAAATTTATCTGTTTAGTTGAAAATTCAACCATTCGATTGGAAATGAATTTTTTTGATTAGTTTCAAAAGGGAATTTTCAATTTTTAGTGATTTTTAAACTGCTATGACCAAGTACAAAATTTTGATGTAAGATAATAAAATTATGGCTTGCTATTCCAATTTTAGCTAAATAAGTTCATTAGTAGAAATGTCAACTTATTAGAAGTCAATTTTAATCTAGCCGAATCAAAAAAAAAAAAAAAAAAATTTAATATCGAATCATTTAATGTAGCAGGAATCTATTCCCCCATTTTTAATTTTTTATTTTTACTTGCTACTTTAAAAAATGTACGAAAATAATGTGTATACAATTTTTCGCAACTACACGATTGGAAGTTTTAAAAACTTCCCGAAACTACTCAAACTTTTTTTTTTATTTGAAGAAACTTCAGTTAGTTTCTGTGACTCTAAAAGTTGTTTATATCTTTAAGATCGAATAGTTATTTTGTTGAGCGAAAAAGTAAGAGTTAAAATTCAAAATTGTTGTTATAATTTATATAGAAAGTGTTTTAAAAACTGATACAAACAACATTTTGCAAAAATTAGTTATTTCACTCAATACATCAAATTCTCTGTATTTGAAGAATTTGCTAAGAATATTTTAGTACCTAAATGTATAATATCATTTTCCACCAAGCGTGCATTTGCATTTCCAGAAAGCTCACAACTTTATGTTATTTAGCTGACGCAAATCCGCTCATGGAGAATGTTCTGAGAAATTAAAAAGTCACCTCTTGGGTTGCAAGTTTAACTGTTTTGTTGAAATTTGTTTATTTGTTTGATAATTTTTTTTTTTACTGAAAATGTAACTTTTCTATTTTTGGTAAAAAAGCTAGCTCTTTTTAGATAAAAGTTCAACAGTTTGGTTGCATTTTTTTTCTTTCTCAAATGAAAAATATTTTTTAGTTTAAAATTCAACTAATTGGTTGAAAATTCATTTTTTTGTTAAAGATTCATTACTTAAATTAAAAAGTCATCTCTTTGGTTATAAATTCAACTGTTTTGTTGAAATTTGTTTATTTGTTTGATAATTATTTTTTTAACTGAAAATTTAACTATTTTGTTGAAAGTTCTGTTTTTTTTTTGTTGGTTCGAAATAAATTCCTGTAACTGAATATGTAATTTTTCTGTTTTTGGTAACAAAGCTAGCTCTTTTTAGTTAAAAATTCAAGAGTTTGGTTGAATTTTTTTTCATTCTTAAATGACAAATCTTTTTTGGTTTAAAATTCAACTAACTGGTTAAAAATTCAGTTTTTTGGTTGAAGATTCATTATTTAAATTAAAAAGTCATCTCTTTGGTCGCAAGCTTAACTGTTTTGTTGAAATTTGTTTATTTGTTTGATAATTATTTCTTTTAACTTGAAATTTATCTATTTTGTGGAAAATTCGTTTTTTTTTTCATTGGTTCGAAATAAATTTGTTGAACTCAAAATGTAACTTTTCTATTTTTGGTAAAAAAGCTAGCTTTTCTTAGTTAAATATTCAACAGTTTGGTTTAATTTTTTTTCTTTCTCAAATGAAAAATATTTTTCAGTTTAAAATTCAACTAATTGGTTGAAAATTCATTTTTTTGGTGGAAGATTCATTATTGAAATTAAAAAGTCATCTCTTTGGTTGCAAGTTTAACTGTTTAGTGGAAATTTGTTTACTCATTTAATAACTTTTTTTTTCACCTGAAAATTTAACTTTTCTATTTTTGGTAGAAAAGCCAACTTTTCTTATTTAAAAATTCAACAGTTTGGTTGAATTTTTTTTCTTAAATGAAAAAGATTTTTTAGTTTAAAATTCAACTAATTGGTTGAAAATTCATTTTTTTTTTAAGTTTCATTACTTAAATTAAAAAGTCATCTCTTTGGTTATACGTTTAACTGTTTTGTTGAAATTTGTTTATTTGTTTGATCATTATTTTTTTTAACCAAAAATTTAACTATTTTGTTGAAAATTCTGTTTTTTTTTTTGTTGGTTCGAAATAAATTTCTTTAACTGAATATGTAACTTTTCTATTTTTGGTCAAAAAGCTAGCTCTTTTTAGTTAAAAATTCAACAGTTTGTTGCATTTTTTTTCTTTCTTAAATTAAAAATATTTTTTAGTTTAAAATTCAACTAATTGGTTGAAAATTCATTGTTTTGTTAAAGATTTATTACTTAAATTAAAAAGTCGTCTCTTTGGTTATAAGTTTAACTTTTTTGTTAAAATTTGTTTATTTGTTTGATAATTATTTTTTTTTAACTGAAAATTTAACTATTTTGTTGAAAATTCGTTTTTTTTTATTAGTTCGAAATAAATTTGTTTAACTGAAAATGTAAACTTTCTATTTTTGGTAGAAAAACTACCTTTTTTTGGTTAAAAATTCAACAATTTGGTTGGATTTTTTTTCGCTCTTAAATGAAAAATCTTTTTTAGTTTAAAATTCAACTAATTGGTTGAAAATTTATTTTTTTGTTTGAAGATTCATTATTTAAATTAAAAAGTCATCTCTTGGGTTGCAAGTTTAACTGTTTTGTTGAAGATGCATTTTCAATAAAATAGTCGAATTTTTAAATAAAAAGGATTCAAATTCAATCAAATATTCCAATTTTCAAAACAAAAAGATAAATTTTTAGAAAATATTTGAATTTTCATGAAAAAAGTTCATTTTCAACCAAGAAAGATGAATTTTCCGTCCCAAAGGATGAATTTTTAACAACATAGTTGAATTTTCAATTAAAAGTGATATCTTTAACAAAATAGTTAAATTTTCCAAAAATAATTAAATTTTTAACAAAAAAGTTGAATTTCTTTTCTAATAGTTGAATTTTTAGCATACTGAGATGCATTTTCAATCAAATAGTCGAATTTTTAAACAAAAAAGATTAAAATTCAAACAAATATTTTAATTCTCAAGACAAGAAGACAAATTTTTTTAGATAATAGTTTAATTTTCATCAAAAAAGTTCACTTACAATCAAGAAATATGCATTTTCTAACATAAAAGGTAAATTTTCAATCCAAAAGGATGAATTTTTAACAACATAGCTGAATTTTCGATAAAAAATTATATCTTTAAGAAAATAGTGAAATTTCTTACCAAATCGTTGAATTTTTAACATACGAAGATACATTTTTAATGAAATAGTCGAATTTTGAAACCAAAAAGATGAAAATTCAATCAAATATTTCAATTTTCAAAACAAAAAGAAATTTTTTTTTGAAAATAGTAGAATTTTCATTAAAAAAAGTTCATTTTTAACCAACAAAGATGAGTTTTCTACCATAAAAGATGAATTTTCAATCCAAAAGGATGATTTTTTAACAACATAGTTGAATTTTTGATCAAAAATGATATCATGAACGGAATAGTTAAATTTTTTTAAAATAATTACATTTTTGACAAAATAGTTGAATTTCTTACCAAATAGTTGAATTTTTAACATACAAAGATGCATTTTCAATAAAATAGTCGAATTTTTAAACGAAAAAGATTCAAATTCAATCAAATATTTCAACTTTCAAAACAGAAAGATAAGTTTTTTAGAAAATAGTTGAATTTTCATAAAAAAGTTCATTTTCAACCAAGAAAAATGATTTTTCAATCCAAAAGGATGCATTTTTAACAACGTAGTTGAATTTTCGATCAAAAATGATAGTTTTAACAAAATAGTTAAATTTTCCAAAAATAATTACTTTTTTAACAAAATAGTTGAATTTTTAGCATACGAAAATGCATTTTCAATAAAATAGTCCAATTTTTCAGAAAATAGTGGAATTTTCATCAAAAAAGTTCATTTTCAACCAAGAAAGATGAATTTTCTACCTTGAAAGATGAATTTTCAATCCAAAAGGATGAATTTTCAACAACATAGTTGAATTTCCTATCAAAATTGATATCTTTAACAAAATAGTTGAATTTTCCAAAAATAATTGCCTTTTTAACAAAATAATTGAATTTCTTACCAAATAGTTGAATTTTTAGCATACAAAGATGCATTTTCAATAAAATAGTCGAATTTTCAAACAAAAAAAGACTAAAATTCAATCAGATATTTCTATTTTCAAAATAAAGTCAAATTTTTTAGAAAATAGTTGAATTTTCATCAAAAAAGTTTATTTTCAACCAAGAAAGATGACTTTTCAACCATGAAAGATGAATTTTCAATCCAAAAGGATGAATTTTTAACAACAAAGTTGAATTTTCGACCAAAAATGATATTTTTAAAAAAATAGTTGAGATTTCCAAAAATAATTAATTTTTTAACAAAATAGTTGAATTTCTTACCGAATAGTTGAATTTTTATTATACGAAGATGCATTTTCAATAGTATCTCTTAACCAAGTAGCTAATGTTTTCCAAAAATATGAATTTTTAAAATATAATTGCATTTTCAACAAAATAAGTTTTCAACCAAATAGTAGAATTTTTAACCAAACTAAATGAATTCTGAACAAAAAATGCAATAGTGGTCTTTTCAACCAAAAAAGTTAAGTTTAAACCAAGAATAGTTAAATTGTTATATTGGGTTCTGTTAATTTAGTTAACAGTCAAAAAAATGAAAAATAAAGATTTTTAAAATTAAAAGTCAAACCATTCGCAACTGAAATTTAGTGATTGTGAATTCTCTTTTGTTAAAGCTCCTTCGGCTTTAACGAACACATTCTTACCACGTTTCTCGTGGGGAAAAAAGTTCAGAAGCAAATGTTTAGATCTAATTTAGGCAACAAAATTGTTATTAAACATTTTATTCTACCGTGTGTCTTAATTCCAAAAATTTAATTTCTTTATTTGCAATGTCATTTTTCATGATTAAAACAAAAACTACGCATCTTATCAAAAATTAATTCATAACAAATTTGTCGATGTTTTTTTGGTGAACACTTTTATCTATTCATTATTTTCGTATCTTGTACAGTTTTTCCAAAAATTTTTATTTTTTAAATGTATTCTTTAACGATTAAAAGAAAAACTACGCCTCCTATCAAAAAAGTATTGATAACAAATTTGTAGATCTCTTCTGTTTAAACAAATTTTGTCTATTAATTTTTTTCCGTATTTTGCATAGCTTTACCGAAAAATGGAATTTTTTATTTTCAATAACATTTTTCACGTTTAAAACAAAAAATATATGTCTTATCAAAAAAAATTATATCAGGAAAATTTGTTATTGTCCTTAGATAAATCAAAATGACTGATTTAATTTCTGAAAGTTACTAGTTATATAATTCCAAATTACTGATTTCATTAGTGAAAGTCACTAATTACGGAATTCAAAATCACTGATTTAATCAATTATGGATACTGTTTAGACCATTCTAAATACTGATTCAGTCTGTGGAGTTTACTGATTAGATTAATTTGTTTTTAATGGTAGAAAATAAATCTTTATTTGTTCAGAATTTACTTTTTCGTTGGAAATTAAACTACTTTGTTGAAAATTCATATTTTCAGGTTAAAGAGGTATGGTAAAAAGTAAGTTTTTCAACTGAAAATCGTCTTGTTCCATTTTTAGTTGAAAATTGATATTTTTTAGTTGAAAAAATGTATTTTCTGAAAATTTCGTCTTTGGTGAAAAATTAATCTCAATAATTGAACATTTTATTTTTTGGTTGAAAATTTAGTTATTTTGTTGAAAGTTCGTTTTTCTAAATTGAAAATTCGTCTGTTTTGGTTGAATTCAACTGTTTTTTATTTAAAATAAAAATACTTATTGGTTAGAATATCAACTGTTTTTTTTCAATTAAAATTATTTTCAGTCCGAATATATTCAATTTTTTGTTTACAATTGATATTTTTCAGTTGTAAATTCAACAATTTTGTTGAACAATGAAGTAGTTTGTTAAATTTTTTTTTATTCAAGATTCATCATGTCAGTTGAAAATTCATCTTTATGGTTAAAAATTGAACTTTTTTAGTTAATAATTCTTGTATTATTTCGAAAATTCGTATTTTTTAAGTACTTTGTTAAAAATTCATTTTTTTAGTTTAAGATTTATCATTTTTTTGAAAATGAATCTCTTTTGTTAAAAATTGAACTATTTTGTTTAAAATTTTTTTGTTCTGGTTGAAAATTAATTGTTTAAATTGAAAATTTATTCACCCCACCTTTAGTTGAAAATTAACTAAGTTGACAAATAAAAAAAGTGTCGGTAAGGTAGGATGCCGGTCACGTGACCCACTCGTCACATGGTCTTAAGGCTATATAAGTATAATTTTCCGGTCTTTCGAAAAATATATTTTTAATTAACCCAAGTATCAAAATTTAAACAAAAAAGTTCATCTTCAACCAAATAGCGGAATTTTCAATAAAAAAAGATTAATTCTCAACAAAACATGTAACAAAATCAATCAAAAAATATTTTTGTTTTTAATAAAAAACGGTTCAATTCTTTGAAAAAAAAATTGCTACAAAATAGTTGAATCCTCAACCAAAAAATATTAATTTTCGACTAGTTGTATTTTTAACCAAAAAAGATTAAATATTTGCAATAAGAGACGAATTTTCTACAAAATAGTTTAATTTTTTAATCCAAAAATGCGAATTTTGAACAAAAAAAGTTAATTTTTAACCAAATAGTTGAATTTTCAAACAATTACAGAAATTTCATATCAAGAAGATTAATTTTGTACAAAAAAAAAACAACAAATGTTCAACTAAAATGATGAATATTCAACCAAATAAATTACTTTTTAGAAAATTGATTCAACTTTCAACCAAGTAGTTGTATTTGCAACCAAAAAAGATGAATTCTCAAAAAAATGTAATTTTTGACATTTCAATCGAAAAAGATTTTAATTTTTAATCAAAATCAGTTGAATTAATAAAAAAAATTAACAAAGTAGTTGAATCTTTAACCAAAAAAAATGAATCTTCAACCAAGATGATTAATTTCCTGTAAAAATAATAAATTGAATTGAATTTTCAAACAAAAAAAAAATTTTCAGTCTAGAATAAAAAAAAAGGCAAATAAATTATAATTCGAAGGAGAAAATAATTTTTAATACAAAATAAAAATTCAAAAAAGATTGTTGAAGATTTCAGATATGTCAAAAAAATGTCTACAAAATTTATAAGAAATATTTTTTATTTTACAGGATTTTTCAAAATTTTAGGAAAAATTCGAATAATTTAAAGTTATTCAAGACTTTTTGAGACTTAGAAAAAATGTAAGAATATTTTATAAATCTTTAGAAATCTTTGCAAGTTTAAAATTAAAAAAAAAAAATTTATTGAAACCTTCCAGAATTCTTTAAAACTTCTAATTTTTTTTCGCAATCTTTCAAAATCTACATTTTGTTTTAAATTAGTTAAAACCTTTTTAAGTTTAAAATTATTTTTGTATATTTTCAAAACTTCTATATATCTCTTAAACTTATTCGAAGTTTTTCTATAATTTTGTAATCTTGCAAAATTAAACAATTTTGTTTAAAATATTAATAATATTCTATTTTTTGTTTAAAATTTATCTGGTTCAGTTAAAACATCATCTATTTTGTTAAAATTAGATTTGTTTGGTTGAAAAGAGTATTTTTAATAAAAATAGTTTTTTAAACTAAAAATTTAAATATTCTATTTTTTCGTCGAAATTTTTTTTTATATGGCTATTTAATCTTTTTGGTTCAGAATTTAAGTGTTTCGTTGAGTATTTATTTTATTCGGTTAAAAATGTATTCCTCTAACTTAAAATTAAAAAATTCTATCTTTTTTTAGTTGAAAATTTATCTATTTTGTTAAAAATCTTTGCAAGTTTAAAATTAAAAAAAAAAATTTATTGAAACCTTCCAGAATTCCTTAGAACTTCTAATTTTTTTTTCGCAATCTTTCAAAATCTACATTTTGTTTTAAATTAGTTAAAATCTTTTTAAGTTCAAAATTATTTTTGTATATTTTCAAAACTTCTATATATCTCTTAAACGTATTCAGAAGGTTTCAAATTTTTGGAAATGGTTGAAAAAATAATTCAAAAAGATTTACAAAAATTTTCGTAGGTTTTTAGGAAGTTTGAAAGGCTTCAAGAAAATAAAAAACTTGTCTTGAAATTCCTGGGAAATTTAATTTTTTTATTTTGAAATATTAATTTTTCTTTGAATAAAGAAGGTTTTAAAACATTTCAAAATTTTGCTACAAATGTCGAAAAAAATTCAGAATATTTAGGGGAAACTTTTTCAGTTTTCAAAGACTTTTCACAATTTTAGGAATAATTCGAATCAGTTAAAAAGATACTTATTTCTAAATCTTCTAAAATCCTGAATATTTTTTAAACTGACTCGACTTTTTCTTAAAATTTTGCAAAGACCTGTAAAATAAATCTTACAAAAATGATATTTATATAACCTTTTTATGTATGATATTTTTTTATATATTTTTTTATATATGACATTTATGTAACAAATGAACAAATAAACCTCAAAAAGGAAATATTTCTTTGACATTTTCATTTTTTATTAAAAATCATTTATCCTTTTAAATTATAATTTGGGTGAAATTTCTTTCTTTCTGGACTGAAAAATTCAGCTGTTTTGTGAAAAATTTGTCTTTTTTGGAATGAATTCAACTACCTTTTATTTAAAATTAAAATCTTTTTTAGTTGAAATATAATTTATGTTATTTAAATAATATATTGAATAATTTCATAATAATAATCAGCGGAACAAAGGTCTCAACACTTTGAAATACAAAATTTAATGTTTTCCATTTAAGAAATATAACACAAAATCCAAATATCTGTAAATTGCTCAAGTTTTTCTAACTTTTTATAAACAAATATTTTAAACACATTACAATTTTCAACAGTTTGGAATAATTTGTTTAATTTATTTCAAATTTTTGATTAATGTTTTTGATTTCAAAAATTGTTTATTGTTTCTCGACAAAATTAAACCCCTCTTTCGTGATATCTAATAAAATGCATGCGCGCGTGTAGCGCGCTTTTGCTACTTGTCCATTCATTAAAAAGCGCATTGCGCCATTTTCGATTATTTATCGAACCAACTCGAAATTACTCGAAACAATTTGAAATTATTGTTGTCCGGAAACTCGTGTTCGTGATTGGATGAAGCTTTAATTTTTTTGTTACCATTTAAAAAAAAGAGTCTGCAAACTTCAGGATTATGAGAAGTGTAAGATTATTTAAATAATAGGTATATATTCAATGATAATCAATGTAAGAAAAGTGTCCAGCATTTTATTATACAAAATGTAAGTTGTAGATTTTTGAATATTTCAAAAACAAAGAAGCTTTTTAAGAATTTTAAAAGGTTTCAAGATAATATAAAATTCTTTTTTCAAATTCCTGGGAAAATGTAAACTGATTTTTTATTTTGAAAATAAATGTTAAGAAAAAAATTAAGATTTCAAAAGATTTTAAATTATTTTCTGAAATTTCGAACGAGAATGGGAAAGATTTTAAAGCCAAATCTTTTAATTAGCAAGATTACAAAGAATTATAAAAAAATCGAATAAGTTTAAAAGGCATTTCGAAATTTTAAAAAGATAAAATTAATTTAAAAGTTTTCAAACAAGTTTTAAAAAGTGTACATTTTTGAATATTGGAACAACAATTTTAAGCTTCTTAAGAATTTTGAAGGGAGTCACGATAGTAAAAAATTTTTCTTAGAATTCATGGGACAATTCGAACTGATCTTTTATTTTGAAAAATTAATTTTAAGAGAATATTTAAAAACATTTTAAAGGATGACAACATAGTTTCTCACAAGGGGACGCAACGGGATTACCCAAGCGTCAGGGGCTGTTACGGTCTTAACCCAACTAATAATAATAATAATGACATATGAGTGCTCCAAAGATTTGAAAGAAGATTTGATAAATATGAATCAAAAACAGAAAGAAGATAAGAAGGTAAACAGCATTATGAGAGATTGTAAGAATAATAAAAATAAAAACAAGAGGTATATAGTGAAAAAGGGGATTCTGTTTCAGAATGCAAATGAAAAAAAGAAATATTATCTACCTGAAACCATGGTAAAAAAAATTATAAAAGAGTGTCATGAAGCCTATGGACATATAGGCCCAAATAAAATACATACATCCATTGATATCTTTGGTCCATTAGCACGAAAAACTTGAGGATTTCAACATATATTGGTAATGATGGATACATTTACCAAATATACTAAATTGTATCCTATCAGGAAAGCAACAACAGAAATTTCAAAACAGAAACTTGATGACTTCATATCAACAATAGGATGACCAGGAATTGTGCTCTCAGATCGTGGAACGCAATTCACAAGTCAGAGATAGCAGAAGGTATTGAAGAAACGGAATATCAAAATGAGTCTAAGCTCTTTGACAAAAAACCAACTCGCTTCTGGGAAAAATGGAACAGAGTACCATGCACAACTAAATCTTCTTGCTCTTTATGAAGGTCCTTTTAAAATAATCAAGAAAATCGCACGCAACACATATATATTGGAGCATCTTGACACTGGACAAGAAAGACGTCAGTTTCACGCAATGGATCTAAATAAATATTGGAGAGAAAAAGATATTGAACAAGAATCTGATGAAGAAAATGAACAAGGAGAGTACTCCTAAGTAAAATTCATTCAAGAGAAGAAAAGTGGAAGGAAGAAAAAGGGAAGGAAGAATCAGACAAGACGAAGACAGAGAATGAAGGAAGGGAAAACAAAACAAAGAAGCACGAAGATGAAAGAAGACATACCATGAAACTCAGGAAAAGACAAGGACAGAAACAGACAGAAGATGAAGGAGAGAGAAGGGTGACAACGAAGCGAAAGTATAGCAAGGCTGCAACGAGTGAAAAACTCAAGTGTACCCCCACTCGGAAAATGGAATTCCAAAAACATGCAGTAAAGAGCCTCACGACCGCGGCGGGTAGGAAAGTTGTGAACCTCGAAGGTATCAACAACATGTGCACGCAGACGGATAAAATAATTAAGAATGTCAGAAAGCGGAGTACCATGACCGATGAAAGTGTATTCATGCAAATAAGGATCAAAAAGAATATTGAGGAATTGACTACATCAACCCAAGCAACTGAAACCACTTCAGAAATTGAAGACAGGAAAGAATCAACAGTGCTACAAGAGAAGGCGGTTAACACTTTGCAGTTTTCCTATCGTGAATATTAATACTAAACAAAGTAATCTACGATACAATTTTTATATAAAGCATGAGGTTTTGAAATATTGTAGGATAATTAATTAAGAATAGCAGATGTAAGGAAACTTTCCGCACGTACAAACATTGTGGAAAATATTTTTTTAGTAAGAAATTTGAGTTGGGATTGCTTCCTTAATATAGGCAACCTTATATACTAAAGGAAAGACAGGGCCCAGCATCCAGGGGCTAGGAAGAGCGCATTCATGATATTCCCACCCACGCAAAAAGTGCGAGAAGTGGGGATCACCGAAAGGGTTGACTTTTTAAAAAGCGGATGCTGTGCTCTAGAGAGTCATTGGGGGGCTCGCTGACGAGTGAGAGAGGTCAAGGATCTTACAGAGACAGGCCAAGGAGTTGATTTCTTGCAAAAAAGTTTGCTGATGCTTATCGAGTATATATTTTTTCTAAACCGGGAGAAATCACGAATATTAACCGGGAGAAAACCGGGAGACAAAAATTTAAAAAATAGTGGCCACCCTGATTTGAGGAAATATCCCAGATTTCATAGAATTTCACGGGATTCAATAATATTTTAGTGGATTTTAAAGAATTTATTCAAGAGAAGTGAGGTATTTCATTGAGTTTCTAAAATTTGATGAAATTTGAAATTATTTTTTAGAATACACTCTGAATTTTTTAATCCACTTTGATTCTTTTAAATTTACTTAATTCAATGGATTTTTTTAATTTTCAAAAGTTTTTATTTAATTGATCAATTGGCAAAATGATCAAAGGATTTTAAATATTTTAAAGTCTTTTCAAATTCCTTGGTATTTTCAAGATCTTCAAATTTTTTTAAATTTCAAAGCATTTTAAATATTTTATGTTATTTTGAAAGATTCCAACGAAATTTTTAATTGATTTTACTAATTTAATGGGATTTAAATGGATCTGAAATATTTGAGAGTATTGTGAAAGATTCCTAGGCATTTTCAAGAGTTTTAAAAAGTTTGAATTGATTTCAAAAGATATCAGAGGATTCGAAATATTTTAGGAAATTAAAAAAAATTCTCAAAACTTTATTTATTTCTATAGTTTGAAGGGATTTCGAAGATTTTTAAATATTTTAAAGTATTTTAAAAGATTTCAAGGGATTTCAGGAAGTATCATAAGATATTATGTAATTTCACGGGATTTTATAATATTTTAATAGATTTCAAAGAATTTAGTCACAAGAATTGAGGGATTTTGTAGTGTTTCATAGATTTCAAGAGATTTTCAAATATTTTTTGCAATTCATTTGGAATTCGCCCTGAATTCTTATTAATTTATCCTTAATTCTTTTAAATCCTTTTGAATTCTTCTAAATTCCCTTAATTTTACTTAATTCAGTGGTTTAAAAAAAAAGTTTTTTTAGTTCATCTTGAAATCTTTTAAAGTCACCTTAAATTTTCAGACATTTCATCAAATTCTTGTTAATTCTCTTTATTTTTTCTAAACTCATTTCAGACTTACTCAATTCAACGAATTGTTTCATATTTTTTAATTGTTTTGAATTCCCTTGATTGTTTTTTAAATTCAGTCTAATTTTTTTTATGAATTTGATAGAATTCTCGTTTTCTATAAATTCCTCTAAATTCACTCAAATTTTACTGAAATAAATGGATTTTCTCGATTTAAAAAAATTTGTCAATTTAATGTGAATTCTTTTGAATTTGATTTGAATTTTTTGTAGTCATTAGTCACTTTTTTGATAAGAAATTAGTAGGGTTTCGAAGATTTGAAGAGATTTGAAATTATCTTTTGGAATTCACCCTGAATTCTTCTTAATTTAACCTGAATTCTTTTAAATTCTTTGCAATTCTCTTGAATTTTTCTAATTCACTTAAAGTCTTCTAAATTTGCTTAATTATATTATAATTATTTAATTATTTAATTTTCGTTTCCCTTGAATTTTTCTAAATTCATTCCAGTTTTAGGGACATCGATAGTTTTTTTTTTTTTAATTAAAATAATTTTCCAATACATTTGAATTCTTTTGAATTTAACTTGAATTGCTTTGAAGTCTTATTCATTTATCCGGAACTTTTTACCTATTTTACACTTTTTTTTTTGAACGATTACAATATTTTGCTACTATTTCGAAAAAATGACACTAAATACACTATTTTCTCACAATTGCCTCCTAATGCCACTATTTCTTTCATTTATAAAGTTGAAATACGAGTACGTCAGGGCCGTCAAAAAAATTATTTTAATAAAATTTCATGGAAATTTTGTTAATTATAACATGTTTTTGATTAGCAGGCTCATAAATTATAGCAAGTGAAGAAAAACATCTTTCTGTTGAAAATATATGAGATTTGTAATAAAAATATTATTTTAATATAATTTTTGCATATAATAATGAACATTAAATGAATGCAACTTTGTACATTGAACAATTTCAAAGTAAGTTTGAAACTGCATCATTTTTTATTTAAAAATTTTCAAACTTAGTACAGAATACCTAAAAAAAGGTTTCTTCCTGTACGCTTCTATGTCATGCCTAAATTAATAAAGTTACTATATACATATTGTGCAGTAAGACTTATTGTAACATCAGTAAGTATTATATTTTGATAGGTTGCACAGTTAATAATAATAATTTCTTCAATGGAACCGTTTAGTGGTCACTTGGTCGCATTTTTTCAAACCTGGTTATCAAAATAAACAGTATCTTTTTTGTAGACACAACCTTAGAAATTTTATTATATCAGAAAATTGTACCTCATAATAATATTCTGTAATTGACTAGACCAAAACTACTATTATGGAATCGATATCAATGATTCAAAAATCTTTAATTATGAGCAAGAAAATGATGTATCGAATGTCATTTTCATTTAACTGTGTTGACTTTTAAACCTCACCCTAATTCCGCATGCTGAGCGACAGTTGCGAACCTGATTTTGGCAAATTTGAGCAGCTAATATCAACCCGCACCACATAATAATCACCGAATAAACACCCAATTATTCCACCAAAAAGGTTAGATTTATTTTGAATGACAAGCCGATTTCATGACATTAGTATCACCTTCTGTTCTGCTGCCTTGACAAGACACTAATACATAAATTCGGATAATCATTTTCGCAGAATCATCATTAAATACTCATGGTCCTCAAGAGCGCATGAATCAGAATCATCCTAGATTCCTTTCAATAGTTGGTCCACTAGGATACATTCGTCGGGTGAGAAAATAAGAGCCTACCAGAGTCGACATCATCTCCCCTGGCATGCCTCCTCAACCTGGCTTTGCAATAAATGCTCTGCACGTCGTACAGCGCCCTGAATATGTTCTTAACCCTTTTCGTGTTGAATTACCTTCGGAAGCTCAGTCAGTGGAACAAAAAGTAAACATTAAATACATAAACGAATTTTACGATATTGCTGTGGTTAAACTTGAATATCCTATCTATTTATCAAGACCTGAACTTAATGCTTTCTATTATTATGAATATCTAAAGGCAGCTATTGATTACGCCGTTGGAATTCTGCGGCAGTGGTAAAAAAATAACGGGTACACTATGCCATTTTCGGAACCCGGAAGGGAGGCACGTTCAGGGGCATCGGGATCGAGGTCGGGCTAAAAGATCGATTTAATTTCCAAGTTTACGATTCGATTCTTCCGATCAGTGGAGTCTGGAGCGGGACAGGACACCGGGTAAGAGGGGACGCATTATTTGTTCCCCTAAGTTATATGGCTGGTGGAACAGTACCTTTTTAGAGTAGGTAGAAGAAATCATACGATAGTTGAGAAAAATATAAATGCATTAAATTATACAAGAACGAAGTGATGTTATTATTATAGGACGTGGCTTTCAATATTTCAGAGTAATTATATATGGCAATTAATGAGTGGAAATGTCAAAATATATTCGTTTACAGCGCTTATCGTGAAGAATAATTGGTAGATTTTGATTTTGTCAATAACAATTTGTGAAAGCATTTTGATTTCACGAGATACTGACTAGTGTATAAACTGAAACATCTTCAAGAATATTCCGTAGTTATCAAAATTCTTGGTAAGTAAAATTATTGGTAATTCCTTTAAATTCACAAAATGTGTATTCTGATTAGTACTTTATCTTTGAGTTTGACCATTTTTCCTGAACCTGGTGGCAAGTTTAATAATATATCTATCACCCAGAGCGGAATTTGTGGAGGTTGGTTAGGTAGTTAGGAAACTAATGAGCATTTGGGACGGCTGGTTATGTAGTTTTAAGGAAGCAGGCATCAAGGAAGTTCGACAGTCGTTTGAAGCGCTTCGTCTATTGCATATTTGTTTCTTATCCAGAGAAAATTTATGTTTTAGTTTGAGAAACTGTTTCATTAACTTCTTTTTTTTCAAATTCAATGTGAAAGTACCTTATCTCGGAATAACGCTCTAGTTATCGTACATGTATTAGGTATCTCAGACAATTATTTACCGAGTGAGGTGCATGAACTACTCGTAGTTTTATATAGTTTTCTTGATTATATTTCTTTTTTAACAATCTAAACAGGTTGGCAAGCGCCCTCAAGGAAGGGTTTTGTAGGCTACGGGATTCGAGAGTTATCCCCAAGGAAAATCGAATTTAAAGAAAAGCTTCCAGCATAGCGATCTAAAGAGCCAAATTTGCCAATTTCGACCTTTTTTCTTAGTTTCTATAATTGATAGATAAAAACCATAACAAATAGGTGAATGAAATTATTTTTCTCAAAGACGCTACGGTTGGTTAACATCCATGACAACAAACCTCTATGGCAAATACTGTAGAAGCAAGGTTCTTGCATCAAAATCATCATTTGGAAATCTTGCGTTCAACTCAGCGCCAAATCTAGTAAATTGTTCCTAAAATTTTTCCAAATTTATCAAATAAATATAACGTCATTTCTGAGTAATCATAAAATATGTTTACCAGTGGAATGAAAATTTCTGTGACGATAAAAGTGTGAAATTCTTCACGTACGTAAATTTGTTATCAGAATCAGTCTTTGGAAAAATAAATATTTGGTCATCATAAATAAAGGTATTTTAGCTTCGCAGAAATTTCCATTTCATGAATAAATATTTTTTTATGATTAATCGGCAATCACGCAATATTCAGTGATGTTTTCTGTCTAGATTATAATAGAAATATTTGCACTTGATTTTATGAATGCTACAAATTTTCAGAAACAATTTTCTAGATTTGGGGATGAGTTAAACGCGCAAAATTTAGCAAATTATGATTATGACTCGAAATTTTATAAAATTGCTTTGAAAATCGTAGACTTGGTTTTTTCACAGATATTCATCTTGAAAGTGAAACATGCATTTTCGAAACGTCAATATGATTATACCGAAACCAAAGAATCTATGACAATTTTCTGGTTTAGTTTTGAGTCATGATTCATTATTATTTTCATTTAATTTCACGTCATTTAACGACAAATTTAGTACAAATAATCACATCAATCACCTTGACAAGACTCTAAGCTATATACAGAACCCTACAGTAATAACAAAAAAACCAAAACAACCACCTCTCCTACACTAATAACCTAGTACATATAACGAACCCTCTCTTAGCTGCCTTCAAGTAAAACAGCTAATAAATTTTGAATTAAAAGTAGTCATCCCAGACACCTCCGAAACACATGAGCCCTGTCTCAGCTCCTTTTAGGTAAAACAAACAAACAACTTTCAAATAATAAATAATCACCCGAACACCTCCACAAGACGCTGGTTTATATCTTGATCTCCGGAGTAATATTCAAATACTCCTAAAGCTGAGAATCTGCGCGGTGACCCAAGTCAGCCCACCACTGGACCATCGACTGGCGGGAGACAAAGAAGGCCTACGTGGCATGCAACGCATTTCGACTGTGTGCCACCACACTGCTGAAAACCGAACCTGGCAGTTGTCCCTTAGCTTCGTTCATTCCTCTCACTCCGTAATTCTACGCTCTTTACGCGAGTGGTGCTCCGACTCTTATGAGAGGGAGAACGGAGATGCCACTCTGAAAATTCAGTCATGATTCTAGACTCGCTGTGAGTACAACGAACTTCTGAAACAAGCAATAAACTTAGGAGCAAATATTGGATTAAATAAGATTCAAATTGATCACTCATGATGAGAGGACGATCACGCGGAGGAAGGATTCTGGCAGGTTGGTTCGATCTTATTTCTCTCTGTCAATTAAGTTAACTTGTCTCGTTTCAACGTCTTGTGTCGATTAGGTAGACACACGCCGTTGAAATTTGTTAGTTGCTGTTCTGGGTCAAGGTCAAGGTAAATATCGTTTGATTGGGGCGAAGGCCCACTCGTTGTAAATATATTTTGTTTAATTATTGATCCGATGACTAAACGTGCTTTAATTATATTTGAATGAAATGAAATAGAATAGCTATCAGGCAAATCACAATAAATCGAACAATTAATCAAACTAGTATTTTGAAAGTTTTGAACCAGAAAAATTAATTGACGCCCTTTAGGCAGTCTGGGACTCATTTTGCGCCAAGGACGCCGTAGCCGCAAAAATATATGAGATCGTGGGAACAGTTACCAATATTTGAAGGTAAGAATCACGTAATCACAACTTTACTTTCGTGAAAACGTAATTCGTTACCACTCTAGTCATTGTCATGTTTCTTGGTTATTACATATTTTAAAATTCATAAGCTAGAATTGTCATTCATGATACAATTTTGCAAAATAGGTGATTGTGTGCGAGGGTGAATTTCGCTGCATAAACCGAAGGCTTGAAGCATGAGTCGGTGGGTAGCGCACGAGTGAAATTATAAATTACTTTCTCAATGCAAGTGGCTGATTTTAATATTTACAATAGTTTTTTTTATTTTTATAGTAACGAAGAGGACCACAAAAAATTTAAATTACTAGTAACGTTAAAGCAATCTGCAATATAATATAACCACTTTTTAACAATGTGAGATAGATCGAATGGGATAGAGCGAATTCGAAACGATCGTTTCGAAACCCCTCTTTCCATCGCACGAGGTAGACAGAAATGGTGTATTTTTGTATCGAAACGATAAGTTTGAAATTGTCGTTCAAAACCATCGAACCTTCTTGACACACAGGGATGCTTTTCAGGCTATTAACCAGTGAAACCTTGGCAGCTCCAAGAGCGCCGATGATCAAGACGATCAGCTTAGCAGAAAATTCTGGTTATAACAGTCGCAACTGCCTCATAAGGTCTTTTGACCTCTCTTTCTTTTCACTCTTCTTAGTTATAACGTTTTTGTAAGCTTATGCCGAAAATCCGATGACGAACATGGTTCGTTTCTCGAAGTCAAGAAGAACTATATCAGGCCTCGAGTGCACAAGAGAAACAATTGTCGAGAATATAAAATTCCAGTATATGCGGCACTTCTCATTTTCAACAATTGACTCTGTTTCCCAAGGAGCGTTTAACAGAACGGTATTTGGGCTAATGCCGACAGAGATGGTAATAAATAATGGTGACAGAGATGGTAATAAAGTACTCTTAGTGCCGCATTGTGCCTTTGGATGTAGGTCGTTCCCGCATGAGTTGGACAACTAGATAGTATGTGTCCTAGAACGTCTTTTGACTTTTTGAATTAGAAAAATGTAATGCGTTACTTTTTTGGAGAGATAGATTTCTCACGATGTTGTCTATGAATTCCGGATTCAATGATGATGACCATTTAGCGAAGCATTGAAGAGGACTCCAATATGCAATTAAGGCCTCTAGGTTTTCCAAACAAGCAATCGATGCACATTTTTTAGCATGCCTGCTGTTTTCGAATTAAAAGTGACAGAAACTTCTTTGGATTTCTGTGGGATATGTGAATCACGACTTTGATGTTGCTTTGACGTAAAGAAAAAAATTTCAAGTTTTGGCACTTTTTTCAAGAATTCTATATCTTTTTCAATTTTTTCCTATGATATTTTGCGATTCTGTGCGCCACTTCATGTTTTATGAAGATAGGACATCACGTAATACAATCGACTTATAAATTTTGCATAATTCATGAGATTCAAATTATTCGATTATGCTCTGATCACCACCGAAGACAGAAACCATATCGAACGACTGACCGTGAATGACTGAACCTAATTTTCATTCAAATTTAGGAACAACCCAGTGAGCACCGGGTCATCCTAAAGACGTCCTTAGAATGTACCTCTATCTATGTCATGTGATTGGACGTCTGTAAGACATCCTTCGGATCTTTTTATGTCTTCAAAAGTTCCTCAGGAGGTCCTCAAGATATCTGCTACAAGAAGTCTATAGGACAACTTTAGGACTTGTGTGCCTACTGCGGGAAATGCAGAACTCGTAAATTCAGTATGCTATAACGGTTCTCTATTAGTAAAAAAATTAAGTGATTTCTCTAATATTATGTACCATTACTCAATGGGATTTGATCTCCACTAATTGGCCTTAAGGTCGGGGTAGCTTCTTATTGTTAGTCAATCTTATTTCTACGTCAGGAAGCAACCGGCACGGTAATCTGGACCTAATTTTGTGAATTTACGAAAAATGAACCCTCCGGTATAAATCCTGGGTTCATTAGACAATTCGAGCAACAAAAGTTAGAGAGATTAGGATAA
Source organism: Andricus grossulariae (assembly GCA_011634705.1). Lineage (NCBI taxonomy): Eukaryota > Metazoa > Arthropoda > Insecta > Hymenoptera > Cynipidae > Andricus > Andricus grossulariae. The sequence goes on along the minus strand of JAABKJ010075445.1, from coordinate 148,879,575 downwards.
CCATTAGCTTTCAGTGCAAAGTGATTTCAAACTAAAATGTTGAATGAACAAATGGCAATTATAAGGCTTTCCATTTTAAATTTGAAATAATCTCCAGATCTTGAAGATACACCACCTAAGGGCCCCCTGAAGTTTCTGGGCCCGTAGGCCATTGCCTGTGTTAGCCTTATGGTTAATCCAACACTTGCAGCCACCAAGAACACGCAAGAGGCAGTCTATCGTCGATGCTCGTTTTCTTCACTTCACGTCTCTTGAAAAGATAAGACATTTTTTAACTTAGAATCTTCTCGTTTAGACGCGTTTTCGATTCAACGAGCGTTCAATGGATTACTGTTAGAGCCTGACTCTTAATTTAACAAATTTAATATAACTTTCAATAAATAACTTCATTTCTTAATTTCCATCGTTTTTGTGTTTTATTTCGCTACATTATAAAAATTTCAGAAGGTCGTTTCAATGGCCGTTTGTAGCAACGATCCACAGTAAAAGGAACTTATCATCGTCATCGTTGGTTTTGAATCATTCGCGCTTGTGTCGGCCATTTTGGTGAAGGTTTCGAGGTAACAGGTTATTTCGCAATCACTAACTAGGACAGGAATATGCAACTACCATATTGGTTCCTGGACAGTTTGTGGGAAACAATGCGATAAGAATGTCCTGCATTTTAGTTAAAATTAAGTTTAGAATATATTAAAAAAGGTCTGATGTAGTGCTCCGTCTTGTAAAAACAGAAGCGAAGATGGATTTAAACTTGATCGTTTTCCACTAGGACAAAGTTGCTGCGATAAAAAAAGAAGTGAAGCAAATTGGGAGTAGCGTCATCGCTCTTTCATCCAGACTTGATTTGGTAGATGAAAAGGTTCTTGAAATGGAGGATTTGTACACAAAAAAGGACGCAAATAATGCAAATTTGACAGGTGTTTTTAAGCGCCTTGATGACCTCGAAATTAAGTCCCTCGAAATTGAACAAAATAATTCTAATCCTCTCATCTCTGTGTCCGATATATTATTCAAATGTTCAGAACAAGAGAAAAGAAGAAACAATTCAATCATTTTTAACCTTAAAGAGAGTTTTGGGTTTGACAATATCCCTGATGACAAACTTGACTTAATTTCCATAAATGATCATTTGAATTTTATTTCGGCAAATATACCACCCGAAAATATAATTGAAACCTATCGATTAGGCAAATTTTCACAGGCGCTTCTAAAGCCGCGCCCCATCAAAATGATCTTAGGTCCAGAGAATCCGTGGACCGTGTGTTCAGGTCCATCTCGGTCAAAAAGCTAGTGATTCAGAACAGCGAAAAATATAAGTCTATCCGGATTGCACACAACAAAACAAAAATTCAACAATTGGACTATCAAAGAGTCAAAATGCAATTGAACCGGCGAATGCAGCATGGAGAATCCGGATTACGAATCACCCATCAGAATGCAACCCTGTGATCGTCAGCTACGTAAAGTCGCAGCAGGCTTCAAGCACGAAGCCAGCAATGCAGCCAGCACCAGCCGCTACTCCTCAAAGCTAAATAAGTATCCTTTTAAAATTCTCTTTCAAAACACTAGGGGTTCAAATACGAAATTAAATGTTACCCCATCTTTTCCAGACATATGCAGTTATGATTGCTTTGCGTTATCTAAAACCTAGTTGAAACCAGATGTATTGTCAGGCAAAATTTTCCGAACTATTCCTATTAATGTTTTCAGAGATGATAGAACTGATAGAAGGGGTGGTGGGGTTCTCATTGGTTTACATAATCACTTCAAAGCTTCTCAGATTGATCTATCAAGCATGCACGAATCAAACTTGAACATAAATATTGTGGGCGTGTGTATAAAATTGATCAACTTTAGTCTTGACCTTATTGCGTTGTATTTGCCACCTGCTTTGACAAATCATAACACTAAGTCTATTTTCACTACCCTGCAGGAAATTTACTCATTGCAAAATTTCCAGCTCACTGTTCTGAGAGATTTTAATATTCTGAATTATACTGACTATCAGAATCACTCAATACAACTCTATATTCAATTACAAAAACAAATACTTAGATCTTATATTTTCGAACATTGAGTGCGAGGTTGACCGTGCACATATAGCTTTAGTCCCTGAGGATGGTTATCACCCAGCTCTATCCATTAGGCTCCCATTTAATACAATCCAACACGTTCACTTGAAACCCTGCATGTTTAAAGGGAACTAGAATTACAACAGAGATAAACTGTCAGGTTTATATATATACTTTCTTAACACAGATTGGTAAGAATTTCTCGAAATAGCATCGCCAGACGAGGCATACACTTTGTTTTGTGATAAATTAAATCAAGCTTTCGATTTATTCGTCCCAAAATGCAATGCCGCACCCGTAGGCAATAAACCTCATCCAATATGGTTTTCTGAATCTACGATTAACAACATAGTACTGAAAAACAAATTTTCACAAAAATATAGAGATACAAAATCTGTCTTTATCAAGGATCAAATAAAAAATATTTCACAAATTATGAAAATTGAGACCAAAGCTGACTATCAGAACTATATTGCAAGAACAGTATCTAACATAATTAAATTTATAACAATTCAACAATCTGATTGAACATTTTTTTCTTTATTGAGAAAAAATTTTTTAGGTTCAAAATTCAACTATTTTAATGAACACTCGTGTTTGTAGTTTGAAAATCCATTTCTTTTTGTAGAAATATATATTTTTCACTCGAAAATTCAACTGTTTAGTCCTAAGTTGAACTGCTTTGTTAAAAATTCATATTCTTAGTTGAAGATTCATCACTTTAGTTCTTGAAAATGCAACTATTTATAGAAATTTCATTCTACTTTTAGTTAAGAATTAATCTTTGTTAGTTTAGAAATTCAACTATTTGATTGGAAATTAAGCTTTTCTTGTTGAAAACGCAAGTATTTCGTTAAAAATTCGTCTTCTTTGGTTAAATATAATTGTTCTTGAATCAAAAGTAAAATCTTTTTTTGGTTATAATATCAAATATTGCATTTTTTGTTGAAAACTCATCCCTTTATGTTGAAAATTCAACTTCTTGGTTGAAGGTTGAACTTCTTTCTTTAAAATTAATTTTTTTATGAAGGCTCATAATTTCAGTTTAAAATCCATTTCATTAGTTAAAAATTGAGCTGCTTCGTTGAAACTTCGTTTTTTTTTTGTTAAAAATTAATTTTTCCAACTGAAAATTTAACTATTTGGTTGAAACTTTAACTGTTTGGTCAAAATGCAACTATTTCGTAAAAGATTTATTACACTATTTGGTTAAAAATTTATCTTTTTAAGTTTGAAAATTCAACTATTTGGTTGAAAATTGATGTTATTTGTTGAAAATTTTGTGTTTTTTCTTGTTGAAAATTAGTCTTCTTGGTTGATATTTTAACAGTTTTGTAAAAATGTATGTATTTTGTTGAGATTCCGTCTGCTTGAGTAGAAAATTCATCTCTTTGATTGAAAATTTAATGCTTTGATTAAAAATTCACCAGTTTTGTACAAAAATCGTCTTTCTGGTCTGAAAATTGAACATCTTGGATAAAACTTTTTTCTCTATTGACTGAAACTAACAATGACTGACCCCATCAATGACTTAACAATAATGAAACGCAAGCAACGAGGGAGAAATTTTATGAACATTTTTCCTTATCTGCAAAAAATCCAGTACAACCGTGTACCTAAGAGGACATTAATTATTTTCACATACATTTTTATCTGTAATAGCTACGTCTTAAAAAAAAATTGTTCAAACAGCATTCCATAGCAGTGCCAAATAATGATAGAAGTTATAAAAAAGAATGAGAAACACAAGGTTTAGTAATTGTAGTCAATTCAATTCAACTCAATTCTTCACAAATCACTGCATCTATATCACTGTCTTTTATTATTGTAAAAAGATTTGTATGGTTATACATAGATCAATGTCACAGTTGCATGTAATAATGAACTCTAATGAAGCTAAAGTATTTATCATCAAAATCAACTTCAAATAGTCAAAACGTTATTAATTGAACTGTCCCTGGTGCCATTCTCAAAATAAGAGTTATGTTTTCTACTAAAACCATGTACACAGTGTGAATTATTGTTGTCGTGATAATACTGCTCAATTTACTGTCTTTAAGAAAATCAGAAGATTAATCTTCAAAACATATTCATTCCCTTTTTTATCATATGTGCACTGTTGCCAGATTTATGCTTCATTGACTGAATTATCTGTAAAAAGTAGGTATTTTCGAAAATAGCGCAGTTAAGCATTACCAACACATCAGGATTGATAAATTTGAATTTCGTGTGTTACGTAACTTGCAACTCACCTGAACTACAATTTAACCTCAATAATACATGTCGAGCATCAATAAATAAAGAAGTAATTAAATAAATTGGTTGTATCTAAAAGTTCTTTGAATAATTTCATAAAACAGTTCAATGCGCTAAAATTAACTAATTGAAAAATAAATAGTTGATCAATTAATGGATTAGAAATTATTTATTATTGAATTTGTTAATTGAATAAATTATGGAATTTATGCATGAGTCATGAGAAGATATTGTCACAAACAATTATACAAAACTATTTGTTTATTGATAGAAAATATATCACATTTTTAATCAATTATAATTACTTTTTTGTCACAAAAGTACTCCAAAGTGGTTACGACAAGATTTTGTTATAAACAATTATTGAAAAACTATTTGTTCATTGATAAAGAATATATGTCACATTTTGAATCGAATATAATTACTTTTTTGTTAGAAAAGTACTCAAAAGTGGCTACGGCAAGATTTTGTTATAAACAATTATTAATACAAAATATTTATTTATCGATAAAAAATCATATAAAACATCTTCAATCAATCAGAATCACTTTCTTGCCACGAAAGTACTAAAAAAAGGGCCAAAAAGTAATTTGAATTTCTTTTTTCAATTTTCATTTGTTCAAATACGAATCAAAACTTATTTTTTAAGTATCGCCCCCAGAAGTCTGTTTTATAGGGTTGATCGACTATAATTAGATTTTGCGAGTTCGTGGAGCTAATTACCTATAATGCATAAAATACTAATTTCTATCATTAATGAGATTATTATATGCATTAACTAAACAATTAAATATAGTTTTTAGGAATTTTCGCTTAGAATAGAGTTCGGAAGTCGCAGTTTTTCCGAATTTTTAACTTATTTTCAACTTTTTGATTAGAGTGAGGTAATAATAATTAATTCAAGTTGACAAAAATATTTGATTAAACAATTAAGTATTATTTTTAATAATATTACTTTGAATAATGCTAAAAAGTTGTGGTTTTTGATGAAATATTCAACATTTCGTCCACTTTTCAATTAGCGTGAGGTAATAATGGATTCAATTTAACAAATCTAATGTTTTGTAACAAATTGTGTTAAAGTGAGGTAATAAAAAATGCAAATGCGAAAAGTGTACAAAGATTTCAAAATTTCAGAAAAAACCGCAACTAACAAGCAGTAATAAAAAAGCTAGTTATAAATAAGAATTATTTATTTAAACGATTATGTTTGCTAAATCGCATCCATTATTACCTAACAGTAATTGAAAAGTGGGTCAAAAGTGGAAAATTGTAGAAAAAACTGCAACTTTCTAGCATTATTCTAAGAGAGTATTGTGATAAATAATAATAAATTGTTTAAACAATTATTTATATTAAATTTAATTTATTATTGATTCGCTTAAACTGAACAGTTGATAATAAGTTGAACAAGTTGAACAAGTTGAAAAAAACCGCGACTTTATAACTCAGGGCTAAAAGAAAATTGCTAAAAATAATAACAAATTGTTTGAATAATTTATATAAACATCTAATTATCAATGAAAAGTAGCATTATTAATCATTTGTATTCAAAAAAACCACAGAAAAATCACAAAAAAATCATAATTAGCGCCAAAAGCTCGCAAAACAAAATTTTTTACTCACAAGGTTTTTCTGGATCCCTTCAAAACAGACTTGCGGGGGTGATATTTAAAAAATAAGTTTTCATTCGTATTCAATGGCTAGTTTTAAAGGAAAACGTTTAATTTTACCTTGATTCACCTAATATTAACGATTCTGAATCAAATTTACAAAAATGTATATTTTTCTTATGGGAAATTCGTGTTAAACTTCATGATTTGACACGCGTGTGTGACTCTCCAGCATAAGGAGTGCAACCACACCCTTGTTCCTTTTGGACCCTTACAATGTTCTTAATCTAAGTTTTTAGGAATCGATCCCTTTGAATTAATCTACCCTTTCTTTACCTCCATTCAGTATAATGTTTCGTGGCCATTTTTATTTCTTGCCTAGGCCCAGCTTCGCACCATTTATTCAACACATACACACATCCTTCTTCCGCAATCCACCGTCACATCATTGAGTGGGTTGGGAAGGGAAACCTAATTTTTTAAGTACCTGAAAAAAACAACATATTTTCACCACAGAATAATTTTAATTATTGATAAAAATTATTCTCTTAATTCATTGCTCTCCTCATTCGCAAGTTGGCTCGTTGTCAGACCGCGGGAGCTTGGAATGCTGCGTAAGAATTCTGACAGTAAGCTCTCAGGTTATGAGCGAGCAGAGAGTACCTTGAGACTCATATAGAGTCTTAATTCTACATTCTAATTCTGAATAATTTTAAAATAAATTTAATAAATTCTTTTAAAAGAAATATCCCATGATTTTAAAAGGACAAAACTATTCTAAAGGTAATTCTTTGTAGTATTTTAATAACTAATGAACATAGTTCTAGGAAATTTGTTTATTTTTTCGAAAATTCATTTTTTTAATGTCAAATCCTACCGTTTTTTATTGAAAATATTTTTTTTTCATTGAAATAGCAATTATTACATTTTTTGTTGAGAATTAACCTTTTTTGTCTGAAAATGAAAATATTCGGTTGAAAATGTTTTTTTGTTGTTCAAATGCTGATTTAAAATATTTGAAATCTTAGAAAATATTTCGAAGCTTTCTGAAGAATTTTAGGAAACTCATATTCATATTTATTTTAACAATTTTATTTTAATTGTAAAATAATTTTAATTCGAAATAATTGTAAAATAAATTTAATAAATTTTTTTTTAGAAATATCCCATGATTTTGAAAGGACAAAACTATTTTAAATTTAATTCTTCGTAGTATTTTAATAACTGATTAACATATTTTTAGACTATTTTTCTTTGATTTTGCCCTAGGGTCTAACATAGTACAAAAAAAATGTCGTGCAATTTCAAATAAAATCTGTACTCTGTATACGTTAATTTTAAACATGAAAAATATTAATACTTTTTATAAATATTCCTAAATGTTATTCGAATATGACGCAAATTGATTTTTTTTTTTGAATCTTGTAAAGATTTGGTCATTTTATAAATTGTATGACATTTTTGTACCATGTTTGAAAATTATATTTAGATAACCTTCAAATCAAAACGAGCAAAATACTTTAGAAAATTAATAGTCATTCCAAATTTTTATTTTTGATACAAAAAATATTTTTCGCCTCAAATTATAATTTTGATGCAATTTTCCTGTTTTCTTCACTAAAAAATTTTTTGATTTGAAATTTTTCTTATTTTGTCGAAAATAAATTTTTTTGAAAATGATTTTAACTGTTTTTAATTAAAAATAAGAATATTCTCATTAAAATAGCAATTATTACATTTTTCGTTGAAAATTCAGCTTTTTTCATTGAAAATTTTTTCTTTGAAAATTTTCTTAAGAATCTTAGGAAACTTATATTTATACAAACTTAAATATAAATAGTTGTTCGAAATGTTTACTTTTCATACAAAGATGCAAATACAATTTAGGGGAGCGGTGCCGAATGCGGCGCGGCAGCTAATGTGGCGCGTTCGAGTTTCCGAATATTAACGCATTTTCTGCGTGTAGAGGTAGTTTAATTACATATATATATATATATATATATATATTTGTGGTACCGTGTGCAAATTGCCAGATATGCACAACACATACACATTACGCGTAAGACAAATGCAATATACTAACCATTGATTGTGATGCCTCGGTAGGGATTGAGAAGGTAATTCTTAGTCAAAAACCTTGTCGCGTGAAAAGCATAGAGTTTTGGGGCCTGGTAGTATATCATATTTGGGCGTCCGCATGAATATGGCCTTATGGCCGGTTATAGTTTAGGAGCTATTCGCGTTTTTCCAAGTTGAGGTCAAAATTATTATTTTTGGGTTTAAGTGGCGGATGATACTAGGACCTATAGTGAATTAATTACGACTGTTCAGATGCGTTTTTCTCGAAAAGAGGGTTTTTGAAGTTCCAACTTAAAAAATGCCCCTGTGATTCGTTTTTCAACTTGGAGGATTCATATTAGATCTCAAATTCGGGGAATTTATCCGAATATATGTCCCTATACTTGACTACATACCGGCCATAAGAGCCCTTTTTATGCGGAGGCCCACATATGGTTGCTTACCGCGAAGTATCTAAACCTTCGCGTAAAAGGAATAAACAGAACTGACAGGGATTATAGTACATAGTAACCATATTCACGACCATAATATTTTCCTTCCTCTTGTGGGAGCAAGGTGGAGATACAATATTGAAAGACCTATTGTCTATTATATTAATGGTAAGCGTTTTATAAGATGAGGAAATTCGCCATAATTTCTATGAACCTACTTACATGCACATTTATAAGTAATAACTATACACCTTTTCCAGTTATTGACTCTGTAAGTGCTCCAAAAACGACTCCAAGATCCTCTGACCAAAAACCTCTCAAAATCTACTATTTTCGTCGAGCGCACTCTAAAAATGTGCGATGTGCATCTCGCACATCAAATATGAATTATAAAGAAGGGGAAGCGAGCGCGGTAAGATGTGCAATTTTTTCCATCTTGACTCTAAAAGTTTGTTGTCGCCTGGTGGATCGGCAGAGTTCTACAATGTGTAATCTCGAAGAACAAGGCTGAAATATTATTGTACAAAAAAATGTATGCAGAAAAAAGTCTTGTTTTAGTTCGAACATTCTGAAGAATATTGTACGGAATATTTCTTTTCATAAATAAGTTAAAACTTATTTTAATATTTCAAACAATTAGTAACTGTATTTTCCTTACAGTACGTAATAGATCACCTGCACCAACAGGTTCATCAACAAGTTCAGTAGCAACTACACCAGCAACTACACCATCAAATACACCAGAAAGTACACCAAAAAGTTCACCAACAAGTTCACCATCGCGATCCCGGCCATCAACATCAAAATCAGATATTGAGGCGGCCGGCATTGTAGACGATGATATCATGAGGGACCCACAAGGAGACCCAATTGGAGTATTCCATGGTGTAAAGGTTTATCGAAGGACTCCAACTGGTCATAATGGTAATTAAAAAAATAAAACACAATCCAAAACAATTATTAGAGAATTCTGCCTGAGAGTTTAATTTTTCCCTAATTAGAGACTCAAGTGGGGGGAGGGGATTCTCCCTTTCTTCCTCTGAATCCGCCCTTCTTGGACAATTGAGCCCTTGGCCATTTGGAAATGAGGTTACGATTAAAAAAAATTTTTTAATGCAGTTACAATACATAATTTCATTGCGCAACTAGTTTTTTGTCAAATCCAAATTTCTCTTTATTTCACTTCAGCATGCACGACAGCTTAGCCAATTCAGGGCGCGCACCTGTTGGATCTCGCGCTTCGCGCTCGATTTGCTATTCATCTCGCGCTTCGCGCTCGATAATGTATTAGTTTTCGTAATATTTAATTTCTTATATGTATAATAAAATGAACAATTTGTTTGACTGAACAACTTCAAGATTTTGCGCGAAAAAAAACCTTCAGGTTCATTCGTTTCGTTCTCGGCAATCCTCGGAGCGTTAGCTATGCAATTCATCGGTCCTCGCGAGCGACGCTAAAGTGGGGGTAGCGCTCGAGCTAGAAATCGGGGAAGCGGCAATGCTCGGGGCAGCAATGCTCAGAGCTTCGACAGTATTAAATTTTGGATAAATTCTATACATTTAGAGAAAACATCGATTAAATAAATACCGGAAGAATAAAAAGCTGTTTTTCTTTGCAGCAAGTCATTTTTTCGGAAATTTTCAAGAAAGAAAAGATACTTCTTTACAGGTCTACTTCAACATTATTGAAGAATATTTTATTCAAATATTTATATTTAACAACTTATACACATTTCGCAGTGCATCATAAATGATGAGAATGTAATAAATTATAACAAATTTGTATCTCTTTTTTGGGTAAAGAACTTTTGTCTATCAATTTTTTCCCCGTACCTTTTGTCGCTTTTCCACAAATTTTTCATTTGTATTTTTAATGTCTTTTTTATGATAAAGAACGAAAGTACGCGTCCTATCAAAAAGTGATTTATAAAAAATTTGTAGATGTGTCTTATAGGTGCACAATTTTTGTTTTCTAATTTTTTTCGTAGCTTGTGTCATTTTTCCAAACAATAAATTTTTTTATAACATAGTTTGACCACAAAATGGAATTTTTTTATTTTTCATTATTTTTTGTGCGATCAAAATTTGACTTTTCGATTTTTGAAGAAAATTTAAAACATTTTTTATGATAATCTTGTGGGGCTTTCAAAAAGCAACGTCTTTCTTCTCTTGACTTTTTTGATATCGTGTGTTGTTTGGCTTAAAATTTTGATTTTCGAATAATTTTTAAAATTTTGTAAATGCTATAACGCTGATAATTTTCTTCTTATCGAAAAAAGTAATGAGAATAAATTGTTCGGCTATCTGAGTATTACGAATAGCTATACATAAAATTAGAAAAAAAATGATCTTACAAATTTTGAAAATGCTCTAACTTTTTGAATTTCTATCCAAAATGGCTGCTTAACGAACTCTTTCTTTCTCTTAGAACCTAAAAAAAGTGTGTCAAAGCTGGATTTGATCCGTTCATTTTTTCGAGAGTTTTCGTTTTTACGGAAGACGGCCAGACGGACAGACTAACAGACGCCATCGCCAAAACTTCATTTTCGGCTTTAGGGGGTCTCCAAACGTGGAGATTCGTTAAAAAACTGAGGTGTGAAATTTCTGAAAATTATAATACTTTCTTAATGATAAATGATGAGAATGTAAACAATTAAATAATAAAATGGCTTTACTTCAACATTTATATGATTTATTGATGTTAAGTTATATATTTTTTTGTTGAAATGTGTTGGTATTCACCCTGGTGGAATCCTAGACTGGAGGACCTAAAAAAGGACAGTCGACGCCTTTTTAACAGGAATGAAAAGAATAGGGATTAAGACTTGTACACGGCAATCTTAACAAGATATAATAATGAGATACTAAATGCCGTAAGGGACTCATGGAGGGGGTATTGTCAGGGAATCGGTAATATACCTGACAGTGCTAGACTTCAGAGAACCTTGTCCACTGAAGGCATTAATATTGCCTTCGGGTGAAATGGCTGAGGCCGTCTTTCACCAAACCCCTAACCGGCCGTTACGAAATTTAACTGGCCGTTAGCTCAACGCTGCCTTTCACCACGCACTGACGGACAGTTATCACTACTTTCCAACCGAGCAATTCACGCCTACCCCGAAAGGGAAACGGCTTAATGATATTATAATAATAATAATTTCTCAGTCATTTGATAATTTTGGAATTTATAAATAAATTTGTGAAGAACCCAATTTTCGAATATTAGCATTTCAAGTCTGATAAAGTGGGCAATTTTGAAAATTATTTTTTTGGCTACTTATAAATTTATAATTTCTAAATAAGTTTTCAAATGACCCAATTTGGAAATATTAGAATTTCAAATTTAGTAAAGTTGGTAATTTGGAAATTTATTTTTTTTGCCACTAGATTAGCTTACAATTTATAAGTAAATAAAGTTGGAATTTATTTGTTGGACAATTGATAAATCTATAATTTCGAAATAAGTTTGCAAAGAACCCAAACTTGAAATATTAGTATTCCAAATTTAGTAATTTCGATAATTTTTTTTGCCAATAGGTTATTTAGAATTATTAAATGGATTTGCCAAAAACATCAAGTTTTGGAATATTAGAATTTCTAATTTGGTAAATTTGGTAATTTCGAAATAATTTTTATTCCTTCACTTCCGAATTCGAAAAACATTTTTCACAAGTTTAGCTAGTCGTCCCGAAATTTCGTGACCACTAGACGCAGCTTTATACTAAATTTAGCAATTTGTAAATTAGTTTTGGGTAACATGAATAAGTTGAAATATATAAAAAATAAATTTCAAAAATCAGAAGTTCATATAAATTATTTCTGGGCTTTCAAACTATAAATTGCTAATTTGTAAATTAGTTTTTGGCAATTTAACAAATTTAGCGTTTATAAATAAATTTGCGGAAAAACACAAGTTTAGAAATCTTGAATGTCAAACTTGGGAAATTATAAATGTCTGAATTTGTACATTTGCCCCAAATTATACATTTCTGTATTTAGAAAGTTAGTACATTTACAAGTCAGATCTGTAAAAAGCGAGCGCAATATTTCTTTACCCAAAAAGAGTTCAATTTTCTACTTTTATTTGCTTATATTCCAAGCTGGCTAAGGCGGCAAGACTAATTTATAGTACACAAAATTGGCCACATCCCACGTGTCATATATTAATGTTCATCGTCTTTGTTCTCGTTGTCATGACTTTTTAATTTTGAACTTCTGATTGCTTTTGATACAATTTTTACTGTAATCATTCACAAAATTGTCGTTTATATTCATAAAGTGGAAGGTTTTAGCATGTGAAGTGACAACCGCGAATACTTCGTCAGTGTCAGAGTTCTGCGTAAAAAAAATGATATTACATCCTAAACTACGACCCAAGACAGATATATGTGTAAGCATCTTCGACAAATGTTAAATTAATCTAAAAGCATACATAGATCGAAGAATAAATAAATCTTTGTGAAATCTTCAAAGATTTAAAGATTCCAAAATATTTTACATGCTGACGAAGCGCCAATGGAGTGATAAGAGGGAGAGGAGTTAACATACATCGGCGCAGAAGCGTAGCTGAGTTGAAGTGATAAGAGAGAGAGAGAGAGAGAGAGAGAGAGAGAGAGAGAGAGAGAAGTGGAGAGAAGCAAGCGTCTAGTCTCTCTCCGTCTGATCGCACACTGTGCTTTCTATGTTCATCGTATAATAGAAAACCAAAAGTTTGAGTGCACTTACACGACGGCCATATGTTATGTTCTATGTACTTCAGATAAAAATGACTTAATTTGTATTTGATTTGAAATGAAGAAGGAAATTCCTTTACTTCAGCGTATATTTCTGTATCTTTCTAATAAATCGTACAATCAGAAAGATTTTTTCCAACTATTCGGTAGGAGTATAGTGCGTCCTAACACCAGCCACTGCGGAATGGGCGTCTCTGACTTTAAATATGAGGTGAATATACGGGCCAAATATTGGTGTATTTGAATGTTTGTGATGTTGTGAAATGATTATTCGCATTCGAATTTTCAGAAATGCAATTTAAAATTTAAAAAAATATATAAATTGGAAATTATTTGAATATTTCAAAGAAAATAATGTTAGACATTATTTTTTAATTTTTTTTTATTATCATTATACATATTATTATTAATTGATCCTTTTAAAACTTAAATTTTCTGGAATCATTTAAAAAACTTATTAATAAATAAAATATTCAGAAATGAATGTTAAAATTTAAAAACATATAAAGTGCAAATTATTTCAATTTTTCCATGGCAATGATATTTTGATGTTTTTATGTTGTAAACAGTTTAATTAATTATTACTAGATTCATTTTGTTCAAAATTTTAAACTAAATAAAGATTGAATGCATAAATTGATTATTTACTTTGAGTTCGTGTAATTGAATGTGGGTATTATTTTTATAATAAAAGTTTGATTTTTCTTTAAAATATCTCTATTATAATTATATAATCCTTTTAAATGTCTGTGATGTTGTTAAACAAATATCTTAACTGAATTTTGAAAATTATACGTACAGATATTTTAATTTTCTTTGAATTATTTTGAAAGTTTATTAATAAATTATATGTATAGCAATGTAATTTCAGTTTTAACATAATCAATTGAATAAAGATTAAAAATTTAGTTGTTTTTGTTCTTCAAATTAAGCAACATAAATTCATAATTTACTTGAAGGTTATATAATTGAATATTGGATATAATTTGTATAATAACAGTTTATTTATATTTAAAATACCCTTATTACAATGAAATAAATTTTCAAATGTGCTTGATTTTATAAAATGAGTATCTGCATTTAGTTTTTAAATATGTATGTAAATATGTTTTATTTCTTCTAAAATTAGATTAAAAGGTTACAAATAAATTAAATTTTAAGAATGGAAGTAAAAATTAAAAAAAAAATTCAAAGTAAAAATTAATTGAATGTTTTAATGGAAGTCATAGTTCAATGCTTTTTATTTTTTGAACTGATTGATGAATTATTATCTTTTTTTCACAATATTAAATAACATAAAGATTAAATTTTAATTTGTTTCAATTAGGTACATAAATTGATTATTTACTTTGAAGTTATGTAATTGATTATTGGCTATAATTTATGAAATAAAAGTTGATTCACATTTGAAATACCTCTATTCCAATTATGTAATTCCTGTCAATGTTAGTGAAGTTGCGAAATGATTATGTGAATTTAATTTTCAAAATTATATGTAAATGTTATATTAACTTTCTCTCAAATTACTATGCAAGGTTACTAAATAATCAAATTTTGAGAAATGAAAGTGAAGATTAAAAAAAATGTAAAGTAAAAATTACTTGAATGCGTGGATGAAAATTATAGTTTAATGCTTTTTATGTTGTGAGCAGATTAATTAATGATGAGGTGATTACTTTTTTCAGAATATTACATTACATAAAGATTAAATTTTAATTTGCTAAAATTAAGTATGGTACATAAATTGATTATTTACTTCAAGGCTATGTAATTGAATAATAGCTATAATTTTCATAATAAAAAATTATTTATGCTTAAAACACATTTACTCCAATTGCATAATTGATAAATAATAATTTAATATGTACATATATTTTAATTTTTTATGGTATTAGTTTTGAAGGTCATTAATGAATTAAATGTATAGAAATGCAATGTATAAGAGACAGCCCCCCCCGGTTTTTGTCAAATGTCCACGTTTTCAGACCCCCCTTAATCCAAAAAGCAGGTTTTTACGAATCTGTCTGTCTGTCTGTTAGTCAGTAGATTTTTAGATTTTTAGCACGATAACTTTCGAAATAATTGATCGATTTGATTTTCCTTTCATATACTCTTTAAGTCTCCTAAACTAAAGGTCAAGTTCGTTATCCAGTCATTTTGGATAAAATTTCGAAAAGTTAGAGCATTTTGAAAATTTTTTAAACCATTTTTTTTTTAATTTGAAAATTATATGTACGGCCGCCCATACCACTAAGAAATCCACACAATTTATTTCAATGTCATTTTTCAATAAAATCAAAAATTTCAGAGTTAAAAGATTTTCAAAATCCAAAAGAAGGAACGAAAATTAACATTTTCGGTCAAACAACGCACGATACGAAAAAAAGACAAGACAAGAAAAATGTTTCTTTTTGCACGCCCTACAAGATTATCATAACGACTTTTTGGATTTTATTGAAAAATTAAAAATTTAATTGTACGGTCAAACTAAGCAAGATACGACAAATGATGGTTCAACGAAAATTGTGCACTCAAAAAAGATCTACAAATTTTTCATTGGTCACTTTTTGATAGGATCTATAGTTTTTGTTTTATTCGTAAAAAATAACATTAACACCAACATTTGTTTTTCAATATCACAAAATTATCCAAATGACCCTCTTTATAAACTTGTTTTTTGGAATTAAATATAGCGTTAAATTACCTTGTCATAAAACAAGATTCTCCATTGGGTTAACTATAACGGGTAAAGATATTTAAAGTCACCCGTAATTTTTCAAAATAAAAAAATCATCGAAGTTTCCTCCATTATACAGTTCTTTTTGGAATTGAAAATAGTTTTAATTACCTTGTCATAAGACAAGTTTTTTCAGTGGGTTAACTATCAGTGGGAAAGATATTTAAAGTCAGCCTTAGTTTTTCAAAATCACAAAATTATCAAAATGACCGCCTTTATACCCTTCCTTTTTTTAAATTAAAAATAGTTTTAAATCACCTTGTTATAAAACACGTTTTTCAGTGGGTTAACTATCACCGGAAAAGATATTTAAAGCCAACCGTAGTTTTTTACATTCTCATCTAGAGAAGGTATTAGATTTGTGTAAACTTTGACCCCCCCCGGTTTTTGTCAAATGCCCACGTTTTGAGACCCCCTGACTCCAAAAAACTGGTTTTTACGAATGTGTCTGTCTTTCTGTTAGTCTGTCTGCAGATTTTTAGTTTGTTAGCACGATAACTTTCGAAATAATTTATCGAGAAAAAAAAAGTTAGAGGTGTTTGAAAATTGTTGAGACCATTCTTTTTAAATTTGAAAATTATATGTGCGGCCGTCCACAGTACTAAAAAAAAGCACACAATTTATTCCAATGTCATTTTTCAATAAAATGAAAATTTTCAGAGTTATAGAATTTTCAAAATCCAAAAGAAGTAACGAAAATTAACATTTTCGGCCAAACAACGCACGATACGAAAAAAAGTCAAGACAAGAAAAATGTTTCTTTTTGCACGCCCTATAAGATTATTGCAACGAATTTTCGAATTTTTTCTTGCAAAATCGAAAATTCACATTTTCATTACACAAATAATAATGAAAAATCAAAAATTTAATTTTTCGGTCAAACTAAGCAAGATACTACAAATGATGATTAAACGAAAATTGTGCACTCAAAAAAGATCTACAAATTTGTTATTGGTCACTTTTTGATAGGATCTATAGTTTTTGTTTTATTTACTACGATGTCTCAAATCTGGGTCTATCACGATATCGGAATGATCATATTATGATCGAGATTATTAACATTATTTTCGTACACAGTCAAAGGGGTGCCTTCTCCCCCCACGAGACGTTGGAAAGGGGTAGGGATTTTACCAACATAATCTTTGTGACTAGTCAAAGGGCTTTTAATTAATTATTTACAGTCTTTCTGGCCGTGCGGGTGTTTAAAAGCACCTATAAACGGTGAGTTAAATATGATCATTCCGACATCATGAGATACCCATATTTGAGACATCGTAATAACAAAAGTAACAATAATTTTAAACTTTCCCCCCGTCAAATCGTTTCATTTATCCTTCAATTAAAGATTCTAATAATTTGTTAGCCGAAAAAAATGTTTTCCTGCCAAAACAGAGGTGACGCCCCTATTCTGCAATTGCACCCAGCCTCCTGTCTCCGAGAGTTGAAAATGGTCCATGCGTTGAAAATGGCCATGCGGCGGCACTAGTAGTAACTTTGTGTAACGAGCGGAACTCAATTTACGCGCAAAAAAGTTCAAATATTTAAAATATAGTTTAAAATAATAATGTAAAAGTTTGAAATTTATGTTATATCTTCATCGATGGCAAGTCGGTTTCCGCAACTAAGGGTTTAGAAACCCAACTCCAGCGATGAAATCTCCGTCTGATGGGTTGCGTAATAAGTAACCCTCTGTTCTCGTGAAAAGCCATATCGAACACGATAAAGTCCAGACGTGACTATTTGATAAACAGTTCTGTCATCGAGTGTCGGGAGGTCCTATCAAAACTCAACTTTCCGAGACAGTTTTCAAATCGGTTTATTTTATTGCCGAAACTGGCGACTCTATGTCGACGGTTCGAAAATTAGAATCAAATGATACATCCTGCTGTCAAATGTTATTACCTCTTTCGTAAAATGAGTATATTGCTAATATTTAATCTTAAATATTCATTCATTCATATTCATCACACTAGTCTCGACATTTTGTTAATAGAAAGAATTCTTCATCGGTAAAGATCCTTTTTCATGCCGACTTGCCCGACTGTTGCTTGCCAATCTTTTCCTTGAAATATATTTCATTTCTCAATTGAAATTTATTCGCTTTTGATTTCACTTATTTCAAATCATAAAGCCGCGTATTTTATGTTACCGATGGTGCTATTCGCAGCGGCATGAATGCGAATTATGGAGTTTATTTTGGCGCGAAACTAGTTCAAAATTTGAATCTCCGTGAAGTTGAAATTCGATTTTAAATTATTCAAATGGATTCAGCTAAATTTATTAAAGAAGAAATCCACCCTCTGAAAGTCTTCTTGGTTCGTTCCGCAATTGAGGGTTTAAAAACTGAATCCTTCGATGAGTGTTCCTTTATTCCCTCTGAAAACGGTAATTTAGGTAAAAATAGCAAAATGAATCGAAACTATTGATTTAGTATAAGGAAAATTAGAAAGATGAATTTATTCAGTTATTTCCGATGTGCAATTTTACAAAAGAAAAACCGGGCGCGTCCGAATACAAGTTCAGATCTCTAGAACCGAAACCCTCACGACTTCGTCGTTGGAAGGTTCGGTGCCGTCGCAGCGGTCCTTAGCTCCCCACTCTTTCATGCTTTCTTTCTCTTAAAAATTAACCTTGCTCCCTATCTCGCTCTATATATCCCTACTCTAATTATGACTAATTCCTTCGCCGATATCGTAATGCGTCTTCACATGTGAAGAATGTTCGTGACTTCATAAATTCACACTTCACCGGATTTAACGATAAAGTCCAGGCACGCAAATTGTTCCAACAAAGACTAACGGACCGCGACTTTTTCAACTGCGCAATAAGCCGAGACCGCCTGAAACGTTTTCACTTGGAATCAGGGACCCGACCGAAACTTTCGTTCCATTTCGTTACTGACAATTAAACAAAATAATGTTGATTAAATCATTAATGTAATTTCAGATATTATTTTATTTCGTCCAAATCTAGAAAAATAGCAGTCCAAGGTTTAATGAAAAATTATTTTTTCTATCAATAACGAAATGGAACGAAACTTTCGGTCGGGTCCCTGCTTGGAATTCATCATATTGAGTAATATACGCGACTGACTACTCACGCACTCGGCCCTTCCGAGACGAGAGTCGCAACCATATCTCGCCGTACGCGCTGAGAAACTGCGTGGGCCAGCAGTTCTAGGAATGTCCGATGTATTTATTATTGATTTGAAATTACCCGCCTTTTTCGGCTGAAAAAGTAGCGACGGCGGCGCATCGATACAATAACGGGGCAGCCAATGAATGTCGTCGATAAAAATAACCTGCCCACTCGCGGTAAGGGTGGGGCCCCCTCCAGCATTGAAAATAACGAATCCCTACGTTTCAAGGACGCTGCAATGTTGCAGACTACTGTATTTAAATGCTGATGCCTTCCTATTAAACATTGCTTAATTTATTCGGAATGCGTCTATTGGTTTATTTAAACGCTTTAATCTTTGTCTGTTAAATTTAAAATTCTTTATAATTTTAAATTAATTAATTTTTAACATTTAATTTTCAACTTCCGCCTGCTATGTTTAATACTTTCATAAATTTAAAGGCTTTTGTTTCAAACCTTTCAATTTGAACTAATTTCAATCGAAAATTGTTCAATTGTAAGGAATTTTAGCTAAAAATATTTTAAATTCTTCATTCGCGAAGACTTGATATTTAAAATTACATATTACAATTTAAAGTAAAATATTGTAGTTTTTAATTGAGATTTGCAATTAAAATTGTTTGAAAAATTGAACATATTTCAGGAAATTATGTACAAGGAATAAAACTTGCAATGCATCACCTCACGTCTTTGGATTTCGGAGATGCTCGTATTCCTTGGAACCGAATTTCGTCAGAGAATGAATTGAAGTTGATGAAGGAATTACGATCAGAAGTTTTTGACAAAATGGAATCCCTTTAAAATAAGTTAAAAATAGAAGAATCTTAAAAATCGCTGTTATTAGTAAACAAAAAGAAAGAAATTTACTGCTTGCTTGAAAATGTAAAATTAATTGAAAACAATTTTATTATCTATATATCTATCTTAAATCTAAGCGCTACATTTAATTTTGTATTTACAATAAAAATAAAATTAATTTTCATCGTACAAATAAGAAGACCGACAAATGATATAGATTAATTAGCTTATTCTCCTCCTTACTTTGAGATCACTAGTTTTCATTCGTCTAGATGCTTTGCATTCGCCATTCGCGCTGAGATTTGGTGATCTGAAAACATCAAAGAGTATTTTAATAACAATTTATAACAATTTTAATCTAAACTCAAGGTGCGTCCTGAATTTTTTTTGTGTTGAGTCGTTCAGCAGAAAAAAATTATTAAAAATTGAAGGCGGGAAAACACTTATCCAATTTGGTGTCACGTGACTCAGTGGTTCTCATAATTATCAATGCTACGATGTGGTTTTGATGGCAACACAGACGTTAGGCTGCCGCCTGGTGTCAATTCTGACTATTTTTGATATCTTTATTTATTAACGTTTATTTGACAAATAAAGTTCTCTTGTCGTGATATTTGGATTTTGAAAATTTGTGCAAAAAACATTTTTTAGATGACAGTTGCTCCCAGTGGGACCCTGCGGTGGTTGTTAAGCTTTAGTTTTTAATTATATATATATATATATATATATATATTAGGGTGGTTTACAAAAAACTTGTTTTTATGTTTCGGCGGCCGTAACGCGACTGTTTATTTCTCTAGGTGAGAAAATACGCTCCTAATTTTTTCAGATTAAAAAAAAAATTTAGAGGTTGCGAGCATAAAATTTACGTAAAAATTGAGATTTCCGTAGTTTTTGATTTCTTGTAAATATACATATTTATTTTAGAGAAATGTCTTAAAAATAAAAATTGTAGCCAATACAAAGGAAAAAAATTTCACTTTATGTCCGATTGAAAAAAAATTACTTGACGCCGGTAAAATGCATAAAATGTACGATTTCTTAGAAAGTGATAAATATAAGGGTATAATTATACCCCTAAACATTTTTGTAAGGATTTCCAAAATTATGAGATCTTCTTCACACAATGGGGGGAAAATATATAATAGATATGAGACGAAAGATTGAAAACCGAGACACCAGAAAAATTTGAAAATGAAAAAGAAAGATTTAAAAAGGCTTTTAATGGGTTCTCCATCAACAAAATTTTATAAAATAGTGAAATACATCAATAGGAGGAAGAGAGAATAACAGATTATTTATTTTATATGAAATTATATTTTAAATATATATTTTTATATTCACAACAAATACACAGTATATCTTTTATCTATATTTTTTTATATTCGCAACAAACATACAGATGAACTGTGCAATGTGCAAATTGATTTACGCATTTGTGTTGTTGCGAAGCACAAATGCATTAGCGATTATTTTTCAGTGTATAAGAAAATAAAACATTTATCCTTACGAAAAATGTTTACATTGTGCCATTGTATATTTGTTGCGAATATAGGAAAAGATAGATAAATGATGAGCTGTATATTTGTTGTGAATATAAGAAAATATTTAAAATATCACTTCATATAAAATTAGTAATCTCTTTCTACTATTGATGTGTGTTATTATTTTATAAAATTTCATTGATGGAAAACCCATTAAAAGCGTCTTTAAATAATTTCTTTAATTTTTTCTATTATTCTGGTGCCCCGGTTTTAAGTTTTTCATCTCATATCTATTATAATTTTTTTCGTATTATGTGTTTCTATCGCTTCTTATCTCTCTTCGGATTAATGTCTCATTCACAGATTCTAACCATTCTTTCGGCGGTCTACCTCTGGGCATTCTGCCAATTTATTATATCATTAAGCCGTTTCCCTGTCGGGGTAGGCGTGAACTTTACCTTTATACACCTGTTTGGTCAGTTGTTTATCTTTTATTGTTTTAACATGTCCGAACCACCTTAACTGATTTCTTTCCCATATATCAATTGTGTGTCTCCTGTACCACATTCTTTGAGGATTATCTCGTTTCGGTCTTTGTCCATCATTGTTTTTTCGCATATTGTGCGCAGATGTTTCATGGCAATCGCGTTAATTTTACTCTTGTCCTTTTCTTGACATGTCCATGACTCGCTACCGTATAGTACAGCCGGTACAATCATAGTATTATATACAGTCATTTTAGATTTTTTTGAATTGGTTTTATCTCTGAGAATGGACCCTGCTCCACCGATAACCTTCTTACCCTCATTTATGCGCCTATCTAACTCCTTATCTATTTTCCCGTCGCTAGTGAATAGGCTACCTAGATATACTTATTTGTCAACTTGCTCTAATCTCTCATCATTTAGGACAATGTTGCACATTGTTTTCTTACTTTTTCCTTCAAAAACCTACTCAAGCACGCTCGCGACTGATTTTGAGAATAAAGGGTGGTCACGTGTCAAGGGTCAGTTTACAATAACGTCTTCCTTTTCAAGTTAACTGTTGGAAATATTGAGTGCTTTAAGTGGTCCTCTCTGAGAGGACCACTTAAAGCTCGCGACTGATTTTAAGAATAAAGGGTATCCATGTGTCAAGGGTCAGTTTACAATAACGTCTTTCTTTTCAAGATTTATAATACGAAATTATCACGTGGAACATAACCTTAAGAAGGAAACGTCAAAGTGAACAAAATACCCTTAAGTGGAAGAATTGTTCAAAATTCATTTGATTTAAGGTAACGTTGTGTATTAAAACGATTTTTTTTTTGCAAGATATCATGCAATTTTTGCGCCTAAAACTGAGTGAAAACAGGCTTTCCGAAAAACACATGTTCCCTGAGTGTACAAAAACGTTTTTTTTTTCACTGTAGGGTTTGGCTAGGATCAGTGACGTTTTCCTGAAGCAGATATCCGAGGATGCAGTTTGCTGTTATACTTTTTATTCTAGATTCTTTGAAATGTTTTTAAATACATTCTGAGCTATTTTTATTACAAAATTTTTGTAATTTTAATTTGTTAATTTTTCTTCTTGGTTTTCGTATATTGATCAGGATTTTTCCAAAAAATAATTTCATTTTAGTTATTTCTTTTTTATTGTTTTGCATATCTTACAAAAATATAATGTAATTTTGTAGAGTTTCACATTGTTTGTTTGATTTAAATTTTTTTGTGCCCCCCCCCCTCCCAGCGTAATGTAGTGTAGAAATTTTTGGTTATTTTGTTTTATGTTTTGGGGTATTGAACTATTTCATTTTGTGCAGTGAATAAGTTTTAGTGCAATAATGTCTTAGGAATATAGGTGGATGTTAGAATAAGAATGTCAGGTTTCATATTTACTGTTAGACACTATTTACAGACAACACGTTTTGAATATAAATTCTTCAAATATTGTTATAATATTTCAGTTATATAGAACAATAATTAATTTTTTTTACATATATTACAAAAGTAAAATTATTGGGGAGAAAAAAAAAAATTAATGTAAATAGAAAAGAAAAGCCGACTCACAAAAATCTATCTTACGGAATAAGTGAAATGTACCAATAAACTTTTTCTTGAATAAATCACTGAAGAGGGCCCATATATGAAGCCGAAACGTCTGATGGAAATTTAAATGTTCTTCATAATTTACGGACCCCAAAACCACAAAACGGAAAACTAATATTAGTACTGAGGGTCGCAAAAAGCCAAGAAGAATTTACAAAAAATGACACTGTTGACTATCCAAGGAATGCGCTTCCAAACGAAAGTAAAACGAAGATTCTTATTTCTCAATTTTATTAAAAAAAAAAAAAAATGAGAAGACTTGAAATTAATTTCTCCAGAATTTTAATTTTATTTTTGAATGACGCCAGGTACAGGATTTGGAATGCGGAAGACGCACCACTTTCCACTCCCGGTGAACAACCCTCGATTGCGCGAATCGAAAAAAAATTTTTGAATGAAACTTACGTATTTTGTAATGGAGAATCTGAATCTGCAATAAAAATACAGGTTCCCATTTGAGATTTTAAAGTTACTTTTTCTACCGCCCCCAGCGGGTGGGGTGTGGCGTAAATTTTTGTGGAGTCGCTTTTCCCCCTCGAAAATAAATAGTTTTTACAACGAACATTTTTTTCGTTGGATGCGTATTTGTTGAGATATTTCGATGTCTCAAGATAAAAACGCCCTATATATATATATATATATATATATATATATATTCCTGTGACCACCCATCTCACGGTTGTGAGACGTGACCATGAATGGGATTTACTGCGGTCCTACTGGGAGCCGATGTCCTTTTCTTTTTTAGATAATAGTTGCTCTCAGTGGGACATAATTTGAAATGTATATAATTGTAATGGGAGGGGCACTTGTAAACCTCTTGAGCGGAATTCGTGCTCACCGAAGCTACCTACTTTTGACCCGAGCGGAATTCAGGATTTGTGTTCGGATGGTGGTTGACCGCGAGCGGAGTTCGTGTGCGCCCGTCCATCACCCCTATACTTCTGCAGTTCAAATGGATTGTTTGATGGCTCAAATAATGAAATCTCGTAATCTCATCATTGTTGTCGTAGCACCGCTCACAATGACGGGGAAAAGCGCTCGTAAAACAAAGACCGACCGGCGAAAACGAGGTTCAAAATGACATTTAGAAAGTAATTATCGACCGATTATAGATTTTCTTTCTTTAGAGAATTCAGGACTAAATTTTTCAGAAAATGGTGATAGCAGATTTTTCATTTTTTTGTTGATTTAATTTTTATGTTAATGCAAACGCGAAAAAATGTCGATTTTGTAATTTCATTGTTTATCTTCTAGACCAAATTTTTTTTACTTTTTGTTCCTTGAATCTAATGCACAGGCGTATGAGGAATATAAGAAAACTGGACACTCGCAAAGTTAATTATTATACACAACTTGTATTAACAAATAATCGACATGAGGGGTTATCCACCATCAAAGTACATTTTTGTTCTGAAATCGCTTGCTTTCATGGTTAGGATAATACGTGGCCTCTGAAATTTAAAATTGGATGTCATTTGTTGATTTTATGAACAAATTATATTAAGAAACGCACATTTTGGGCGCCTTTTAGCAAAAAGCAACCATTTTCTCTGTCGACCTTGTTGCAATTATATTGCTGATGATGTTTTCTAAATAAATTTTTGCCACTCATCAATGTTTTTTCATTTTATATACAAATTATGTAAGCAAATGCACATTTTGGGCGTTTCTAAACGAAAAGAATTCGTTTTTTTCTTCTGACCTTCCTGAAATTATATCATCCATGATGTTTTATGAAGAAAAATTTGCCCCCATCAACATTTTTTCATTTCATAAACAAATTATATGAACAAATGTACATTCCGGGCGATTCTAGGTGAAGATATAACGTTTTTTCTTCAGACCTTGCTGGAATTATATTGCCAATAATGTTTTATGATGTATTTCTCGCAAATCCGTCAATATTTGTTCATTTTATGAACGAATTATATAAACAAATACACATTTTGGACATTTTTAAGCAAAAGGAAATCGTTTGTTCTTCTGACCTTGCTGAAATTATATTGCCAATGATGTTTTCCGAGAAAAGTTCGACATGCATTAATATTTTCTCATTTTAAAAACAAATTATATGAATGAATTCACTTTTTTTGAGTGAAAAGGTATTGTTTTTCTTTTGATAGGTAAAAGTAATAGCAATAATAATAATATAATATATAAATGATTAATACAAGCATGAAGAACATGGGCCTCAAAATTAACGCAAATAAAACAAAAGTAATGGTGTTTAAAGGAAAAAATGAGAAAACAATGTCCAACATTGTCCTAAATGATGAGAGATTAGAACAAGTTGACAAATACATATATCTTCATTTGTACCGGCTGTACTATGGACATATCAAGAAAAAGACAAGAGTAAAATCAAAGCGATTGGCATGAAACCTCTGCGCATAATATGTGGGAAAACACTGATGGACAAAGTCCGAAACGAGATAATCCTCAAAGACAGGATCTGATACTTTTGCGAGATTAGCACGTTTGTGTCCACAATAATAAATATTTTTCGCTGAAACTTTCAGAAATGGTATGAAACATAACAAAAACGGTAAATAGCCTATTTGTTGTTTGAATAATAAAATCAAAACAAGATTGCACAGAAATGAACTATTTTAAATTATTCAAAACAGAAATAGGCCATTTATATACGTTTTCACGTTTCTAAAAGTTTCAGCGAAAGATATTTATTATTTTGGGCACAAATATGCAAATATCATAAGCAAGAAATGCCCTTAACGATACCAACATTAAAGCGCACGCATTTACATAACTATAACATTTAATATCACAAACTTCAGGATCTGATACTTTTGCGAGATCAGCACACTTGTGTCCAAAGTAATAAATATTTTTCGCTGAAAGTTTCAGAAATTTTATGAAACAGAACAAAAACGGTAAATAGCCTATTTTTTGTTTGAATAATAGAAGAAAAACAAGATTAAACCGAAATTAACTGTTTTTAATTATTCAAAACAGAAATAGGCTACTTATATTCGTTCTGACGTTTCTCAAAGTTTCAGCGAAAGATATTTATTATTTTGGGCACAAACATGCAAATATCGTAAGCAAGAAATGCCCTTAACGATAATAACATTAAAACGCACGCATTTACAGAACTGTAATATTTAATATCACAAACTTCGGGATCTGATCTATACTTGAAGCTGCAGTTTAATCATCATCTTCATCTGTTCCAATGTGGTCTGCGTCGTCGTCTCGATCTGCTCCGGCATCGTCTTCGTCGTCGTCTCCATCAACTCCGACATCGTCGATCTCGTCTTCCTTTTCGCTTTCAGCTTGACTTTCCTCGACCTCTGACCTTTCAAGTGTTGGCTTAAGTGGCTTTCTCTACCGTTGCTTCGTTGCCTGAAGAACCTCCTTGATTTCCACCTTGTATTCTGCTACGTTACCGGCCCAGGAAAGAGAGGGCAGTCCTGTGCAGCTTCTAAATAAATGGATAAATACAGCAAATAAATAATCATATTTAATACTATCTGAATTTCAAGTGATATTTAACTTACCATACAATATGCTGCATACCACTGAACTTCCAAATTCTTCGTACCCGGGTAATTTTTTTCAATTAAATTGGCATACTAATCTGTCTGTCATTACTACTTTTATGGCACAGTTAAGAAACTCGGGCACTGTAGCGCCTCCCAGATGTTGTAGGTAGTCGTGCTGAAAGTACATAAAATAAATGATTTAACAATTTACAAAATTGAATAATTACAATTTTTAGTAATAAGTAAATGAACCTACAAGTTTCGTGAGTTTATCTTCATCTTCTTCCAGATCTTTAAATTGTTCCCGTGTCTCAACTGGAAACCCTTCTGGAACCTTGTATAAGTTTTGCGTCAACTTTTCGCTACCGCCACTTTTTTGCAACAAAAGTTTCAAAATCTTGTCACTAGTCCCTTTTAAGTTCGCAAATTTCAAATGTAGTTGCTCGATTTGAGTTTTTAAATTCCTGTAAAGTCATTTTCTAATAAATAAAAGTAAATAACATAAATTCGGTATATTGCAAAAACATCTTTTAATATTTTACTTACATTAATTCGCTGCGAAATTCTGGTCGAAAATCTGATGACTCATTTCGGTTCAAGTTTAGCCCTGAACAACTAAACTCATTGCCCATATCCAGACCATGCATTGGTGGATTGCAATGCATATCAGAACCACTAGTTTGATTAAAGTGTCGCTCGGAAATCGATTTTTCTATAAGTGGAGGCAACTTTTGACTCATTTTTACTCAAAACTTACAAAACGCGCGAATTATGAAATACGCGAAATCTCCCGGTGTGATATTTTTCTCCCGGCTTTATCCCGATTTTCTCCCGGTGAAAGTTTCTCCCGGCTTTCTCCTGGTTCTCCCGGTTCTCCCGGGTGCGGGTGAGTGGCCACCCTGATGATTATAGCCAGGTTGGTGGAAAGGGTTGACAATCAAACTTTCCTGGCACAAAAAGCGATGCGATAGGAAGGGGATAGTGGGTGCAGTATTGCGAGCAGAAAATCTTCAATCTTCTGTCCAACTGAACGAATTTTTTACCATAAAAGTTGAATTTTTAACAAAATACTTGAAATTTCAACAGAATAATTAAATTTTCAACAAAATTGTTAAATTTTTAACCAAATACTTCAATTCTGATGTTTAAACTATGATTTTTGTTGGTGAAACTGACGGTTCAGAGAACTTCTTTATTTCGCGAAAAGAACCATATTCGCTATTTCAAGTGGATATTTTTATGATTACTACCAAGTTGGTGGAAAGAGTTGATAATTGAGTTTTTCCTGGCACAAGAAGCGATGTGAGAGGAAGGGGATGGTCGGTGCGGCATTGAGCAGAAAATCTTTAATCGTCCGTTCAAATCGAGAAATGTTCAACAAAAGAGTCGAATTTTCGACCAAAAAAGTTGACTTTTTAACAAAATACTTGAATTTCCAACATAATAAGTAAACTTTCAACAAAATAGATGCATTTTTAACTAAACTTTAAACCATAATATTTTCGAGTGAATCCGAGGGTTCAGAAAACTTCTTTATTTCGCAAAAAGAACCATCTTCACCTTTTTGAGTGGAGGTTTCTATGATTATAGCCAAGTTGGTGGAAAGAGTTGATAATCGAGTTTTCCTGGCACAAGAAGCAAGCCCACTTGGGTTTGCTCTTGGGACTCTCGTCACGAAAGCAAGACGAATGATGCTACTACTTATATAGCAGGGATCTCAAATTAAAGCTCCGTTGGCAGAAACGGAAGAAATGAGACGAAGAGCTTGTTGGTACCGAGTCGCGAGATTTAATTTTCCTCTTCGATACTCGAGTTTCCTTCGTATCAAGTAGTAAGTACGTGCTAGGATCGCAAGGCGATGGAGCTTACAACTTTTATTCCGAAAATTGTTTATCCCTTTTTCTTTGTCTTCTGGATCCTGAATCTCAGAATAAAGAGGAGAAAAAAATATATTTTATGTTACAGCTTGTTAAAAAACTAGTGGTGCATAACGATACGAGATGATCGTCGGTCTCGTTGGATTTTGTTCGTATAACGAGCAATTTTTGAAACAAGTTTCTTTTATATTCATTTGTCTTTCTTCATTTCATTTCGTCTCAAAAATCGAACGATTGCGAAAGAGAATTTAAAAAAATTGGAAAAAGACCTGCAGCAGCTGATCACCTTCAGGAGGGCTCACATGAAGATTATTAAATAATATGACAATCACTTTTACTTTGTATATTACAATAGCTAATCTAAATTAAATCAAATTGTTCATAAGATTTAATATACAGTAGAAGTCCGATAAGTTTCTCAATTTGGGGCTGTAGGAGCGGAAAATTTCAGGAATTACGGACTGATCGTATGCCCCCTCCAGTAGCACGATATTGGGTGCGCGCATGCGTAAGAATGATGCGCAAATCATAAGCAAAATAGCACACGTAGTGGGAGAACCCCAATTATGTGCATGCCGCACAGTGGGATGAAATAAAAAAACGAGGTTCAAAATAACTTGTAGCTGGCAATTTTTAACCAATTTTGGATTTTGAATTTTAGGATCTCTTTCAAATCTCAGAATTTATGCTTTTATCACTTGTAGGCGTTAAGTCTTCCAACCTATTGACTATTTAGGTTCAAATTTCTGTACCTAAGCGTTAATGGCGTTCACCGTGCAAACTAGTAACAGTGCTGGGGAAAACCTTTTCGGACTTTTCCTTTTTACATTGTGCATCATCGGAACTTGTAACGCCTGCGGACACTGGGTCCTTACCCCAACCTTCAAATTAAATTAATTAAATAATCATTACTCATTAAATTGATTTATTTTTTAAAATACCTCCTCATCATGTAAAATCTCTTGAATCCTTATACGAAAAATTAACTATGGTACGGCTATTCGGACAACGAGAATTCCGGGCAAGCAGCACGACCAGAAATACAACTCAACATTTTTGGTCCTTCGAAAACCGGATCGTGGATTTTTAACGAATAATTAATTCACATCCAGCAACCAGTGACTATCGAAATAAACAAAATCTTCTAAAGTAAAAATACGAAGTGAATTCTAAAAACTATCCAAAACGTGCAATCGTCGCTTAAGTGATCATGGACATTTCAGTGACTTAAATAAACTAAATACACAGTGAAACGAAAAGTGAAAGCATCGCCTAAAGTGAACGTGGACACTTTAAGGAAGAAAATAAACTCAAAACAAAGTGCAACGAAATGTGAAAGCATCGCTTAAAGTGAACGTGGATACTTCAGTGAATCAAATGAACTAAAAACATAGTGAAACAAAACGTGAAAGCAACGATTAAAGTGAACGTGGACACTTTAGTGAATAAACAATAATCTATTAAAGACAGTGAAACTAAAGAACGTGAAATAATGGATCAAGTGAACGAAAATACTTAACAAATCTGCTGCGGAATCATCAGATAGCTGTAATCAACGTGGAAGCTTCTACGAACGAGCTGACTGCGGTCATCAGAGTCTACGTCTATTCTGTAAACTACATATTCTAAGATCTTTCTCCAGAACTTCAAAATGGTAAGTCTTGCATGCCTGTTTTAAGAGTTATATCATTTATCGAAACGTGACCGATCCTTTTCCCTTCCGTTCCATTTTTTATTAATTTTATCTCAGTTGCATATTAAAATGGCAGGCGAAGATAAACGTGTAAAACAGCTACACAGGCTTCGGGGCGCCTTAAAAGCAAAGTTAACGTTTCTCGACAAATTTCTTAAAAAACTTACAGCAGACATAGATCTTATAGAATTCAAGGGTAAACGTACTGATGCTGAACGCGTTAAAACAGATTTTGGAACAACGCAAAACGAAATAAAGTCACTAGTTAGAGACGCAGAAGTCGATTCCGAATACGCAGAAAGAATTTAATTTGAGGAGCGTCTTTCTTACTTAACTGCTCAGGCAGAACGAATTCTTAGAGAAAAGGAACCGATAATTCCAATCAATTATCCCGCATTATCGTCTCGCGATTCTGATAATAACGGTAGCATAGCAAGCCTTCAAGATAATACACAAATCTCAACACCTTCACGGGTGCAATTTAACGGAAATAAAATTAATCTTAAACTATCGGCGCTAAATTTACCCAATTTTGGCGGTACATACGCAAAATGGCCAGGTTTTAGCGACACTTTCAAATCATCTGTTCATAACGATAGCAGATGTACTAATTCTCAAAAGTTGGTATATCTTTGATCGCGTTTAACGGGAAAAGCCGCGGATAAAATTGAATCGCTTGAAACTACTGATGCTAATTACCAAGTCGCGTGGGATATATTAGAGAAATATTATAACGACCCGGCGGCCGTTATGCGAGATAAATACATTATCGAGCGCGAAGCGTGAGATAAATATATTCTCGAGCGCGAAGCGCGGGAACCAACAGTCGCGCGCCCTGGGCGCGCTCAAACTTGCGAGCGAAGCGAGCCGCGCGCCTAACGCGCAATGAGAATGTGCCCGCGCAGCGGGCATATTTTTCTAAAATTTGTTAATCATATTTGAATTTTGAAAGATTTCATTGAGTTCATTTTCTTTATACAAGCTGTTACTATGATCGTACATTTCATGATTGAAAAGTTTAATTAATGTATTCTATAAATTATGTGACATATATTTGACAGGTATCGTGACAACTTTAACTGAAAAATGACCTGTTACCTATTATTTCTTTCTTTACTTTGCAAATATCTATAAATTTTGAAATTAGATCTTCTTTTGTGATAAAAAAGTGTTGAATGCATAAAAAAAATAGATTTTCAATAGTATTTAAAAAAAATTATAATTGTAAGTTTTGCTAAAATTAATCTTAGTGTATTCGAACAAATTTTTCGTGTTTGGTTTACATTAGGTTTACATTAGTCAAAGTGTATTTAAAAACGGAAACTCTTCGAACCGATAAAAGATGGAAATTGACAGTTCAACGTAGGCGTCGTCTTCATAATATATGTAATAATAAGATTAATCTCATTGTAATAATTATCATAATAATAAGAATATTCGTATTATTGCATATATTATGGAGACAGCGCCTACGTTGAACTGTCGATTTCCATCTTTTATCGGTTAGACTATCGTCTATAGTAGTCGATAGAAAGCCTGGGGAATTCGTATTCGACAATCGATTCGAATCTACATAAGTCGAAAGTGGTTGGAGTTCCACTGCAGGCTCAAGGATGTTTGTCTGATTACACGTGGATTTTTCTACTCGATTGAACACGTTCAGTGATGCAGGGGTGGATCGATTAGATAAGCGTGGTTCGTGGTAGACGCGGCAGATTTAAAAAGTCTCGTATTGAGAATCGGATAACACTTCCATGAGATCGAATAATTCTAGATCAGGGTCACATATAGTTTATTCTGTAGTTTCTGAATTATTCAGTAAAATTCTTTAAATTAATAATTTTTAATTATTAATTTTGTCCTAACCAAACACAAGTAGTCTTAACACTTAATCTTATCGACAGAGCCGAACACTAACGCCCGGTTCGCGAACGCGAAGATTAGGTCAGAATCGCGTTCAAGGTTTGAAAAGAGCCCGTCGAGATGCAATATTCTGACGTTTTAAGACTCGAAAACTATATTTAAAACCTCGTATTGGGAGGGACTCATCCCTACTTTCAGCGTTAGACCAATCGAATTGCTGACATCAGTTAATTTTAAGGCCAAGTAACCAATCGTGAGCGCGGTCGCTTTGCTCCTCCTACTGGTACCAGGCAATTAACGTAAGCGAAATCTCAAGGAAGAGGGTCCCAAGTCCATTTTTCTACAGGATGCACGCCTATTATTCTGAGTGACAGTTTCCTGTTCGCTAGTCCGGAGGTCACTTTTTATGAAGGCTGGCGCCAAAGTACATTATTGATACTAAAAATAGATCAAAGTCTCATGTTTCCAACCTTAAATTCACCTTAGACAGTGAAACTGCGCAGTATTATAATGAGTACATAACGAAATTGAAACCTGATACGATATTTAAATTTTAGTTCTTCAAGTCGCAATAAATTTATTATTTTTGTTTATATTCGTATATCATAACACAGGCCCACAAAAAAGTGGGTTGTGCGAGAGATCAGAGTATGGTACCCATACGTATTTTGGGGCGCTGAACCTCATTCTTTAATACACCGAAGACACTGACTGACTTGCTTGATAGCTTCTTAATTTATTAAAAAATGTTTAGAGGTGGCAAACCCAGAAATTCATTTTGGGAGGAGTTAAATTTTATTTTAAAGAGGGAAATTGGCAAAAATGTTGCTTTTTGTCCCAGGTGCAATCTTTTGATTTACTCATTTTTTAAATTGTATAGAAAATAATTTATTTAATCTCGCACTTAATGCATTCCGGAATAAGTGAGGTTATATTATGCTCTTTTCCTGGTCGGCAAACTTTTTGCTCACTTTTCAGGTATGGTCAGGCCCGTCCCGGCTTAATTTCTCCTACTACTAATCGTTTTATTGACGGACCTCAGTGTGGATGAGCTTACTCCAGCAGGGGTCTTTTGTCCACAGGCAGGTCAAAGTGAGGAAATTTAAAAACATTTAATTTTTCAACTAGTGGTTTGAAAATAGCATAATCAGCATCTATGAATTTTTCTAATTCCAATGATGTATTACTTGCCTAGAAAAGTTGAAAATTTGAAGGAGTTCAATATCGAAAAACTTTAGTTAAATATTCAATTTGATACTAAATACTTCTCAAATAGTCAATCTCTATAGAAAAATTATATGTCGTTGGAATCGGAAAAATGCATAGATTCCAAATACATTACTTTTAAATTGCGGATTGCAGAATTAAGAAATTTGTTATATCAAAAGGGCATAGCAGGATAAGCATGCATGTGCTGCCCCCGCTCGGATCTAATTGAGATTTTTACAGTAAGTTGGCACCGATGTAAGACTAAATTTCCCAAAAGATTATATTTGAGAAGTAATTTTTATGGGAGTTATGGGGGTTAGAATAAAAATAAAAAAATTAGTTTTTTTCAAGAACGGTTAGACCGATTTCGCTGGGCAAAAAATATGTTATGAGAATCAATAAGAGAATGTTGTAGAAAAATTTTGAATTTTTTTTTCGAAAAATACAGGTCAACAAAAATTTTTAAAGTTTTTTTGAATTTCTTTTTATGGGATGCATTTGAGGAACTATCACCATATTTTGTATAAAAAATCTCTAAACACTGTAGAATAACATATCCGAATCTCAAAACGATCGGACGTGTAGTACATAGTTTAATATAAGAAAGATCTTGGGAGCGTCACGCACGGCCTCCGACGCGCTGTACAAGTGCCTCGCTCTGTACGCAATAGCATCTTTAGACACATTGTGCGACTAACTTCCCATTTCCGTCCAAGTAATTAATTCTAAAGGTGTCACAAGTTGCAGTAAGATTTCAGACCCCTCATCACAGGGCGCTTTTTTTAGGTGAGTCTCCTCGCCCCTCACAAATTGGGGTGCTTTCTTAATGTGAGTC
The DNA here is from genome assembly GCA_011634705.1 of Andricus grossulariae. Classification (NCBI taxonomy): domain Eukaryota; kingdom Metazoa; phylum Arthropoda; class Insecta; order Hymenoptera; family Cynipidae; genus Andricus; species Andricus grossulariae. The sequence goes on along the minus strand of JAABKJ010075445.1, from coordinate 148,845,164 downwards.
CCCTCGCCTCTCACAAACCGGGGCATTTTTTTTATGTGAGTCCCCTTGCCCCTCACAAATTGGGGTGTTTTTTTAATGCGAGTCACCTTGCCCCTCACAAATCGGGGTGCTCTTTTAATGTAAGGCCCTTGCCTCTCACAAATCGGGATGCTTTTTCAATGTGAGTCCCCTCGCCTCTCACAAATCGGGGCACTTTTTTGATGTGAGTACCCTTGCCCCTCACAAATCGGGATGTTTTTTTAATGCGAGTCCCCTCGCCTGTCACAAATCGGGGCGCTTTTTGAATGTGAGTCTCCTTGCCCATCACAAATCGGGGTGCTTTTTTTATGTGAGTACCCTCGCCCCTCACAAATACGAAGAAGATAGCGATGAGAATTGAAGGGATCTTGCAGGCAATAAGCACTTTAATTTATGAGAGGCGAGGGGAGTCATGAATGGGAAGAGGAAACATGGGAGCATGTATGGGAAGGATGTAGGAGAGGAATGGAAGATAAAGGAAGCTGGCAAGTGAATGTGATAAAGATTCTAGGGGAGGACGGTTTAGGGGAAGAGTGGATGAAGGAGTTAGAGGGGATTAGGGGAGCGAATGAGAAAAAATGAAAGAATGGATGAAAAAAAAGGTAAAATGGAGGTAATGGTTATGTAATAGCTTAAGTAGATTAAAATGCGTTTGCGTTATCGCTCTCACTCTCTCTCTCTCTCTATTTGGCTTGCACTCTCGCTTTCGATCACTCGCTCACTCGTTCGCTAACACGTCCCAAATTGCGCCATCGTCAAAAAATAGAAATAAGGATCTGGATATAAGATTTTCTGTAAATAGGTGTAAATAACTGTGAATAGTAAGAATAAGATTGTATAAAATATGTAGACGGAAGGATTGGAAGAAATAGAAGTCATTTAAACCCTCAGGGGACACATTATGAATAAAGAAGAACTTTCTTGAAACAGGTCATAAATTAATGTAATGATTAACTAAAAATAATGTCCAGCAGGTTGAAGTAAAAAAATTTTTTTAAAGGTATAAAGAAACTATTGTACAAAAGTAATTTTTTCGTGATTTGCAATGATTAGCTATCTTAAGTCCAGAGTTTATATACGAAATATGACAGGTAATAATATGTGCTTACAATTAGTCGATAAAAGCAGCTGTTTACCAATTATCACAGCTCTACAAAAAAATTGTCCACCCCAGAAACCGGAATAGGCTCACCCTACGTTTTTGAGGTCGCTGAATCCGAATCCAGGGTTCGTTTGGCTCCGTTTTTTTTTCTTCAGTTTAGGGACGAAGCGTGACGTATGAATCATGCTTCATCTGAAATCATCGGTTTTCATTTTTTTTATGTTGGGAACAGAATCTCACGTGATGAAGCCAAACGGACCCTGGATTCAAATTCAGCGACCTCAAAAACGTAGGGTAAGCCTATTCTGGTTTCTGGGGTAGACAACTTTTTTTTTGCGGATCTGTGAATTATTTTAACCATTTTTATAAACGAACCCACACTCTACCCATTTTTTCATGAATAGGCTTCATTACCTTGCGGAATCAACTTGCAATGTTTAGCCAAAGACTCCTTGCTGCCATGTTTTTTATGTTGACAATAACTGTCAATTATATAAACAATTTTCTTAAATCAATGCACATGGTCACTAACGTTTCATAAATAGGCTTCATTTTTTTTGCGCAATTAACTCGAAATGTATTCTTAAGGACTCCTTGCAGTAATATTGTTCATAGTGATGAAAACTGTTATTATATAATCAATATTTATAAAGAAGCGCACATTTTAACGATTTTTTCATGAATATGTTCAATATTCGTTTAAAGAATTAATATCTTCTATCAATTTAAAAATACATTTCCAACGAAATAATTGAAGTTTTAACTGTAAATGATTAATTTGCAAGAACATCCCGGGTAAAAATATTTGGTCTTGGTTTTCGCTTGAATGTCTTCGATATGTCTCGAATATGTCTCTAGGACCATGATGTCTGCCTCCGTCTCACCAGCTAGACATTGGAGATATACGGACTTATCTCGCATTTATTAAGAGAGAAGTTTTAGGCTCCGGAAGCTACGATCATGGTTCCTTAAAGCAACCAATCCCGACGCGACTGGAACGTGTACGTCATCCACTTTTGCTTCTTCTATCCTAGAAGGTAAGCAAGAACGGGAAATTTACGCGAGAAAATATCGTTCAACACTGTTCCTTGAAGTCAGGTCTCTTATTGCGTAATATACGCGACTGTCTACTCGCACACTCGGCCCTTCCGAGGCGAGAGTCGCAACCGTCTCTCGCCCTATGCACTGAGAAACTGCGTGGGTCAGCAGTTCTAAGAATATTGAGTGTATTTTTTTGTATTACGTGTATTATTGATTTCAAATCTCCCGCGCTTTTCAGTTGAGAAATTTGCATGCTGGCTTAGAGGATACATTACATGAAGTGCTCGTCCCTATCACTGAAGCATTGTAGTACGCGTCCTTATGATAGATGTCGCAAATCAAAATCTCAAACGGTGAAAGTGCAATTTTGCGCGCGCTTGTTCAAATAAGAAAGTGTCGAATTTTTGTAAATAATATGGTATATTCTTGATTTTAAATTGAAAAAACGAAAAATCATTGTTGATGACATTTTTAATAATTATTCTACCAAATTTAAAATTAAATCGCACAAGCCAAAGTACTATAATTATTAAAAAATTGTGTTCGGTCAGTTTAGAGCAATTCCATGTCAAATCATCTAAAGAACTTCAGATATTGTCAGTAATTTTCATAAAAACTCTAGTATTCTTTATTTATGTTGTTGAAAGAAAAACCCCAAATTAGTTTTTGAAAAAATCAAAAAACTTAGGAGATATTGTAAATTTTGGTCCTTTTTTTTACCTTTCATAACTTCGGTGATTGGAATAATATTAAGGTCTATTTTTTTTTATTTGTAAAAAGATGCAGTTTTGAATAAATATTTTTTGAACAACGAATTTAATAAACTTCCTAATTTTTCCGAAAACTAATATTTAAACATAATTTCTAGAAAAAACTCACTTTTTATTTTCTTTCTTTCTCTATATAGATAGCATACAATGTTCTCTACAAGCCATGTAAATATCAAAATGGAATCTCCCTTAGTTTTCGAGAAATATGTATTTAAATACGTACGCCAAAACCATGCACACGATGTGAATAACCACATAAATAATATACGAAAAATAGACGACTATTATAATCGTACGCACGAACTTCAGAGTTCAGATTCTGACGTTGGGCACACCAATACACCATGCCACGGTGTATGTTCTTAATTATTTCTAGAAAACTGAGGGAGATCTCATTTTGATATTTACAGGGTTTTTTAAAGGTATTTATAAAAAAAAGTGTAAAATATGACAAGCTACGTCTGGCGACGTTATAAGTGACAAGCACTTTCACCGTCTGAGATTTTGAACAGCGCTACCTATCTTTTGGACGGGAAATTACTTAGACCTTTTTATTTAAGAAAACGATGCTGCGCAAACGCGAAAACTATATAGCACTTCCGTGAGTTTCGTACATTTTCCCCCTGAAACGTATGTGACAATAGTAAATATTAACAACAACAAAAATATTTTGAGCAATTAGAAGTTGAAACCCTCTCACAAAAAAATGTCTGATTAATCAGGATAAAATCCATTTAAAAAAAAAGGTTGGTGCGACCAAGAAGTGCTGTTTTGGAAATTGTAAAAGTGACAGTCGCGGCGCATGGCTCGTACTTGGAATATAACTATTATTTTATTTTATTTACAAAACCCTGTTTAATATTTCGAAAAATGTTTCCCGATGATGCACTTAAAATGCATACTCAAAAATGCGCGGAATGCAGTAAAAGTAATATGTGGACGAGGTTATGTGCGCGCAGAGATGTGTCTTTGTTTATATTTTTTATGCAGGAAAAATATTTGTCGACAAGTATTGTATTGTATTTTATTACTCTCCCTTTTACGGGTTTGAGGGCTCCGTTCCCTTTACATATTTTACAATTTCACGCGACGGTTATACCCGGAATATTCTGTTAAGCTAATCGTCCTGATCATCGGCGCTCTTGGAAGTGCCAAGGTTTCACCGGTTAATAGCCTGAAAAGCATCCCTGCATGTGAAGAAAATGCTAAGACACTTGCGGGAAAAATGCAGAAGGCGATCATCCTTGGGTCGCTCCGTGTCCTCATGGTACACGAAACTTTTGCCGGATCATCGTCTTGAGTTCGTCGCAGATTGGCCACCCATCTCACGGTTGTGAGACGTGGTTACAGCTGAAATTTGACCGCGATTTCGGTGGGAGCGGGTGCAATTTTTAAGATTAGTACCTGCTCCCGACGAAATCCTGCGTTTGTCCTTATGACAAACTTTAAACTATATATATAATTAAAAAACAAGGTTAAACAACCACCGCAGGTCAATCAAACTTATGGCGATGCCACACAACCGTGAGATGGGTGGTCATAGGACACGATGGAATCACAACGATAGGCCGATGAAACCCTCGTGTGTTTGAGGACACGAAGCGAACCGAGGATGACAGCTTCCTGCATCCATTTCGCAAGTGCCTTGGCATATTTTTTGGCAGGCAGGTATGGCTATAAGGTTACGAACCAGTGATTGTTTCGCACCTCCGAGAGCACCTATCACAAGGACCATTACTTGTACCGAATATTTTGGGTACCGTCGTTGCAGCTCCCTTTTAAGGTCTTGATACCTTCCCTCCTTTTCTTTCTCCTTGGCAGTGATGTTGTCTCGAGTGTGCAACGGAGACTGCTGTCTTAAGATCGTAGTTCCAGAAAAGGGCTTAGGGGAATAAGCGTGTGAACTCGTTTCCCGCGTGTATAAAGCTGCAATTAATGTCATACGTTTTTTTTCATGTGGTATGAAACTTCACTAAGTTTCAGCTTCAAAATCCCACTTTTGTGGGAGATATGGAGGGGGAAAGCAAAATTAAAAAAGTTATTTTTCTCGAAAACGGTTGGACTAATTTTAATGAACAAGATATATGTTTTAAAGACCACTCTGGAGAATAAAAAAAATTTATGAATTTCTCGAACAAAAAATAAGCATTAGAAAAATGTTTTGAAATTAAAAAAAAAAAATTTTCCTATGTTGTTTTGGAGATACCAATTTTATTTTTCAAGAAAAAATCCTTGAATTGTGTACTACAACAGAAATGTTTCATGATTTTTTTATGTGGTGGAACATGGTTCAAAAAAATTAAAATCATGAGCGCGACATAGACCCATGCAGTCATTTCGAGCCACTTGATCAATAGAACCGTTTACACTGATCTTCCGTTCTTTGTGACGGCCTCGGGTATGGTAGTCACAAAATCAAATGTTCTACAAAAGGATTTTCAAAGCACCTTAGCACAAGGTTGCATAATGTTTCAAAAATTATGAAAACATTGATGCAAAGGTATCGACACAGCGCATAATACATCATTATTAAGTCGCCACAATTACGTATGCGTAATTGGAAAATGACGAATTGCGTTCTATTTTAGGACATCGAAACCCGACGTCTGTCCAAAAGTCAGTAAAGATGTCACTGAACGATAATTTTTTTCTTTCAAGAATGCTCCTTTTCAGATGATGATTCATCATTTTATCAAATACGGAAGGTTGTGAATTTTTATTGAATTTCTGTCGTTTCAAAGATTATAATAGAAAGACATTGGATCTTTATGCAACTATTTTTTCCCCATGTATTTGAGATGAAATAGTATATTGTGTATCGAGGGCGTAAAGGAGGCTATTTTGACGAGTGTGAATTTGCTGCCCGAGCGAAGCGAGGGAAATGAGCCCTCAATTCCTGTGAAAGAAAAAATTTAATTAGTGCATATTTATTTTTCAGGGTAGTTTTTCTGTGATAGGGGTTGTTTTTGAAAAATTGCGCTGGGGGTCATTTAAGAGTCCTAAATGAGCCCTCAATTCCTGTAGAAGAAAAAACTTGATTTGACAAATGTTTCTACCACGGTACTGCTAGCTTTACGTAAAGCTGGCAGTACCATCCATTTTTTTTTAATATGCAGAGCCCAAAATTTGGCTGAGCCCTTAATTCTGGCATAGGTTATACATTGTTTGGGTATGGTGGTACTTCCAGGTTTACCCACCTGTAAGAAGGTTATCGGTAGAGCAGGGCCTATTATCGGAAGTAAAAATATATCAAGTAATGCTAAAAGGGTAATAAATAATTTTATATTTATACCGACAGTGCTGTACGGTTGCGAGACATGGACCTACCAAGAAAAGGATAAGAGTAAAATTAACGCGATCAATATGAAATTCCTGCGCATGATATCCGGCAAAACACTGATGGACAAAGTTAGTAATGAGATAATCCTTAAAGAATGTGGTGTAGAGGATGCACTAGTTGATATATGTGAATGAAATTCTTTAAGATGGTTTGGACATGTTCAGAGAATGGAAGATGAACGACTAACGAAACAAGTGTATCAAGGTAATGTAAATGGCAGTGTGCCCAGAGGCAGACCGCGGAAAGAATGGTGAGAATGTGTGAATGAGACCTTAATTCGAATAGACATAAGAAGCCATAGAAACACAAGAGCTTGCATGAAAAAATGCATGGACGTGCAGGAAGCTAGAGAGGTATGTCAGGACAGAAAAGTGTGGCGACAAATAGTTTATAAAAAGAATATCAGTGGAGCGAATGAAGCCTGAAACAAAGGACCTTGGATACTAATAGGCCCGAGTGGGGATCTTCATATGATGACTTTGTGAGGCTCTTCACTTGGAGTGATCTCTAGAGAGATTGATCAGCAACCTGGGTCGGAGCAGTGTTGCAAAACGAACGTGTGATTTAAGGCAGGATTCTACTTTCGAACGCGCGAAAAATATGCTATTTTTGTACATTTTTTTTAAACATTAAGAAAGATATTCATGTAAGGTTTGTTATGCTTAATAAATATATTCTTAAAATACATTTAAAAAATTGTTTATTTTATGCGCTCTATATACATTTAAATGGCACTTTCTCGAAACCACGTTGTTTACCGCTTGTTAAAAAAATCTCCGAAACTTCCGAATCGATTGGTCTGAAATTTTCACCACATATTCTACACACATACATCAACCGAAGGTAGCAGATTTATATGATAATTTGTATTTTTACTATTATTTTTTTACAAAAAATAAGCAAAAAAATGAGTTTTTTTCGAATTGCCACCATTTTGTTTTTATCTGCATGGTAATGAAAAAATCTGCTACCATCGGTTGATGCATATGTGGGGCATAATTTCTCAAGTGTGCCCACCTTGAAAATGAAAGTTGTCTGATCGGGCTAAAAATTGGCCCAATTGTAGTCCCATTAGATAGTACTCCTCACACCAAAAATTAATTAATTTCGATAATTATTTATCAAAGTGGAGGGGGTACAATTATAGGTTTTTAAAGAAAAGCTAGTGATGCCGTTCGATACGAGACTGTCTCGATATCGTATCGAACAATCTCGTTTTTTTCTCGTATCGATATCGGTTTCCGAGACTCCAGTCTCGGTTTGGTATCGAAAAACCGATATATCGCTCGGATCGTCTCGGGATTCTGAGACTGAACAGCCAGATGGTGGCTTTTTTGCCTCGTGTGACTGCCGCCCTCGCTTCGCTCGGGCAGCAAATTCACACTCGTCAAAATAGCCTTCTTTACGCCTTCGATACACAATATACTATTAATATTGTACGATGTTGCAATACTGTTCGTGCTTCATATTTTATTGAATGCCAATCTACCGATAACATTTTTTTTTGTTTTAATCATTTCTTGATATTATCGTACAGTATGAGGTCTCAGTATCTGTCACTTCCTCCATCTTTGTCGTTTCGAGACTTGCTTCATAGGTAAAATGGGACATCTCTTATTTTATATTTTTCTCTTAAAATAAGATCTAGAAAAATTATTACATTAAGCTTCAAGGACAAAAAATTTTTTTAGACGAGTGTAAGTTTGTGAACAGCAAGTTATAATTTCGAGTTTATTTACAGGCAATCAAGATGTCTTGGCCCGACTACTTCTGCCGCTTCTATAAAAATAAGTGTACAGGAAAATGCGATCTCAACAGAGTCTTTGCAAAATGCACGAGAAGAGTTGCAAGCTCTCTACGCGAGACAAAAATTGATTCTGGCTCCGTACATCGTTGTATTTGGATCAACACTCGTGACCACATACTCAACTTGTGTCGTAGTAGGGTACGTCACATATCAAGTTTCAAACGTGACGATTGCGGTCGATATTTGTTTTTAAATTATCAAAGCGTTCCAACAAATGTCCTCCCATCTGCAACAAAATGTGGTCATTCATCGAAAAAGATGTTTATGGGTTTCATACCCCAAAAATATATTCACCTGTCACGGCCTTGAAGGATCAATTAAGCAAATATGAATAAAAAAGTTATGCTCAATGGAAAATGTTTAGTTCACATTGATTGGCTTATTAAAATTGTACTTCTCATTTTTTTTTTCAATTTCCATTGCTTCATGTTCGTTTGGGTGTCTTATTGTTACTCAAAATTGTTCGGTTTAAACACGATAATTCAACATTAAGTACTTTTTTGTTGATAATCTCTTTCATCGTTAACATGTGCTTGAAATTTAGAAAATTTGAAAATGACTTCTACTTCGGAATTTTGTGAAGCGTTCAGCGTAAATAAAGAAACATTGGACCGGGCTTTTCTAAAATTTACTTTGTATTTGTATAGTCATCCCTTCTTGAGTCCAATAATCGTCGATGAAATGACGAGGGCTGTTTGATAAGTCACTGACTTTTTGAATTTTTTTACGTCTTTTATTTTGTGCTTGATAGCCGCTGGAAGGAGAGAACCTCGTGAATGTTAACGAAAATGGAAAAAAGTAAATTTCTTGTGCTGATTGAGCATCATTTTTTACGTAAAAACCCATCACTGAAACCAAGGAAAGGCTTGATAAATACTATGGGAAGTCTGCACCATCAATTTGAATTTTACACAAATATTTGGACATGAAAAAGCTATCCGCCGCATGGGTTCCGCGATTGCTCACATTCGACCATGAGCGCAACCGTGTGCCCACTTCAAAGGAGTGTTCGGCGATGTTCAGCCGCAATCCGAACGAGTTTTTGCGTCGCCTACTAACCGTGGACGAAAAATGGATCCACCACAACACACCAGAGACCATGGAACAATAAAAAAAGTGGGTTTCTCCGGGTGAACGTGCACCAAAGAAGGTCAAGGTAGGTCTATCGGCCAACAAGGTCATGGCTGCAGTTTTTTGGGATGCACGCTGTATCGTTCACATCGATTACCTACAGAAGGGTAAAACGATCAACGGCCAATATTATTCAGAGCTTTTGGACAGATTCGATATTGATTTGAAGCAAAAACTACCGCATTTGATGTGTAGTGTCGCTGGAATCAAATGGGAGGCCAAGCTCCTCTGCGGCCCTATCTGCGGCACGGTATAGAAACGCCGAAACATTGACGACTTCATGTTGAAGTGGAAGTCGCATAAGAGCGTCTGCACTATTTATAACTAAGCGGGCTGTAGCCAGAACCATTAATTTGTCCATCCTGATAAAGACTTTTTGTAGGATAGATCTCCTACCTCTCATTTTGGCATTATCGATCACTATCTGTTGTGACCCTCGCGTTTGAGCGTTATGATTATTATTATTATTCAGTACGTGAAGTCTTCTTATAGGATTAATCGAGATAATACTTTCTTTTGAAATATAAATTATAATTGATTTGACTAATAATTATCATGCAGATAACATGCAAGGTAAAGGGTTACACGTGAGAAAAGAATAAGATTCTTGGATATTTCGAATATAAAAATGCATATAATTTATTCATGAAACCTATGCTAGTATTATTACATATTTTCCTGCACTAAGCTAAATTTGGTAAAATATGGAACAATCGTCTTTCAGATAATTCTAAAGACAATCTCTGTCAAATGCACTTTTAATTATTCATAAACAATGTAGGATATTTCCTACTAAAAATAAGGTACAGAGACCCACTATTGGGTAGACGGCTGCCCACTCTAGAAATGACCCAGATAACAAAATTCCCGCCGACTGCAAGCGATCTGTCGGTCCGCGGTTCGATCGATCGGACATACGCGACGTGCCGGCAGATATGCACCTTAATGTGCACACCATTGATGGCTATATAACCAGCCCGACAGGCGGGAGTGACGCGGTCCGGCGAACTGCATGACCTACGGTCTGGTAAAATTCCGGCTGAGAGTGCGAGTAGATTAAAATTTAAAAAATCTTTTGTTATGTCAGTAAAATAAAAATTTCTTCTCACAAATATCAGACAAATTATCACAGCAGGCAAACAATTAAAAAACAGCAACTCGCAAAAAAAAAACACGAAACGAATAAAACGAACGAAAGCACTTTTTAGTCACGTCATCGATCTGAGCTGAAATTCACGAGTGAACGCCATTCCACACGGCAAGAACAGCTGATCAAAACCGCGCATGCGCGTTTGCGATCTCAATCTACTCGCACTATCAGCCTGCAGCGGTCGGGCAGCTCGTAGGCCCGTCGTTCCTCGGCTGTTTGCACGACCGAGGCACGTCTAATCTGCCGGACCGTTGTCCGCCCTTCAGTCGCATTCCGACTCTGCCGGCCTGACGCGTGCAATTAGCAGGCAGGTTGGTCTCCAGCCCGTCAGGCCGAGCACGTGCCGGCAGGTATTGTTATCTGGGGAGGCCGCGAGAGCTTCTACTCTTGTTTTATTTTATGATAAGAAAGGTTGAGTCTTTCTACTCTCGAAAGAGGAGATTCAATTAGATTGTAAAGGTTAACTTTTAAGTCCACTTAAAAACACTTTTTGTAAAGATGAGAAAGATTCGGGTATTCAATTTTCATTTCTCATGTAATATTCAATTTAACAATTTCTCTTTTCAAATATCTCCAGAAAGGAGTAAAGTTAGAGATAAAATGTTAACCTTTTATTCCACTTGAAAAAACTTTCCTTTGATATAGAACAATTCATAAAACTCGGTATCGATAGCAGCAAGATCACAGAAAAGTTTCAGGAGATAGAAATAACTATCTTCTGGTGCTTTTAGGCTCTCTGAATTCTAAGTCCGCCGAACTCGGTTATAGAAGTTAACTTCTATAACCTGCCCACAACACTTAGAATTTGAACGGTGAACCTGAAGTAACAGTATGCTCATTCCTTAGTTCTAGTTTGCTCACTCTCTCTTCTAGCAATTTCATATCCCTTTTTCTATCCTCCTCATTCTCTCTCTGCCTATTCTCTATGCTTTCCAATTTGTTCCATACCTTCTCTTTCTCTCCTTTCCATAATTCATCTCATTGTTCCCACTTTTGTCTCACTTTTCTTACTTCATATTTTACCTCCTCCCCTTGCCTCTGCATATCATTCAGTCTTCCGCAAGTCTCATCCAATCTTACGCAAGTCTCCTCTCTAAATCCCTTTATAAGAGCTTTTAATTTTTCGAGCATAGTCCCTTAATTCCTATCTCTCTCCGGTGTTCTTTTTATTGTTTTAACTTTTTTAATTTCATTGCCTCTCTCCGCCTCTTCGCCAACCCGTTCTCTTTTCCTTTTATTGTCCCCCGTTTTCTCCCCTTCATTATTCATACTCTCGCTGCTAATCGCGCTCGCCGACTGTTGCCACATATCTAGAAACTCCCTCGATCCAGAACTGCTCGATCTTAGTCTTTCTGAATTAGTGGGCCTCCCGCGCCTATGTACCCTTTCTCGACTCGACTCTGCTATTGTTACGGGGTTCAAAGGTGTTGCGAACGTCTCAGCTGCGCTTCCCTCATCGCTTGCCTGGGCAACGACGCTACCCTCCCTTTCTTTGCTAACGCTATCTCTATTAGCTTCACTCTTCTTATCAACCTCATTCTGTCTCCCTTTGAAAACATGCTGTGGACTTCGCGTAACCGGCATGTTACTACTCCTTGTGAACGGAACGATAGCCTCAAATCCCTCTCCCCTGTCACCTCACTTCTCCGCCCATCACTTTCTAACACAACCCCAAACTTTAAAAACTCACCCAAAACTCACCATCTTGTACTGATTTTTTTTGGAATGTGCGGCCACCTCTACTCCTTCCCCCTTCACACCCTTCGAACTCCTATCCACTGCCAAAAAACCCAGTGTCCCACCGAAGCGAACCTAACCTCAAAATCAACTCTCGTCAATTTTTATCTTTTTTTTTTTTACTAAATTCGCACTTTCTACTGCTCCCTTCATTCACACTTGCACTTTCCCCCAGTCCCCTTACTCACCACACCCTCACCGTCCTCACTGAAAAAATATCAAAAAAATATCGCACTCGAAAAACACCGTGTAACCTCTATCGGTACTGAAAATGGAAGCCATTATTGGCTTATTACTTTTGTAACAAAATTAAATAACATAAATATTTAATTCCAATTTTTCTCTATCAAGCAAAATAAATTAATTATTTACTATGAGGTGATGTGATTGAATATTGGTTATAATTGGTATAATAAAAGTGTATTTGTACTTAAAATACCCCTATTCCAGTTATATAATTTTTAAAATGCTTCTGATGATCTGATATGATTATCTGAATTCAATTTAAAACATTATATGTACACATGCTTTCATTTGTTCTAGAATTAGTTTAAAAGGTTATTGATGACTGCAATATTCAGAAAAATATAAAATCAACAATATTTGGATGTCTCGATGAAAAGAATGATTTAATGCTTTTCATGTTCTGAACTCATTATTTCTTTATTAGCTGATTAATTTTTTGCACAATATTGAATCACATAAAGATTGATTTTTGATTTTTTCATATTAACTAACATAAATTGATTATTTACATAAGGGCTATGTAATCGACTATTGGCTATAATTTATATCATGAAAGTCTATTCATTTTCAAAATACCTCTATTCCAATTATGTAATTTTTGTAAGTTTTCGTAATGTTGTGAAATAAGTATCTGAATTCAAGAAACATGTAAAAATATTTTACATAACAAAATAAAAGTGATGCACGGTTCAAGAGAGCTAATTTACAATGGAAAATATATCTTAGATATGAAGGTATACAACATTGCATCTTTATATATGAAAAAAAATTTACATATAAAAATAAACCCTTCAAATAGACTTTTCAACTTATTACAATAATATCTATGAACTACGATTTAGTATGTATAAGTCACAGTGAAAGAAAAATTCAATTTAAATACTTAGGACGCGCTAAACTACGCTTTAGCCCTGTGGAGTGATGGACGTAAAGGTGCTTATTAGGTCGGCCAATATATTTATATATAAAAGACCCAATAAGCACCCTTATATATAAAAAACACATCTTTGGCTTAAGAAACATGTAAAAATATTTTACATAACAAAATAAAAGTGATGCACGGTTCAAGAGAGCTAATTTACAATGGAAAATTCATCTTAGATATTAACGTATACAATATTGCATTATTATATTTGGAAAAATATTACATATAAAAATAAACCCTATACATATACTTTTCAACTTATTACAGAAATATCGATGAACTCCAAGTTAGTATGTATTAGCCACAGTAAAAAAAATTCAATTTAAATACTTAGGACCCGATAAACCACGCTTTATCTCTAATGTGTGATGTACATAAAGGTGCTTATCGGGTCGGTCAATATATTTATATATAAAGGACCCGATAAGAACCCATATTTATAAAAAACCATCTTTAGTTTAAAAAATATGTAAAAATGTTTTACATAACAAATTAAAAGTGATTTACGGTTCAAGAAAGGTCATTTACAACGAAAAAAATATCGTAGGTATTAATGTATACAATATTGGGGTTTTATATCTGCAGAAAATCTTGGCATACTAAAAATAACGCTTTACATAGACTTAAAAACTAATTAGAGAAATATCTAGGAACTTTAATTTAGTATATAGAAGCCACAGTTCTAGAAAAATTAAATTTGAATAGATAGGACCCGATAAACTATGATTTTTTCCTAATGTGTGATGCACATAAAGGTACATATTGGGTACTTGTTATTAGATTTTCCGAATCAGAACTTCAAGGGAATTTTTTTTATATTTGGTTTTTTGTCAATTTTTTCCTTTTCCAAGCGTGCATAAAAACGGACGTTCATATCCGATTTTAAAGTTTAAGATCTGAATGTATTCGCTTTAGGGATTAATTTCAGGAAAAATATTTACCATACGCGTATGTCAAAAAATAAAAAAATAGGGCGATCCTGAAAGTTGTCTATAAAATTCACTAAATTTCAACAAAATTAAAAAGCTGCTAATTTCTAGTTTTCAAGTTCAGGATTTAGCTTTTATATAAAGTTATAAACAATATTATACGAAAAAAAATGTCATGGAAATAATTTCAGTGGAGCTTTTGTTTTTTCTGACATCAATATTTAGAACGCTAAAAAGCTACTTCCATCAAATTTACCATTTTCATAACGACCTCATTGCCATAGTCCAAACTTTATATGTGAATATTATATGTAAAAGCATGCATTTAACATTTTTTTCAGTGATCAAGAAATTTGTTGATTTGTCATACTGCACTTTTCTATCAGGCGACAAGATCTCGAAAAACTACAACTGTTTTGTATTGAACACTTTTCTCTACCACCGATAGTTTTCGAAAAAAAAATCAATTTTGTTATCAACAAATTTTTGACTTTCGTTTTTTTTTTTTTTTTGTGAAGATGGTTTAGAAAACAACTCCAGATAATAAGAAGCAAGAATTATTAGTCCTACCTAAATCGACCAAAAGATGCTCATAAAACAGCTTTCTCAACTCCATACGGGCATTATGAATTTGATAGAATGCCATTCGGATTAAAGAATGCACCTGCAACCTTTCAGCGATTAATGGACGTGGTACTAACAGGCTTGCAAGGTACTGAACTTTTTGTGTATTTAGATGATATCGTCTTGTACGCAAATAGTTTGAATGAACACACAGAAAAATTCGAAAAATTAATGACTCGATTACGAAACGCAAATTTACATCTGCAACCAGATAAGTGCGAATTCTTAAGGCCCGAGGTAACTTATTTAGGGCATATAATAGATAATCAGGGTGTCCGCCCTGATCCCAGAAAATTAAAAGCTGTTTCTGAATTTCCAATTCCAAAAAAAGAAAAGAATATCAAAGAATTTCTAGGTTTAGCAGGTTATTACAGAAGGTTTATCGACGGATTCGCTAAAATAGCTTCACCTTTAACTCAACTTTTAAAGAAGGATACACCCTTTATATGGGCAGCAAAGCAACAATTGGCCTTTGACACACTCAAAAAAAAATTGTGCGAAGAACCCCTTCTCCAACGTCCCGATTTCACTAAACCTTTTATTTTAACAACGGACGCCTCAGGATACGCAATCGCGGTAATACTCTCCCAAGGTAAAATAGGACTAGACAAGCCTATAGCCTACACCTCACGCGCTTTAAATGACTGTGAAAAGAAATATGACACTTATCAAAATGAAGCACTAGCTATTGTATACTCGGTAGAACATTTTCGTCACTATCTCTACGGAAGAAAATTCACCCTAGTAACTGACCACAAACCGCTTGTATGGTTCCACACTACAAAAGATCCGTGTTCAAGAGTAACACGGTGGAGACTGAAATTAGCCGAATATGACTTTAATTTTGTTCATAAAGCCGGTAAAACAAATGTCAATGCTGACGCCTTGTCACGAAATCCTGTCGAAGTCAATGTTACTATTGTAAATGAAGAAGAAAAAAGTGATTCAAACACAAGAAAAGTGAAAGGTCTCAAGAATAAAATCAGCCCTATTTTTATCTCAAGTTCAATTCCTGCAAAGATTAGGAATGACAATGAAAACAAAAATATTGTTAAGACTACAAAAGGTAAGTCAAAATTAAACAGAATACGAAGAATTGTACGTTCAAACGATGAAATAATTATTACAGTAGATGAGCCCAATTCTCCGGTGAAAATCCATACAATTTCAGATTCCGAGGAAGATTTACCTTCAAGCGAAGATTCAAGTTCAGATGATGAGCCTGAATCAATTAATAATTAAATTTTAAATTCTGAGGAGGACGTACTTTCAAATGAAAGTCCAGAAGATGAACCTGAATCTCAATCGGTCATCTCAGAATTATTATACCAAATTACTAAAATTATTTCAGAATTTGGGAAGAAACATGCTCCTAAGAAAAAATCACGAGTAAATGTAATAAAAACTCGCAATCAAACACAACAATTCAATGCAGAGAAAGAAGATAAAAAGAATCATGAAGTGATCTGCAAGGATTCTTCAAACTCCGAAGACGAAGAATATAGAAATAGCAAACCAGAAATCACAAGTCGAAGGAAGAAGCTGAAGACAGTAAAAAAAGCAGCTCAAGTTCCAAATATACATGCACCTGAATCTAAAAGAAAGAGAGGCAGGCCTAGGAGGAACACAACGCAGAATATAGTAATAAAGAAGAAAGTCAATAAAGAAAAAAAGAATAAGAAGAAAAATGAAGAAAATTCCAGCGAAGAAAAGGACATCATTGGTTCCGATCCTGAATTTTCAAAAAATTTGGTAGAAATTTATCTATTTTGTTCACAAGTCGTTTTTTTTTTTTAGTTAAAAATTAAATTTTTTAACTGAAAATGTATTTTCTATTTTTGTTTGAAAATTGATCTTTCTTGGTTGCACATATTTTTTTTTTTCGTAGAAAAGTAATCTTCTTAGTGGAAATTTTCCTCTTTTTGGTTAAAAACGCAATAGTATCGTTGAAACTTAACTTTTTTTTTAATTCCTCTATGACTTGAAAATTTAACAATTAAGATTAAATTTGTTTTCTTTCTTGAAAAATATTTATTTGTTTAAAATTCGTCTTTTTGGTAGAAAATTAAAGTTTGCGTGTTTAAAATTCAATTTTTTTGTTGTTGAAAATTTGTCTTTTTGGTTCAAAGTTGAACTACTTTATTAAATAATCCAATTTTTTATTGCACATTATTCATTTTAGTTAAAAATTCATCTCATTGTTTGAAAATTCGTTTTTTATCAACAATTTTTTTTTATTGAAAATTTCAATTTTCGATTGTTGGTTGAAAATTTCTGTTTTTAGTTCATTATTCAAATTTTGGTTTGAAAATTCGTATATTTTTGCAAAAAATTAATTTTTTAACATTATTTGTTGAAAATTCGTCTTTTATATTAGAAATTTCACTTTTTGGGTTCAAAGTTGACTACTTTGTTAAAGAATGATTTTTTTTGCAAATTGATAATTTTAGTTAAAAATTAATCTCTCTGGTTTAAAATTAGTTTTTCTGTTGTTTAAAATAAGCTTTTTACTGAAAATTTAATTTTTCCAGTTTTGGTTGAAAATTCAAATGTATCTTTGAAAATTCATGTATTATGTTGAAAATTCGTATTTTTTTAAATATTTTTTTTTATCTGAAAATGTAACTTTTCCATTTTTTGTTGTAAAGTTAACTTTTTAAATTGAAAATTCGTCTTTTTGAGTAAGAAACTCTTCTTCTTGGTTGAAATTTCCCTTTTTTTGTTTGAAAATAAAACTGTTTTATTAAAAAATAACATTTTTGTTTCAAATTCTTATTTTCGAGTAGAAAATTCAACATTTTTCATTTTAGTGGAAAATTCATCTCTTTAGTTGGAAAATCGTTTTTTTTTTTTTAAATAAAAAATTTCGTTTTTACTGAAAATTTATCTTTTCAGTTCAAAATGTTGGTTGCGAATTCATTTTTTTTTTTTTCCTTTGAAATATCAACCATTATATTTTTTTGGTTAAAAATTCATAATTTTCGTTGAGAATTGATCTCTTCGATTGAAAATTAAACTATTTTATTAAAAATACGTATTTTTCTGTTAAAAGTTACTTTGTTAAAAATTTATTTTTTTCTTGCGGATTCATCATTTTAGTGGAAAATTCATCTCTTTAGTTGAAAATTCGATTATTCTGTTGAAAATCGTTTTTTTTTCTTTGTTGAAAATTAATTTGTTTACTGAAAACTTAACTGTTTGGTTAAAGTCTTAACTATTTGGTTGAAAATCCATTTTTTTTCTTATCAACTATTATATTGTTTTGATTGAATATTCATAATTTTAGTTGAAAATTCATCACTTTGGTTGAAAATTAAACTATTTTTTTGAAAAATCGTCTTTTTGGTAGAAAATTAATATTTGCGTTTTTTTCTTTTATTGAAAATTAATAGGTAGAAAATTCCTGTGTTTAATAAAAAATTCAACTATTCCGTTGAAAATTTCATTCTTTTATTATAAATTCAAATATTTTATTAAAAAGTCATCTTCTTTGGTCCAAAATTCAACTGTTTTGTGAAAAATTCGTCTATTTGGACAGAAAATCTTCAACCAAAACAAAGGAATATTTAACAACGTAGTTCGACTTTCAAACAAATAGACAAATTTCCAACCAAAAAAGATGAATTCTTAATGAAAAATGTAATAGATGATCTTTCAACTAAAAGCGATCAATTTTCAACACAAAATAGAAAGTGTAAATTTTCAACAAAAAAAATATAATTTATAACAAAATAGATAAATTTTTAACGAAAGAGATGGACCTTCAACTAAGTAACATGAATTTCGAACTAAAAGCCATCAATATTGAACAAAAAATAGAATAGTTAAATTTTCAACAACAACAAAAAAACGAATTTTCAACAAAATAGTTACATATTCAACCAAATTGTAGAATTTTCAACTGGAAGCGATAAATTTCAAGCAATAATGAATGAGTTTAATTTTTAGTTGAAAAAATTATTTTCAACCAAAAAAATGCTTTAATTTTCAACAAAGAAGTTGAATTTTTAAGTCAAAAGTCAATTTTCAACCAAAATGAAATTGTTGCATTTGCATTTGAAAAAGTTTATTAAAAAAAATTAATTTACAACAAAACATATCAATTTTCAAGAAAATTGTTGAATTTTCATCTAAAAACAATTAATTTTTAACCAATAATATAATAGTTAAATTATCAGCTAAAAAAGTAATTTTCACGCAAAAAGCAACGAATTTTTAGCAAAATAGTTAAATTCTCAACCAATAAAATGAATTTTTAACAAAGTTGTTCAAGTTTCAACCAAGTAGTTCAATTTTTAACCAACAAAGATAACTTCGCAATAAAAAATTTAATAGTTGAATTTTCAACTAAATACGATCAATTTTCAACAAAGAATAGATTAGTTTTAAAATATTCAAATTTTAAATAGACCCAGAATCGAATTCTCCATTCCCCTTTATTTGTTTTTTTCGTGGATATTTCCAATAGAAAATCGTTTAATTTAAAATAGTTTTGCTGATTAAGCAATTTTCAACATCTTTTGTTCTGTGATTTGATACATTTTTTTTTCTCTTCGCAGTTCAGTCTGCAATGCCAAGAAGTGATCACCGAAGTTAAGCAGCGCTTGAATGGGTTAAACCCGGATGGGTGTCACGCCAATAAATAGGGCTTATATTTATCAGCTTTTAAGTTTTCAATTTTTTTGCGAACCATACAAGATCCCATAGAAGAATAAAAGATATTTTTGTATACAACTTTTTAAAATGAGCGAACTTTTTTTTAGCATTTTGTCAAATCTGTCTTTATTTGCAAGAAAAAGTCCACAATTTAATTTTTCGAAAGAAATCTCTGGATTGGAAGAATGGTTTGGCAAAAAACTTGAATATCTAAATTAGGTCAAAATTTATAAAGGCTTGAAGAAATAATTTGTATTCCTTTTCTTAAATAGTTGTAGTCACTGGATTTGAATATAAATTTTAGCTGCTCTTTTTAGTTTGTATAACTATAAAAAACATGACGAATTTTCTGCACCATCAATTTTTCTAAATCCAAATTTCCAAATCAGAAATTTTATTTTTTGATGGAATTTATTTCTAAATGTTCCGAAACATGATGGATAAAAGAAAAAAAATTTTGTAAATGATTTTTTAAATATTTGGAAATAATTTGGGAAATAATGCTATTCTTAAAATTTTGCTTCCTCACTCTATAATTTTTAAATTTTTGAGAAGTTTTATAAATTTTCAAAAGATTCAAAAATAATCTAAATTTTGAGAAGATTACAAGAAATTTAAAACAAAAAGGAGATTTTTGAAGATTTCGATAAGGAAGCTTTTTCAGAATTTTGTAAGGTTTACTTTTTAACAAAGTAATTTAACTTTTAACCTATGAGTTGAATCATAACCAAAAAATATGAATTCTTGACAAAAATGTAAATCCAATAAAAAAAAAAAGGTCGATATTGAACCTGAAAAATATTTGTTTTCAAAATGAAAAAGAGTTGAATTTATCCAAAAAGGCAAATTTTAAATAAAATAATATATATAATAATGAAGAACACTGAAAGTCAACAACGAAAATGACTATTTAACAAAATCGATGAATTTCTAAGCAAACTGTTGAATTTTCAACCTACAAAGATTGTTGTTCTATCAAATTTTGTGGAATTAAATTGTCAACAAAGAAGATGAATTTCAATCCAATAGGACGACTTGTTTTTCCAAATAGACGAATGTTGAATAAAAAAGTTGAATTTTCAACCAAAAAGTACGCTTTTTTTAACAAAATAGTTGAATTTGCAACCTACTAAGATAAATTCTCAACAAAAAATGTAATAGTCAAGGTTTCACTGAAAAAAGATAAAATTTGTAGCAAAAGAGATGAATTCTAAAAAGGAAAAGGCGAACTTTCAACCAAAAAGACTAATTTTCTACCAAAATAACGAATTTTAAACAAAGTTTTCTTCATCTAAAAAGAAAAAGCATGTCATTCAAACTGTCGGCAATCCAAGTATAATTTTCTTTTCTCATCCTTCTGACAGTCTAGTCAATTTCCCAATTGTTCGCTAATAAATGCAATTTAACAAGTGTATTCTTTTATTTTTCTATCTTTCTCTCTCTCTCTCTCTCTCTCTAATCTAGTATTCAAAATACGCTCTAAGTCTTTGGCAACAGTGTCTTTCCTGTGAAGACAGTTCGATGAGGGTCACACTAAGTGATTATTTACAATAGGCTATCGCCTTCAATTTCCAATTTTAGGAATTTCAATGTTCGGTGCCTGCAAAGCAAAGACCCTTTTTATTATTAATGCTCAGTGGCAAATGCTAATCACTACTATTCAAAGGTGAACGATATTTATACAATGTTTTATTCTTTTCGATAATACACTTAACAGTCCTATTCATAAATTTTATTACTATGGCCTGAATCAGGTGAAGAGTGGTCAGGTAGATTCGTAGACTCTGCTCTTAGTGCGTTTGCGAAAGGGTGTCTGAGTCGAGGATTTCTCGGACTACAGGTGCGTCTCTTACTTGCTCGGCGAAGAGACTCGAAAGTTTCTCACAATGAACGTTAATATTTTAATTCTGGATTGTTCCAGTTTTGAACTGAGATTTCTCCTCAAGGAATTTATTATAAGGTTTAACTTCCCTCTTTGCTTTTGGAGTATTCTCAGGGCTTACTCCTTAAGCTCAAATTCTTTTTAAGCCAGCTACAAGGCCTAACCTTGCCTGCCCATAAGAAGCTAGGAAATTGATGGGTAAGTTGTGAAATTATGTAACTCAACTACTTGGACCAGTTTACACGGGGACGCGTGCTCTGTTCGTTTGTTGGAATTAGATGATTCGTACTCAGAATATATATATATTTTTTTTTTTATAAAAATAGGCACTCTGCCAAAATATCAAAATTTATTTTCTCAAAAATCTGTCTTCGGAATATCTCCGGAAAAACTCTATCTCAGCTAAAAAGGCTGTCTTCAAAATTTAAGCTCGCAAGCAAAAGTTTCCCGTAGGAAAAGAAAGTTCGGATATCAAATGGCATACACAGACTTTTGAAAGAGGGCCTCTTGTGAATCAGATTGGGAAAATAAATTCCGTCTGCTCCTAGAGGATCTTTCCTTCAGGGAGAAAAGTTGTGGACTTAGGATTTTTTGGTACAAGAGACGAAAAGAAGTGAAGAGGCAAAAGTTGTTCCACTGAAAAAGATCTAAAAATTTGTTATAAACTCTTGCTATAAAAACACATCAAGAATTAAAAATTGACTTTTTGGAAAAACGACGCAAACTGCAATAACTTTTTATTTGACAACATTTCTCGCCTAAATTATATCCACAAATTTGCAGCGGGCAAATTTTTTAGTCGAAAATGCAACAATTTGGTGAAAATTTCAGATATTTTGTAGAAAATATGTCTCTTTTGGCAGAAAATTAATCTTCGTGACGCGAAATTCCCTTTTATTTGCTTGAAAAGGTAATTATTTTTTGTTCAAAATTCGCTGTTTTATTAGCTAAAAATTAATTTTTGAATCAAAAATGTAACCGCTCCATTTTTTATGGAAAATTGATATTTTTTAGTTAAAAATTCGTTAATTGGGCGGAAATATGTTTTTTTTTTTAAATTCTTCTTTTTTGGTTAAAAAGAAACTTTTTCTATGAAAATTCATATTTTCGGGTTGAGAATTTCACTATTTTCTAGAAAATTTATCTTTTTTATTGAAAATTCAACAGTTTGGTCGAGAATTTATGTATTTTTTGAAAATTTGTCTTTTTGGAGGGAAATAATAATCAAATTATATTTAATCAAATTAAAAACGAAAAAATTAATTTTTTTGCTTGAGAATTAAATTTTTAGGTTGAAAATTGAACTAATTAGTTGATAATTCATTTTTGTTCTGAAAAATTCTTGTATTTTGTTGAAAATTCTTCTTCTTTGATTGAAAAAAAAACTTTTTTGTTTGAAATTCTACTGTTTTGTAGAAAACTCATCTCTTTTCATTGAAAATTCAATAGTTTGTTTAAAAATTTATGTATTTTTCGAAAATTCTTCTTTTTGGAAGGAAATATTAATTAAATTTAATTTAATAAAATTAAAAACAAAAAAAAATCATTTTTTGCTTGAGAATTAAATTTTTAGGTTGAAAGTTGAACTAATTTGTTAATAATTCATTTTTTCCCCCTTAAAAATTCTTGTATTTTGTTGAAAATTCTTCTTTTTTTATTGAAAAAAAAAACTTTTTTGTTTAAAATTCTACTGTTTTGTAGAAAACTCATCACTTTTTATTGAAAATTCAATAGTTTGTTTAAAAATTCATGTATTTTTTGAAAATTCGTCTTTTTGGTAGAAAATTAATCTTTTTTGCACTAATTTAACTTTGTTTGCATGGGAATTCAACTTATAGATTAAAAGCTGAACTACTTTCTTAATAATTCATTTTTTGTTCCTTAAAAATTTTTGTATTTTGTTGAAAATTTTATTCTTATTTTTTGTAGAAAAGTCATGTTTTCGGGTTGAAAATTCCACTGTTTTGTAGAAAATTTATCTTTTCTTATTGAAAATTCAACAGTTTGGTCGAGAATTTATGTATTTTTTGAAAATTCGTCTTTTTGGAAGAAAATATTAATCAAATTATATTTAATTAAATTAAAAACAAACAAACAAATTTTTTTGCTTGAGAATTGAATTTTTAGGTTGAAAGCTGAACTAATTTGTTAATAATTCATTATTTTTCTTAAAAATTCTAGTATTTTGTTGAAAATTGTTTTTTTTTTTGGTTGAAAAGAAAATTTGTCGTTTAAAATTCTACACTTTTGTAGAAAATTCATCTTTTTTTATTGAAAATTCAATAGTTTGGTTGAAAATTGATGTATTTTTTAAAAATTCCACTTTTTGGCAAAAAATTAATCTTCTTTTTAGAAAATTTATTTTCTTGCATAAGCTAAACGACTTTTGAAAATTCATTAGCTTGGTTGAAAATGTAACTATTTTGTTTTTTTTTATTAATTTTTTCAACTATAAATTTAACTATTCCATTTTTTATCAAAATTTATCTTTTTTGATAGAAATTTAATAATTTAATTTATTCAAATTTAATTTATTAATTTAAATTTAATAATAATTTTAAATTCATCTATTTTTTGAAAATTTGTCCTTTTTTATAGAAAATTCATCTTTTGGATTAAAAATTTAACTATTTTGTTGAAAATTCGTTTTTTTTTGTTGAAAATGAATTTTGTTACCTGAAAATTTAACTATTCCATGTTAGTTTTAACATTTATCTTCTTCAGTTGAAAATGTCTGTGTTTTGTTTAAACTTTGTCTTTTGTGGTAGAATATTAATCTTCCTGATGACACTTTTTTGCTTAAAAATTTATTTTTTTTTTTGAAAATTTAAATATTATGTTGAAAATTCCTTTAAAAATTCAAAATTTGGTTGGAAATGAGTTTTTTAAATTGAAAATTGCTTTTTTTCTAACAAAAAATGTAACTACTCCATTTTTTGTCGAAAATTCATCTTTTTTGATAGACATTTAATCTTCTTGGTTAAAAATTCATTTGTTTGGTTGAAAATTTAACTATTTTATTAAAAATTCATCTACTTTTTTTGAAAACTTGTTATGTTGTGGTAGAATATTAATCTTCTTGGTTAATAATTCACCTTTTTGGATAAAAATTCATTTCTTTGGTGGAAAATTTAACTATTAGGTTAAAAATTCGTTTAAAAATTAAAAATTTAGTGGAAAATTCATGTATTTTGTTCAAAATCAATCTTTCTTGATTAAAAATTCATTTCTTTAATTGAAAATTAGTTTTTTTTTATTGAAAATTAATTTTTTTTAACTGATTTAAGT
>JAABKJ010075445.1:148597322-148820508 GCA_011634705.1 Andricus grossulariae | reverse complement strand
ACTATAAATTTAACTATTCCATTTTTTATCAAAATTTATCTTTTTTGATAGAAATTTAATAACTTAATTTATTAAAATTTAATTTATTAATTTAAATTTAATAACAATTGAAAATTCATCTATTTTTTTTAAATTTGTCCTTTTTTATAGAAAATTCATCTTTTGGATTAAAAATTTAACTATTTTGTTGAAAATGAATTTTGTTACCTGAAAATTTAACTACTCCATGTTTTGTTTAACATTTGTCTTCTTCAGCTGCAAATTTCTGTATTTTGTTGAAACTTTGTCTTTTGTGGTAGATTATTAATCTTCCTGATGACTTATTCACTTTTTTGCTTAAAAATTTATTTCTTTGGTGGAAAATTTAAATATTAAGTTGGAAATTCCTTTAAAAATTCAAAATTTGGTTGAAAAGGAGTTTTTTTCATTGAAACTTATTTTTTTTTACAAAAAATGTAACTACTCCATTTTTTGTCGAAAATTTATCTTTTTTGAAATACATTTAATCTTCTTGGTTGGAGATTCATCTATTTTTTGAAAATATTTTTTTTTTTGGGTAGACAGTTCATCTTTTTGGATTGAAAATTCTTTTCCTTGATGATTTTTTTTCAAATAAATTTTTTCAACCATAAATGTAACTATTCCATTTTTTGTCAAAATTGGTATTTTTTCATAGAAATTGAATAATTTAATTTATTTAAATTTAATTTAATAATAATTGAAAATTCATCTATTTTTTGAAAATTTGTCTTTTTTTTATAGAAAATTCATCTTTTGGATTAAAATTTCAACTATTGTGTTGAAAATTCATTTTTTTTTTGTTGAAAATGAATTTTGTTACCTGAAAATTTAATTATTCCATGTTTGGTTTAACATTTATCTATATATATATATGTGACTGTCCGCGAAGAAAGGGATCTAATGCAAAAAAAATAGGTTTTTAGTTTCTTACACCCATCTATAGTTTTTCATCACTAAAAAGTGAGGGCCTCTTATGAAGTTTCTGTGCTGGGCCGCCTTTTCAATCGCTCCTCTTCCAAAATGAAGCTAACGCGCATTAGGTCCCTTCACTCGCGGATGGTCACACACACACACACATATTTATATATACAGGGTGACCTCAATCAAGTGTCCAGACTTATACGGCTGTATAAACATATTCCAATCTAACATTCCTTTTCCAAAAACCAGTTGAAGTTTTAGTTTTTTAATTAATAAATATTGAAGCTGGACCAATGACGAGCGCGATATAAACAGTCGTGCGTATGTGAGCGGTTCAGCTTAAACATTTAATAACATAAAAACTAAAACTTCAACTGATTTTTGGAAAAGGAATTTTCGATTTATTCTCCTTGGCAGTGATGTTGTATTCGGAAAGAGCCGAGAATTCCATCACGAATATATAGTTCGTTTCTCGCAGTCTTGGAGAACAATGTCAGGCCTCGAGTGTGCAACGGAGACAGCTGTCCAAAAATCCTAGTTCCAGATAATTTGGCACTTCTCGTCTTGGACAATTGACTCTATCTACCTTGGAGCGTTCGGCAGGGCAGGGTCGCGGTCAAAACCGTAAGAGCGACAAAGATGGTACCAAAGCACTCTTAGGACCGCATTGTATCTGTAGATATATGTCGTTCCTGCGTGGGTGGGACACCCTGATAGTATGTCTTCTAAGTGCTCAACGTGTGTATGACACGCTCTGCACCTATCGCTTTAAACTTCTTGACCTAAAATGCGGTCACGGTGTGCCAAGGTGGAAATGACACTCTCCTGGCATGCGAAAATGAAACCCTCGGAACCTGAATGAAGCCCTGATGATATGAGAGAAGCAAAAGTTTGCTCCTTTGACGAGGACTGTTTTTTTAAATTCCTATGAAAATTTCCGAGCATTTTCTTGTCGAATAGCTCTTGATGGAATTTTCCAAAGACTGCTTTCTTCACTTCGGCTTTCAGAAGTAAAGCATCTAGATGGAGTAATGAACTTTCCTCACTGCTGACGTTAAAATTCAGGCCAATGGTCTCAGCTACCTGCTCCGCGGCTTTTTTAAGGAACGCTGCTTTGCCAAACATCTTGTGATTCCTGACCATTTTTAGGAGAGGATATTTTCCATTTGCAACGATGTTACATGTTCTCAAGACAATTCGGTTATGAAGACACTGGAGATTCAGAAGTCCGCGTCTGCCTTGACAGCGTTAAATATATAATGGCGTTCTTCGTCTTCTGAACCACCCCAAACGAGTAGAGTAGAACCGGGACGGCAAGCAGGTTAGTTGCAGATACCTTGTTCAACGATGACAGATCGGATGATCAAATCTGTCGAAGGAGATGCTTGTATCTGCTTCGGAGAGACCCCTTTACTGACGTCACGTCCTGAATCCGGCTTTGAGGCACGCCCACGTATCTATAGGTCTGTCCAGTGTTTAGATGTCTAATAACACTTATATCCACAAGCTCAGGGTCCTTGGGAACGCCAACAGTCCTTCCTTCCTTCAGATGAATTTTGGCACATTCATCCAATCCAAAGTCCATCCCAATCTCTCCTGTGTAATTCCCGACGATATTTATTGCAGCTTGAAGTTTGCCTTTGCCAGAGTCATAGACCTTCAGGTCATCCATATAAAATACATGAGTGACCTTATGCTCGCGCTGGTTATTGTCGCCACAGAGGTATCCAGAAGGTTTTGAAAAGATTTAAACCTTGTAAAGATTAAATTTCTTTTAATTTAGATTTCAAATTTTTTTAAAAAGAAGCTTTTTAATAATTTTGAAAAATTTCAAGAAAAGAAAAAAAATTTCGTCAGTTTTCTAGGAAAATTTTTATTGTTTTTTTTTTTATTTTCAAACTTAATTTTTAAAGAATATTTTCAAAATTTTTGGAAAATAATCTGGAAGATTTTAAGGCCACTTTTGTAATTATTCAGAATTTGATAAAAATTTAGTGAAAAGTTCTAAGCATTTTAAATAAAAATCTTACAATTCCTAAGATAAGAAAACATTTATTTTCTTGAAAATTCGTTTTTTTTTTGGTTGAAATTTTATTTATCTAACTGAAAATTTAATTATTTTATTTTTGGTTCAAAGTTGATCTTTTTTAGTTGCAAATTAATTTCCTTGGTTGAAATGTGAACTATTTTGTAGAAAATGTTGTTGTTGTTAAAAATTAACCTATTTTCCTGAAAAATAATTTTTTTCTGGTTGAAATTTTATTTTTCTAACTGAAAATTTAATTATTCTATTGTTGGTTCAAATTTGATATTTTTTAGGTAAAAATTCATTTCTCTGGTTAAAATCTAAATATTTTCTTGAAAATTAATTTTTTTTTTAATTCAACTATTTTGTTGAAAATTCGTTTTTTTTCTGGTTGAAATGTTATTTTTCTAACTGAAAATTAAACTATTCTATTGTTGGTTCAAAATTTTTTTTTTCAGTTAAAAGATCATTTCTTTGGTTGAAAATTTAACTATTCCGTTAAAAATTAATTTTTTGTTATGTTTGAAAATTTATTTTTCTAACTGAAAATTTAACTATTATATTTCTGATTAAAAGTTGATCTTTTTTTAGTTGAAAATAAATTTCTTCGGTTGAAAATTGTTTTTTGTTGTTGTTAAAAGTTTTTTTTGTTTTTGTTGTTGTTACTAGTTTGTTGAAAATTCATTTATTCAGTTGAAAGTTGATGTTTCCGTCTTAAAATTTAACTATTCTACTGTTGGTCCAAAGTTTATCTTTTTTAGTTGAAAATTTGTTTCTTTGTTTTGAAAAATTAACTATTTTCTTGAAAAGTCCTTTTTTTCGTGTTAAAAATTTAATTGTTTTGTTGAAAATTCGGGTTTTCAGGTAAAAAAGTAATTTTTCTAATTGAAAATTTAATTATTCTATTGTTTCAAAATTGATTTTTTTAGTCTATAATTTATTTCTTTGGTTGAAAATTCGTTTTTTGGATGAAAATTAATTTAGTTCGTTAAAGATTCATAATTTTAGTTAAAAATTCATTTCTTTATCTAAAAAATAAACTATGCCATTTTTGGTATAATTTTTTCTTTACAAATTTAATCCTCTTTAACTTTAACTATTTTGTTGAAAATCCTTTTTTCTTTGTAAATATTTTTGCCTTGAAAATTTAAATATAACATTGTTCGTTTAAAATCGACCAAGTTTATTTTTCTAACTGCAAATTTAACTATTCCATTGTTGATTCAAAGTTCATATTTTTTAGTTGAAAATTTATTTTTTTAATAGAAATCTGTATTATCATCGGAGAAGGTAACGGATCGAGAAGAGAAATCCACACATAAAACGGAAATCTACAATATCGACCAAAGTCATATTCTCCTATACAGAAAATATTTTAACGCCATTCCAGACAAGATGGAGAATAAACATTTTTAATTAAATTTAATTCAGAAAAAAGATCTTCTCCTTTCACTCCGCTGGGATTCGAACACCAGGTCAACTGATTTCCGGTCAGGTGCTCTACAATAAAA
The DNA here is from genome assembly GCA_011634705.1 of Andricus grossulariae. Lineage (NCBI taxonomy): Eukaryota > Metazoa > Arthropoda > Insecta > Hymenoptera > Cynipidae > Andricus > Andricus grossulariae. The sequence goes on along the minus strand of JAABKJ010075445.1, from coordinate 148,816,029 downwards.
AAGTTTTCTTTTAAAGATTCCTGGAAAAACTGTATATGATTTTTTATTTAAAAATATTAATTTCAAGGAAAAATTGAAAAAGAGTTTTAAAAAATTCAAAAGATTTCCAACATTGTCGCAAAAATATCTGTAATATATTAAAACAATTTTTTTGCTAAACTAAAATAAAAAAAATTATTTTCGAAAAAATTTTAAAAATTATTTCGAACTTGAAACAATTTCAAGAAAATTAAGAAAAAATGAAGAATTTTTAAAATTTCAAAAAAAGGTTTTTTAAACTTTTGAAGGATTCCAAGAGAATAAAGAAATCTTCTTAAAATTCCTGGGAAGATTTAAATAATGTTTTATTTGGTAAATTAGTTTTAAGAGAACATTTAAAAAGATTTCGAAAACTTGCGAACAATAATCTGGAAGATTTTTGGGTAGAATGTTTTTATTTTGCAGCATATAAAATGATTTTCTAAAATTTCGAAAAATAATGTAGAAAATTTTAAAGCAAAATTTTTCAATTTTGTAAGATTACAAAATTTTAGAAAAAATTCGTGTTAGTTATGGAAATTTATAGAACTTTTGCAAAGATTTCATAAGATTTAAAACAAACTCGATTTTTAAACATTTCGAAGAAAAAAATGTCTAAAGATTCATAGGAAATTTAAAACTTTTTTTTTGTTTATTATCAAAAATTATTTTAATAGAATATTCCACAAGATATGAAAATTATGTTCAAGAATCTGAAAGATTGTTGGGAAATTGTTTTTATTATTCAGGATTTTAAATGATTTCCTAAAATTTCGAAAAAGAAAGTAGAAGATTTTTTGTACGATTACCAAATTTAAAAAAATCGAGTTTATTCAAGAAATATAAATAAGTTTTGAAAAGGTTGAAAAATAACTGGAAAAAGATTTCAAAGAACTTAAAACGTTTTCGAAAAGTTGGGTTTTAAGAATTTTGAAAGGTTTCAAGAGAGTAAATAAGTTACTTTAAGATTCCTGGCAAAATTTAAATGATTTTTTATTTTGATAAATTAATTTCGAGATAAAATTGAACAAGATTTCAAAACATTTAAAAATATTTACAAAATTGCCGAAAAAGAATCTGCAAGATCTTAAAGCAATTTTTTTTTTAATTTAATGAAAAATTTGAACCAGTTTAAAAGATATTTAAAAATTTTGAAAAAATTTCATGAATAATTTAAAATTGGAAATGATTTCAAGAAATGTCAAAACAAAATGTGGATTTTTGAAGATACAAAAAAAAGAAGCTTTTTAAGAGTTTTGAGAGGTTTCAAAGGTATAAAAAAGTGTTCTTTTAAAGATTCTTGGAAATACTGAAATAAATCATGCAGAATTAAAAAAAATTTAGGGAAAATTCTACTTATTTAAAAAGATATTGAGAAGTTTTGAGAAAATTTCAAGTAATTTAAAATCTGGAACGATTTCAAGAAATTTAAAACAAAATGCAGATTTTGGAAGATTTTGAAAAAGAAGGTTTTTACGAATTTGGAAAGACTTCAAGAGAATAAAAAAGTTATGTTAAGATTTCTAGCAAAATTTAAATGATATTTAATTTTGAAAAATTAATTTCAAGATAAAATTGAAAAAAATTGAAAATACTTCGAGAGGTTTCGAAAATTGTCGAAAGAAAATTTGGAAAATTTAAAAGCAAATTTTTCATTCTTAGCAGCATTTAAAAAAATATTTTAACTTTAAACAATTTCAAGAAATTGAAAACAATATGTAGATCTTTGAAGTTTCGAAAGAAAGGAACATTTTAAGAGTTTCGAAAATTCAAATATTCATTTCACGGCCCTGTTTGTACATATGTGCATCAAAAAACATCGCTGAATCAACAAAACATTATTAACTATATTTAAAAAAATTATATCCCTATCCGATACTTAGTTAACAAAATAACAAACAGTATTTATCAATAGAACTTGTTTATAACAATTATCATCATAAGTTATAAGTCAACGATTTTTGTTCATTTCGCGAACCTCTAAGTATTAAACCTAAGTCACGCTAAGTATGGCAACAAATTTTCCAAGAAGACAAAACAAAATGACGATATCTCTATAACCCGAAGAGTCTCGATCGTTTTTTCTTTATTTGTTTTTTCTTATGAAAGGTGATTTTATATATATCCTGATTAAAAAAAAATTAAAAGGAGAGAATTTCGCCAAAATTTGAATCAATAATATGTTAAGACTTTTTTTCAGCCAGAATTTAACAATTTTGTATGTTAATTTTTTTAGATTAAAATTGTCTAATTTCATCTCTGGTATCACCAAATTTCAACAAAATTCAAGCATCGGTTCCGGAAATGTCGAGAATTCAGAAAAATAAGCCAACGAAAAATTCAATATGGCGTAACTCCCAAAATCTCAATTCTTTTTAAATCCTTCGGGGCCAAAATATATCTTATATAGCACTATATTTTCACAAGTTTTCATTAAATCGAACTACCACTTGCAGATTTTCTAAAAAATTTAAACATTCACATATCATTTTGAAACTGGAATTCAGATACTCATTTCAAAACAGCACAAGCATTTTAAAAACTTATAATATTGAAATAGAAATATGTTAAATATAAATAAAATTTTATTATACGAATTATAGCCAATATTCAATTACATAACCTTAAAATAAATGATCAATATATGTTGTTAAATAGAGAAAAATTAAAATTAAATCTTTACTTAATTTGATATTGCGACAAAAATTAATCATTTAATATGCAATTAATTAGTTCACAAAATGAAGAGCATTAAACAATTATTTTCATTGAAACATTCAAATAATTTCTGCTTCATATTTTTTTAACTTGAAATTCAATTTCTGTAAATTTCAATTGTTAACAACTTTCATACATATTTTCAAGAAAATTGAAACATAATATTTAAATGTACTTTTAAAAATTGAATTCAGATACTCTTCTAAGCATCAATCTATCATTTTTATTAGAAATTTCAGTTAATTTTTACTTTACATTTTTTTTTTTAATTTCTAATTTCATTTCAAGAATTTTTATATATTCGTAACCTTTTGTACTGATGTGAAAAAAAATTAAAACATATTCACATATAATTTTGAAAATTAAATTCAAATAATCATTTCACCACATCACAAGCATAGGCCGAAATTACGTAATTGTAATAGAAGTATTTCAAAGACAAATAAACTTTTATTTTACAAATTATATCCAATATTCAATTATATAGCCTTCAAGTAAATTATCAACTTGGGTAACTTAATTTTTAAAAACCAAATTTTAATCTCTATTTAATTTAATATCGTAAAATAAATTAATCAGCTAATAATTAATCAATCATTTCACAAAGTTAGAAGCTTTAAGCTATAATTTTCATTAAAACATTTAAATAATTTTTACTTAATAATTTTTAAAAATTTTAACTTTAATTTATGAAAATTTTATTTAATAATAACCTGTTAAACTGATTCCAGAAAATTTAAGATCTATTAGCATGAGTTAATAAATTATTAATCAGTTGACAACATAGAAAGCATTAAACAATTATTTTAATTTAAAAATTCAAATAATTTTCACATTATATTCTATATATTGTTGGTTGAAAATTCAAGTATTCCAGCTAGATATTTATTATTTTAGTTGAGAATTCATCTCTTTGGTTGAACATTAATTTTTTTAACTGAAAATTTACATAACTATTCAATTTTCGGTTGGCAGTTTATCTGTTTTAATTAAAAACTCATCTCTTTGATTGAAAATTTAACTATTCCAATTAAGGATTCATCTTTTTTTTTTGTTCAAAATGATTTTTCTAACTGACAATTTAACTATTCCATTTTTGGCTGCAAATGTATCTTTTTTAGTTCAAAATTCAACTATGTGGTTGAAAATTGGTGTTTTTTTAGTCGAAAATTGAACTATTTCGTTTAAAATTAATGTATTTTGTTGAAAAATCGTGTTTTTTTGTAGAAAATTAATCTTTTTGTTTGAAAATTAATCGTTTTGCTTGAAAATTCATATTTTTGGTTGAAAATTCAAGTATTCCAGTCAAATATTCATAATTTTAGTTGAAATTATCTTTTTAATTTTAAATTGGTTAAGTTTTTTTGTGTGGAAAATTAATTTATCTTCTTGAAAATGTAATATCTTTAATTGAAAAGTTAGAAATTTGAAGCGATTTCAAGTGAATTTATTATAGTACCTACATTAATTCTACCTATTCTTAAGTATACGAAGATAAAATAAAAATTTGTTTGAATTATTATTCAAATTAATGGGTCTTAGAGACAAATTCAAGAAATGATTAATTTTTTTTTATTATTTAATTATTTAAATAATCGATGGTGCTAATATTTTTGAAAATGTCCTGTTATATAATTGGCTAAAGATTTCTAAATTAAACATATTAATTGATTACCTAGAAAATTGGCCCTTCAATTTATTCGAACCCCTGCTAGAAAAAAAACTTATTTGTAATAAATTCGCAATGGGAAAAACTTGGAATTTCCAGGAAAATTTTTTTCAAGATATGAGTAGACACCCTGTTATAGAAAAACGTGTGGAAATCATTTTACCTCGTTTTACCATCATCTGCTTCAGACACGTTTGGTAATTTAATACTCAGCTTCGATCCAAATGAAACAGTGTCTCCTACAGTATATTCGAGTTTTGAATCATCCTCGCAATTTGTTACATTTATCAATATGAGATCTTTGACATCCAAAATCTAATTGAATTTTAATTTAGAAAAAATTAAGATCAATAAAAGAAAGATTTTTTCAATTTTGTAGTCTAGGGATTTATAAACGTACCAAGTTATTAGCAGTATTATTATTTCTTACTGCGTCCAAAATCACACGACCTTCTAAAATCTTCTTATCGAAATTTACCGAAAGTTGTAAATAAGTGTTCACTACAGCTACGAGTTCTGGGTTGAAAAAATAATTCTGTAACTCTTTTATTAATATCCTTTTGGGGGTGAAGACACACTAAATTGATTTTAAATCAGAGTTGGGTAGTAACTTAACACGGAGAAAAATGGATGGTCAAAGTTAGAGGGTCAAAATTTAGAGAGCCAGTCCGTTCTTTCAGATAGTCTAAAGAACCATCCAGAATTTTTTTGACATAGTCGTAGAGGCTCTCTTTGTATGACCAGTCTGACTGTTATACGAAATCCAGACTCACTATCAGGGATAAGCAAGGTATCCTTTCAGGATGGTCAATATAATCATCTTGCCTTCACTCATTTCGACCATCCACGGAAGAGCGAATGACCCATCGCGGAGGGCCGATCTTATTAGTTACCGCTGGCGTGTTTATTTAAAATGATTGAATGTCTAAGTCAAATGTTCACAACAAATAATAAATGTAAAGTGCATACAGAGATGTCCAGTTTTTTCTCAAATTGGTATCCTATGCTACTTTTTGTTGAATAATTATATAATTTTGATACATTTCTTTTAATTTGTAATAAATTTCCATTTGTTTAAACAATTTTGATTTGCTTAATCAGTTTTTTTCGATAACTTAAAAAAAAATAAATTGAATTTAATACATATAATTATTTTTGTGACTGTATAGTGCATAGAAAGAATATATTAACCATTTTCAAATTGTTTAAACAAATATAATTTGCTTAGACATTTACTTTTCCAAAAATACTTTTAAAATCGTATTTTCTAAATTAAACATAATATTGAATGATTTCGAGGCGTAATAAATTCTGCTAAAAATTGTATGTTCTTGTTTATATAATTAGTTATTGTTTTTTTTTTAAATTTCCTTCAAATTGAGTATGGATTGTTTACATCTTTTTTGGTGCATTATGAAATAAATCATAAAATTCATAATAAAATTTAAATTATAAAAGTGTATTTATTATTGCTTTCTTCATATTTTTACAATCGTTATCATAATTATATTATAAAAAAGCACATTTCCTAATGCAAATTATGATTTAAGTTTTAACAGATTGCTTTTTTACATTTTCATGCTCGTTATAAATATTAAATTGTGTCGCTGATTTTCATGTTAGCTTTATACGATTATTTATAGAATTGTTTTTAAGTTATTTCTGTAATTCACAAATAAAGCGTTGAACTTGTTTCAAATATGCTGCTCGAAGACACGAAATCATCCAATATTATGTTTAATTCAGAAAATACGATTCAAAAATTATTTTTTGAAAAATAATTGTTTAAACATATTATATTTGTTTAAAAATTTGAAAAATGGTCAATATATTCTTTCTATACACTATACAGTCAGAAAAATGATTATATGTATTTTATTTAATTTTACTTTTTTAAAGTTAACGAAAAAAAACTGCTGAAGCAAATCAAAATTGTGTAAACAAATAGAAATTTATCAAACATTAAAAGATATGTATCAAAATTATATAACTATTCAACGAAAAACAGCATAGAGTACCAATTTGAGAAAAGACTAGACATCTCTGGGTCAATTTCTAAAAATTTTGAGAATAAACAATAAGTAATTGTATAAATAATTACAGAATATTTTTAAAAAAATGTACGACTCCAAACAATGACAAACTCTTACATTTCAATCAGAAAATACGATTATTTTTTATGTTTCTTGGGAATAAATAATTGTTTAAATAAGTTACATTTGTTTAAACAATTGAAAAATGTTTAAAGAGTCATGGGAAATATTCAAATTGTCCATTAGTAATTATCTGTATGGAAAAGACGACAGAAATTGCTAAAAAGCAACAATAATACGTAAAAATGTAGTTTTTTCATTTTTTGATCATATTTAGGGCGCTTTGGGGGGGGTTAGGAGGGGGGGGGGTAAAAATGAAAGTCATAAGTATGGTTTTCTTTCATAGGTACTCCTCTTCAATCTCTAAAAATTTGGCACGTTTCGATCAAACCTTGAAGTATCAGTTCGATTTTCGACAATCCAAAATTTCCCCATGTTAATTGAATGGGATTTTGAAGTGCCTGGTGGCACGTGATAATGTTCGAATTTCAAAAAAAAAAAAATACGGATTTTCTTTCTCCGGAAATGGAAACTTTTTTTGGGGGGGGGGGGCTTGCCCTCTAGGGTGAACATTGTTTTTTGGATCACCCTAATATATATATATATATATTCGGTTTTGATTCCTCAGGAATCGAGCCGAAGGGCCTATGACAAAGCCACCGAACGCGTTTTATATTTAATGACGTAAGTTTTTTATTTAATTTTCGAACCCTTCTCATATAAATAAACGTGGAACCCTCAAAATATTAGATTAAAAAAATCAAATGTGTCAAGAACAGGTAGTCAATCTTACAAACGTATAATTTCATAATTTTTTTATTTTATCATTTTTTTGGTTGAATTTTTTTTTTGTTCAAAATTTTATCATTTGGTTAAAAATTTCATTTTTTTTTCAATCAACAATTTTGCGGAAAAGATTTGTTTTTTCTTTGTTCACTGAAAAATCTTTCTTGATTGAAAATTCAATGATTGTGTTAAAAATGTGTCTTTTTTACTTGAAAAGTTATGTATTTTGTTCAAAATTTCATCTTTATCGATATAAAATTAAATTGTTTAGTAGAAAAATCATCTGAAAATAGTTTCAATAAAAAAAAAACAGAAGTTAAAAACGAAGGAAATGTTATTAGAATACAAAAAAAAACACAAAAATATTTTAAAAAATTGTAATAACTAATTGGAAGTGGAAATATTATGTACAAATATTCAAATTAGTGGAAAAAGTCTTTGTATATACGATCAGACTTGAAAAGTCATTTTGGCACTTTCCGTGAAAAGATATTGAAAACGCGATCAAAATTTAAGTATTCATGTTATTATAAAAAATATTTATTATAACTGGCCTTATTAAAAGGCGAAGAAGGCACTGAAATTATTAGTATTATTATTTTTGCAGTAGTGTGACTCACTCGGTTCTAGCCTTTTATGCTTTTCTTATTGACTATTGGTCGCCACACATTTCTGTCCTGACATATATCGTTAGTTTCTTTTACATTCATGAATTTTCTCATGTGTTTTTATATAAGGCTTGTTATATCTTTTTGTTTTAGTGTCTTATTCACTCATATTTCCACCATTCTTTCCTTGATCTATACCTCTCAAGTTTTTCTATCTAGGCATTCATTTACTTTTTTGTAAGTTCCATTAGTTTTTTTGGTTTCTGTGAATTCTCAATCTTGATTCGCGACTGTTTCGTCTTTTTGGTTCTCTTCCTTCTCCACCCTTGACTTAGGTTTATTTTTGAGATTAGAAGGTAATTATCAGTTTTAGATTCAGAACAACAAAGATTTTGAAGCAAGACACCAAGTTGTTTTTTCTTTTCCTTCGATCTTTGGTATAATTTCGAAATTGAAGAAGGTTTTCCTTCTTCGGTTGTATCAACTCTATCGGACAAGTTTATTGAAATCTTAAAACCCCAACGTAAAACATTATCTTTTCCTGGATAACTTTCGTCAGAATATTATTGATAAACAAATTGATAATAGATTAAAAGAACTTAACAACAAAAACAGAAATAATAACTCTGATAAGATTATTAAAAAAGAATTTGATCCTGAAAGCACTATTAATATTCCATACTATGGTAAAATTTCAGAAAAAATAAAAAGACTTTTGAAAACTTATAAAATTAGAACCACCTCTAGTGTTAATTTTAAACTTGATAACATAATTAAATTAGGCGAAGATCAATTAGAAACCTAAGAAAAAATCTAACGTTGTTTGTCATTTCATTTGTAATTGTGGTAAATGTACTATAATGTTCTTAACGACCACTTATATGATAATATTAATGATAATATTTCCCATTTTTTCCTTGGGGATGAGATTGAAGTTTTGCACCTGGATAATTGTCTCAATAAAATCACTGATCTTGATCATCTTAATTATTATTATTATTATATCATTAAGCCGTTTCCCTTTCGGGGTAGGCGTGAATTGCTCGGTTGGAGAGTAGTGATATGTGGATCAGTTCATTCCACTTTATTCTTCTTCAGGTCACCTAATTCCACTTTATTCCACTAAACTTCACTTTATTCCACTCTGTTCTACTTTATTCCACTTTATTCAATCCTATTCCACTCTTTTCTACTTTATTCCACATTTCACTTAATTCCACTCAGTTACACCTAATTCCACTCGATTCCACTTTATTCCACTTAATTCTACATTATTTCCGTTAATTCCAGTTTATTTCACTTTATTTCAGTTCATTTCACTTTATTCTACTTCAGATCACCTAATTCCACTTTATTCCCCTGAACTTCACTTCATTCCACTCATTCTACTTTATTCCACATTCCACTTAATTCCACTTAATTCCACTCAATTACCACTAATTCCCCTCCATTCCACTTTATTCGACCTCATTACACTTTAGTCCACTTAATTCTACGATATTTCTGTTTATTCCAGTTTATTCCACTTTATTTCAGTTCATTCCACTTTATTCTTCTTCAGGTCACCTAATTCCACTTTATTCCACTAAACTTCACTTTATTCCACTCTATTCTACTTTATTCCACTTTATTCAATTCTATTCCACTCTATTCTACTTTATTTCACATTCCACTTAATTCTACATTATTTCCGTTTATTCCAGTTTATTCCACTTTATTCCACTTTAGTTCTCCTAATTCCACTTTATTCCACTAAACTTCACTTTATTCCACATTCCACTTAATTCCACTCAATTGCACCTAATTCCACCTCAGATCACCTAATTCCACTTTATTTAACTGAAATTCACTTCATTCCACTCTATTCTACTTTATTCCACTTTATTCCAGTATATTCTAGTTTATTCTCCAGTTTTCTTCAATTGGGCTTTCTTAAATTTTAGTTTGCTCTAAATACTTTGCTTTACTTTGCTTTGTTTTGCTTTGTTTTGCTTCAGTTTAGCTTACTTATTTTACTTTATTCAACTCTATTTCACTCTATTTCACTTTCTTCCAGTTTATTCCACTTTATTCAATTTTATTTTAGTTTATTCCGATTCATTATACTTTTTTTTTACTTTTTCCAGTTTATTCCACCTCATTCCCTCTTTTACAGTTAATTCCAGTTAATTCCAGTTTATTCCACTTTATTCCACCATATTCCACTCTATTCTACTTTATTTCACCTATTTCCACCTAATTCCACTCCATTCGACTTGATTCTACCTCATTCTACTTTATTTCACCTTTAACAGTTAATTCCAGTTTATTCTAGTTTATTCTACGTTATTCCACCATATTCTAATTTATTACACTTAATTCCACCTAATTCCACTCAATTTCACTTTATTCTACCTCATTCTACTTTATTCCACCTTGTTACACTTTATTCCACCTTGTTACACTTTACTCCACCTTATTCTACCTTTTTCCACTTTACTCCAATTTATTCTCTAGTTTTCTTCAATTTCTAAAATTCTACCTTTGTTCTGACCAAGCTATATTGCAATCAAATAAAATTTAAATATAGTAAATAGTTTACTTGATTCTAATTAATTTCATTTATTATTCATTTTTTAGTTTGCTCTACATACTTTGCTTTACCTCGCTTTGTTTTGTTTTGCTTCAGTTAAGCTTATTTATTTTATTTTATTCAACCCTATTTCACTCTATTCCACTTTGTTCCAGTTTATTCCACTTTATTCAATTTTATTCTAGTTTATTCGGTTCGTTACACTTTTTTTGACTTTTTCCAGTTTATTCCACATTATTCTCCTTTTTAAAGTTAATTCCAGTTTATTCCAGTTTATTAAACTTTATTCCATAAAGTGTCTTAACTATTAATTGAATTATATTAATTATTTTACATAAATTAGTATTTTTAATTAATGATTATCCACTGTAGGGAGGTTCCCCCATAAATTGTGAAACTCGATAGGGATTGTCCATGTACCACGTGGACAATTTTTTACCACTTTTTGACCCCGACCTGACTCATCTGTCGACGTGGACTTATTTAATATTTTATGAAAATATGGATATTCTTGGCAAGGAAAACCTCCCTACAGTAATTAATGCAACCTACATTGGATAATCATTAATTAAGAGCACAAAAGAAAAATAATTAATTTTAATTTAAACTCGTAGTGTCTTAACGATTAATCAAATTAAATTAATTATTTTACATACATTAGTATTTTTAATTATTGATTATTCCACTGTAGGGAGGTTCCCCCTATAAATTGTGAAACTCGATAGGGATCGTCCATGTACCACGTGCTCAATTTTTTACCACTTTTTGACTCCCCCCCCCCCTTACTCATCTATCCACGTGGACTCATTTCATATTTTATGAAAATATGGATATTCTTGGTAAGAGAAACCTCCCTACAGTTATTAATGCAACCTACAGTGGATAATCATTAATTAAGAGCACAAATAAAAGATAAATAATTCATTTTAATTTAAAATCGTAAAGTGTCTTAACTATTAATTGAATTGTATTAATTATTTTACATACATTAGTATTTTTAATCAATGATTATCCACTGTAGGGAGGTTCCCCTGTAAATTGTGAAACTCGATAGGGATCGTCCATGTACCACGTGGTCAATTTTTTACCACTTTTTGACTCCCCCCGCCCTTACTCATCTAGTCACGTGGACTTATTTCATATTTTATGAAAATATGGATGTTCTTCCTAGGGGAAACCTCCCTACAAAGGATAATGCAACTTACAGTTGATAATCATTCATTCAAAATACGAATGTATGTAAAATAATTGATAATTAAGAAACTATACGTGGTAATAAATTTAAATTAAAATTATTTTTATTTTATTTGTGCTCTTAATTAATCGTTATCCACTGTAGGAAGGTTTCCCCTATTCACAAGCCACGAAGCCAAACGGAGCTGAGAATTGGCTCAAAATTCGGGTTTTCTTAAAAACATAAGCTTCATGATCCAAACTAGGAGGTCCAAACAAAAAGTAGTGAACATTTTTTTTTCGTGTTATTATGGAAAAAATCCGCAGATTCAAGAGAACGCGAGTCCACGTTAGGGAGGTCCAAAAATAAATTGGAATTTTTTTTTCTCGAATTTTGATGCATATTGCCATTAAATTTTCTTTGAATCTCAAAAAAAAATTTCCTTTCTTTTGTTTGAGAACAAAATTATATTTAGAGCTTCCGCAAGCCCCATGAAGGCTTCATTTAACATGAACTTCCCATAAAAAAGACGCTTATGTAAATTTTATTCAGAATCGTCAATATTGAGTCGAATTGAAATTCAAAATTTCTTTCTTCACAATTAGCTATAGAATACAAATAAATAATTACTTTTTAGATATCACCCCCATAAGTCTATTTTATATGGTCCCAAAGAAACCCCATAAATGAAAAATTGGTTTTTGTGAGTTTCTGGAGCTAATTATTATTTTTTTGCGTTTTTTAAATACAAATTGTTTATAATACATAAAATACTACTTTATATTGATAACACCGGCACACAAAAAAAAGTGGTCTGCCCGGTGGACTACACCGGCATATCTATATGTTTTTGGGGTCGCTGAATCCGAATCCGGGGTCCAAATAACCCAGTTGGCTCATATTTTTCCGAATTGAAATCCTTGTGAAATGTTTTGAAAAATTCTGAAATCTTTGTAATGTTTGTCAATTATTACTAATTCTTTGAGAAATCTTTGAAATCCTTGGAAAATGTTTTGAAAACTTTTGAAATATTTGTAAATTCTTTTGTAATATTTGAAGTATTTGTGAAATTTTTGTCATCTGTATCAATTCTTTTGTAATATTTGAAATTATGTTGTAATGTTTTTAAAATTTTTGAAATATTTGCAATTCTTTTTAAATCTTTATGAAATCTTTGTCAATTCACTTGAAATCTTTGTGGAGCATTTCGAATCATTGTGAAATGTTTTGAAAATTTTGTAAAATATTTTGAAATCCTTGAAATTTTTGTGATATCCTTTAAAATCCTGTGAAATCTTTGAAATCTTGGTCAATTCTTTTAAATTCTACTCAAGATGTTATAGTTCATTTTCGATCATTTGGTTTATTTCTTTGTTATAACAAATATTACCAACCAATCGACCCAATTATCGAAAATTAAATATAAAATCTTAACATTTATTCAAATTATTCAAACTGGTGGAAAACCCTTTAACATCTAATACAATTTTTGAATTCTTTTAAAATCAACGTGAAATAGACATATTTCAATGTTTAAAAAATTTTAGAAATCTTTATAATCTTTTGAAAACTTCTCAAATTTTTTGGAATCTTTACAAAATTTTGAAATCTTTGTAATATTTGTTACTTATTTTAAAATCCTTGTGAAATTTATGTTATCTTTGTAAATTCTTTTCAAATTTTTGTGAAATCTTTTGAAATATTTTTGTGAAATTTTATGAAATCTTTATAATCAATGTCAATTCTTTAAAAATATTTTGAAATCCTTGTCAATTCTCTTAAAATCTGTAATTTTCTTGAAATCCTTGTAAAATGGGTTGGATATTTTTGAAATCTTTGTCAATTCTTTTGAATTCTATTGAAATCTTTGTAAAATCTTTGAATTCCTTGTGAAATGTCCGAAAACGCTTGAAATACTTGTCAATTATTTTCAAATATTTGTGGAATCTTTGTAATGCTTGTGAAATGTCTGGAAAACCTTGACATCTTTTCAATTATTTTCAATTCTTTTGAAATTTTTGTGAAATCTTTGGAATCCTTGTGAATTGTTTTGAAAACTTTTGAAATCTTTATAAATTCTTTTGAAATCTTTGTGCAATCTTTGAAATCCTTGTGAAATGTCTGAAAAATCTTTAAATCTTTGTAATCTTTGTCAATTATTTTTAATTCGTTTGAAAACTTTTGAAATCCTTCAAATCCTTGTGAAATGTCCCAAAAACCTTGAAATCTTTGTCAATTACTTTCAAATATTTGTGTAATCTTTGGGATCCTTGTGAAATGTCTGAAAACCCTTGAAATCTTTGTCAATTATTTTGAATTCTTTTGAAATCTTTGTGAAATCTGTGGAATCCTTGTGAAGTGTTTTAAAAACTTTTGAAATCGTTGTAAATCCTTTTGGAATCTTTGTTAGATCTTCGAAATCCTTGTGAAATATCTGAAAAATATTGAAATCTTTGTAATCTTTGTCAATTATTTTTAATTCTTTTGAAAAATTTTAATTCTTTTAAAATCTTTGTCAATTCTTTTCAATTCTTTTGAAATCTTTGTACAATATGTTAAATCCTTATCAATTCTTTTGAAATCTTTGTCAATTCTTTTGAATTCTATTGAAATCTTTGTAAAATCTTTGAATTTCTTGTGAAATGTCCGAAAAAGCTTGAAATATTTGTCAATTATTTTCAAATATTTGTGGAATCTTTGGAATGTTGATAGAAATTATCAAACTTGTGTCTTGTGATAATTTCTAAATCAAATGGATCACCACTGGCGCCATCTGCAGCCTCAAAATTTGCATTTATGATAGGATACTTCTAAAATATGAAAAGTTGACAAAATCCATTTTGAAATCTCGGAGAACAAATAATTCCAAGATTAAATAAATTCGTTTATAACTTATTATGAAAAATTGAACTTGAAAAAGAAATTGTATTTTTACGTGTTAAATCAATAAGTGGAAAAATTGCTTGTCGGGAGCTGAAAAATGACTACGGCAAAACAAAAAAATAGGTATATTTTTATTTTGCCTAGACTATACGAATTTCCAGTCACTCGTGAAAATTTAAACAGTCGCTTATTTTGTACCACTCTCTACGACAGGAGTGTCCACAATCCACAACTGCAACGTGACCCAGGATCGCCCGTACTTTTTAAAGATCTACCTTTTTTTTCAAACGGAAAACTGAGAGAAAATGTATGACCCCTCGGAAAAAAATCCCAGTTGGAAAGGCTCGGTTCTGAAATTTGAACGTGGTAGAGCCTTTTTTTAAGGGTTCCAAGCGGCTCGAATCAGGTAAAGGATTTGGACAGTTCTGGGTCAAAGCTGAGTAGATCCGACCTATTGACCTGGGATCGCCAGCAGATGCAGGATTTACCTTTGGAGACCCCTGCTATAGGACATAGAGGCTCTAACCACTCCGCTATAAAATCTGATAACTTTTTAAAATCTTTTTCGAGTATTTACCTTCAAACCAGTCACCCCCTTTTACGTTCCGTTTCTTATTCCAAATTTCCTCAAGCAACCGCTCGTTTCACTCAACTTCAGGTATTCTTTAAAAGGTCAATATAAGTTTTTAAAAAGATTAATTCAATAAACATGCAAGATAGTTTCAAACGCTACTAAAACAATGCTAAACTTTCCTGAAATGCCTCTATGCTCCAGCTTTTCGCAAATTTTGCAGAATCTTTCCTCAATCGATTTTCTCCGTGTAATCAGTGAAGTGAAATAATTAAGAGATTCCTGGACCTACACAATTATACATTTGTGATCAGAATCATAACTCTCACGAGAATTACAATATAAATAGACTAGATCTTCAGGCGCGCATTTGTAGCGCGCGCCTATGTCAATTTTTAATCTGTAGATTGTGAAAATTTGAATTGTGGACAATCATGAATTCAAGTGCCCTAAATTAAAGGTCAAGGTCTTTAGCCAACGATTTTGGATGAAACTTCAAAAAGTTAGAGGATTTTCAAAATTTTTGAGACCACTTTTTTCAAGATTTAAAAATTCTGTGGAAGGATATTCTTACGGCACAAAAAGACGAACAATGTATTCCCATGACTTCTTTTTATAAAAAACAAAATTACCAGAGTCATAGCATTTACAAAATTAAAAAAAAAACGAAAATAATAATTTCAAGCCAAACCACGCAAAATATGAAAAAAAGTCAAGTGGAAAAAAATGTTGGCTTTTGTACACCCTAAAATATTGTCATAACAGTTTTGTGAATTTTATTGAAAAATGAAAAATTCACATTTTGATCGCACAGGAAAATATTGAAAAATAAAAATTCTATTTTGCAATCAAGCTATGCAAGATACGAAAAAATATTAGAAGACTAAAATTGTTCATATAAAAAAGATATACAAATTTGTTATGAATCACTTTTTGATAGGAAGCGTATTTTTTGTTTCATTCGTGAAAGAGCAGCATTAAAAGTATAAAAATATAATATATAAAATATAATAATATAATAATAATATAATAATAACAAAAATAAACTAGCATTTTTTCCGAATTTCACATTAACGGTAACCCGATACTGAGAATTTTAAAGAGAGTTCATGGCTGTAAACTCGACAACGTCGCACTGAAAAATTATGTACCTACACTGTAAAAAACTTCGGTAATTTTTCCTAATAGGTCGTAGCAAATTTTTCTGAAACCATTCGGTAGTATGGGATTTCCTACCAAAAGTGGAAATATTTCCTCAATTTTCGACAAATTTTCCAATTTTTCGGAATAATTTCCGAAATGTTAGGAAATACATCAAAAAGATCAGGAGATTGTGTAAATTACCGAATTCGTAGGAAAATTTTCAATAAAATAGTAGGAAATTATTTCATCAAAATAAACATTTTTTTATTTTTTTCGAATTTTTTCCATTCACATTACGAAATGCACATTTCCTACAAAATTGGCAATTTTTCCCAACACTTGGCCAATTTTTCATATACATTTTTGAAAATTATTCCACCAAAATGGAAGTATATTCTTCTTTTTTGACATTTCCCCCATTTATGTTACGAAATATGGTTTTCCTATAAAATTGGAAATCTTCCCCAATTTTCGTCTAATTTTTCCTACAGAATTTTGGAATTTATTCCAGCAATATGGAAATTTTTTCACTTTTTTTGGAATTTTTTCCATTCACATTAGAAAATGTATATCTCCTACAAAATTGGCAATTTTTCCCAATGCTTTACCAATTTTTCCTACACATTTTTGGAAATTTTTCCACCAAAACGGAATTTTTTTTTTTTTCTTCATTTTTTCCACTTATATTACGAGATATAATTTTCCTATAAAATTGAAAATTTTCCCCAATTCTTGTATGATTTTTCTTACAGAATTTTGGAAATTATTCGAGCAATATGGACATTTTTTCACTTTTTTCAGAATTTTTGCATTCACATTACAAAATGTACATTTCCTACAAAATTGGAAATTTTTCCCAATGCTTGGCTAATTTCTCCTATACACGTTTGGAAATTATTCCACCAAGATGGAAATTTATTCTTTTTTTCGGCATTTTTTCCATTCATATCACGAAATATATTTTTCCTATAAAATTGGAAATTTTCCCCAATTCTTATCTAATTTTTCCTATAGAATTTTGGGAATTATTCCAGCAATTGTGTATGCTTTAATTTTCAGTTTATGTTTGAATGCCTAGAATTAAAATATCACTATAGCTTTGAAAGTTTGAACTTTTTTCCATGTCGAAAATTGAACGAGAATCTTGTTTTTTTTTTTTAATCGTCATCCTGAATTCCTAGATTTTTTCTATTCAGAATTTGAAAATTATTGTGTGGCAAATTTAAAAATATAGATAGCCGGTAATTTCAATTTCAGCGGAAGGGTTTGTAAAATGTAGAGAATGGGTGATTCAGTGGCAAGCACATGTTGCCAGATTTGGTATTGAGCTTTTCAACCAAAATTTGAAGAAGTGGCTGTCTCGTCGGTTCTCGGGCACGAGTCATCTTTACCTGAAATTCAATTTAGCGTTAGGGTTGTACAAATTGCGGGGGTGTACAAATTTGTATGAGTGAGCGGCTAAGGATACATTGGTATCAGAGGATCCGAGAGAAAGGCTTCACTTACATTCGATGTGCATTACAGTGAACATCAAAATTTGCAATTATTGTCTCTTTGTAATCTCTGGTGTTTTCGTGACTCTTTTGAACCTGGCAACACTGATTGAGTGACCAATAGACGCAGCAGTTAAAGCAGAACAGTGTTCTCGCATACAAGAAATTAGAAGGTAAGTGTAAGTTTTTTATTTTATCAATGTACTTCTCATAATAATCAAATCGCTATGTTAAGAGCAAAAAAAACCGGGACCAGTACCAAGTATCATCTATAATTTTTTGCATCATAGTCAAGCGGACCATACTAGAGTGGTGCTAGCAGACCGCGACATTTTCAACTGCGCGCTTACTTGTTGGTGCGAGGGGGGCCTACAATTTAAGTTGGGTTCTGAACCACCAACAACAACAGCTTGAGGTACTGAGAGAACCTTTTCCTTTATAGGTACTGGTCCCACTACTCTCCGGAAATGAAAAATTCCCTTGCTAGGCTAGTTTTCACCGCATGGGCCGCCGAGGCTCTTCCAGAGTGTGAAGCGGGAATCGAACGCGCAAGCCGACGGCGTGGATCCAAAACCTACGGTTATCAATAAGATTAGCATAAAACACTTTTTGACATTTCGTACATATGCGGAGAGTACAGAAATTATAAAGAGCGTACTGAAGAGTGCAGAAAAAGGTTTTAGTTTTTATTTTCAATGTCAAATTCGATGCTTCCGAGGGACTAAGGACAAAAGTATCACCAATCAGTCAGTTCGTATTCTCAGCATTCTCATCCGAGAATGTTTCTAATTCATAAAAAAATGCCCCGCATATGAGGACAAGACTAACGAAAAGCAGCTTGTTAGAACTAATAAAATTAACAAATTCTACGCCTTATAAACGTTGTATGGAACAATGAATGTTAACAGGCCGGCCCTTCACTAATGTACCCTATTTCAATTATATAGAAAGTAATCGAATCATATAAGATTTTCTGTAAAATCTAGATCAAGATTTAGGAAAATTGACCAAGCTTTTTCTCCAAGAAAAGAATAATTAGTGCGCGCTGAGCGCCCATAATTTAAGCAAAAAGATTTTGGAATATTATGTTCAGATTTTGATTGGAGTTTTTTTATTGATTCTTTATTATTTTTATTCTTTCAATTACTTGAAAATGCACGTATTACACATTTATACATTAAATTGCCCAGGATGCAATTCTTTTCTTTTTTACCTTGAAAACGAATGTGGGAATTTGTTGCATTTGTTTTCAATCTTGCTTATCAAAGAAGCCCTAAAAATGCAAAACGACGACCCGGGACCCACCAAGAGGAGGCTTGCTGCTTCCAGAGTCTAACTCTACACCCATCTCATCCATACAACCATGCTAGTGTAATCTAGTGAATCTAGCATTTTTAAGTGAGTTTGGATTGAGATTTTGTTTTAAAAGAGGACATCAACTTTCTCGATTCTATGTTTCCGCTTGCGTATGACACGAAATTTTTTTAAATTGACTGGTGGTGTACCTTACTTATCAACTCAAATTTTTCCCTCGTCTCAAGTTGAGTGTACTAAAGTCGGTTCCAAAGGTATAGGCTCCTCACTTTTTGGTTGCAACTCGCAAGGGTCCACTTTGACCTGTTCCCAGAAGGAGAGCGACGTTAGGAAAAATCTGAAGAAATTCACAGATATTCTTCGAATATTTCTGAATGCAATGCATTTTTCAAAATGGTCAAATATGGAATAGTTCACTTTATACGGTGATTTATTTACAAAAAATTTATCTTGCGAACGAATGGAGATAGGAAGCCGTTTAATGGCTCCAAATGTGGAGTTTTGTCATGCGATTTCAGTGCAATACTTAAATTGATGATAAAATCATTCTTACTTAGGAGATATAATTTTGAATATTTCTGACTTTAATCAGTTTGGGTGCGTGAACAACTCAGCGGGGCAAGTGGAAGCAAAAAAAGTACCCTTTCTATGACAATAGTAATTCCAGAAGCAAGCCAAATGGCTGGAAAGAAAGGAAAGAGATTGAGAGTTTACAAGAAAGGTATATAAGGTGGACGCTAGGGGTAGACTGGAGGACGCCTAGATATATGGTGAGAGGAGAAGCCCAAAGAGATAAATTAAGTACTAGAGACGAAGCTGTGGGAGGGAAAGGGAGGGGAGTTAGCGAGAAAGTGTTCGATGGAGGTAGAAGAAAAGACAGTGAGGTCGATGGAATTAACAAGATGGGAAAAAGAAAGGAGGGAGTTCTTGTAGGCTAGAGGGAAAGGGAGGAGAGTTAGCGAGAAAGTGTTTGATGGAGGTAGAAGAAAAGACAGGGAGGTCGATTGAATTACCAAGATGGGAAAAAGAAAGGAGGGAGTTCTTTAAGGCTAGAGGGAAAGGGAGGAGAGTTAGCGAGAAAGTGTTTGATGGAGGTAGAAGAAAAGACAGAGAGGGCGATGGAAATAACAAGATGGGAAAAAGAAAGAAGGGAGTTCTTAAAGGCTAGAGATATAGAAGACGGGACTGGAGTAAACTATGAAGGAGTGGAAAAAAGGGAGAGGGAAAGAAAATAATTGGAAAGATGGGGAATGATTGAGGAATCAAAATATAACAAATGGTATAGGATGATAAAAAAAGAACGAGTACCGAAGTATTTAGAAAAGGGATGGGGAGAGAAAAGACGGATTAGGATAGTAAGATTGAGACTGGAAAACGAGTATTTTTTCAGTACAATTTCGGTATAGTTTCTGTATAAAATCTCGAAGACATTTTTGATATTTTTATGGTATAATTCCTATATTATTTGTGTATAAACTCGCGAAGTCAGTTTCTCCGTATTTTTTGGGTATATTTTCGATATTATTTTGGTATTATCTCGTAAAGTCAATTTTGGTATCTTTTTGGGTATTATTTCGGTATTGCTTGAGTATTCTCTGGGAAACACATCGACAATTCCCAAGAATTTTTGGAAAATTTTAGTCAAATGTTGAAAACTTGAAAAAAATCTTTAAAATTCTGGAATTTCCAAGAAAATAAAAAAATTTCGAAAAAAGGACATTTATTGAAAAAAATTTTTGGGTAATTTTTGGGTATTACTCCGGTATTATTTGAGAGTAAACTCGCAGAATCAGGTTTGGTATTTTTTGGGTATTATTTCGGTATTATTTGAATATTTTCTAGAAAACACAGGAGAAACAAATTTTTAACGAAATTTTTTTTTAATTTTGCCATCGAAATTTTCACAATAAAAAATGTAATTGTTTTCATTTATGCTCGTAACTCTAAGGCAAACAAAAATTTTTCTCGAGAATTCTTGTTTCAAAATTTTGCTTTCGAAATTTTTACAATAATATATTTAGTTGTTTTTATTGCAGCTTATAACGCTGTGAGGAAAAAATAATATTTTTTTTTTTAAATTTTGCTATCGAAATGTTTACAATAAGAAATTTAGTTGTTTTTATTGCAGCCTATAACGCTGTGAGGAAAAAACAATTTTTCTCGAAAATTTTTTTTCAAAATTTTGCTATGGAAATTTTTACAATAACAAATTTATTTGTTTCAAGTTTGCAAGTATCTTGCAAGTTTGAGGCGCCTACGGCGCGCGACTGTTGGTTCTCGCGCTTCGCGCTCGATTATACATTTCTCTCGCGCTTCGCGCTCGAATATATATTTACCTTGCGCTTCGCGCTCGATAATGTATCTACCTCGCGTTACGCGCTCGGTCTTTGTATTTTCCTCTTTGTGCACAGACCTTTCAAATTAAAGGTCAAAACATCGACAACTGTAATTTGGTGATTATGAATTCTCTTTTGTTAATTATTTATACATTTTTATCAAATATAAGAATGCACATTATATAATATAATAAATAGTATAATAGTATAATCAATTAAAAACATAGGGAAGTGAAGTAAACGGTGTTTTTTGTTAAATATTTTTTTTATTTTATTTCTCGAACAATATTTGAAGGGTATACAGCATTAGAGAAGCAAAAAAATTTGAATTTTTCAGGAGAGCGAAATAACACTCTGTAAAATTAAAATCAATATTCGAAGTTAAAAAAAAAAGTTTACTCCTGAGCTGAAGTGTTTCTGAATTAAGGCCAGAAAAGTACAATTAAAAAAAAAATGCAGTTCCGAGAAATAAAATTTGGAAGTTTATAATCTCAAAATGACAGGAGCCTCAAAGTGAAACAGGTTCGGTTGATGATCACGATAAAAAGTGCATTTTTCAGTTTCAACAAAAAAGAAAAATTTGCTCCCGAGATATTGAGTTTGCTAAATTGGGAGAAAGTGAGTTTTGCCTAGAAAAAGTTAACCATTCTTGAGTAAATCATTCAAGGCTTTATATCTATTTTTCAATTTTTAAAAATAATAAAAACTTACTCCCGAAATATGGGGAGGATGAATAAGAATAAAAAGTTTTCATAGAAAAAACTTATTCTGTTCCGGGAAAAGAAAGATTTAATATTAAGGTATCGCACTGTAACTGTTGTAAAAGTTATAAAAGTGGTTTTTGGTAGAAAATGAAGATTTAACATTTTATGTTGGAATTTGAATACAGTATTTTGATGCGAACAGCGTAGCAACGAGCTTTATTTAAGATTTTTTCCTTTGAAAAAAGTGTATTATTATTGTACAGTATTTAAAAACTTTTAGGAAGAGGAATATGGTCACAAAAAAGTTTTAAAAAAGATAAGAGGTTAGGCATGTAAAAAAAGACAGCAGACATGTGTATAGAGAGTCAGGTATCTGGTTACGAATTACCAATCTTTTTATTACTACAATAAAAATGAGATTTCGAACAAATCCTTGAACAACATGTACTTGATTTTTTAATCATTTTTAATACAAAAAGCTCATTTTTGCCAAAAATTTCGGTTATTTAGCTTTTTACTGCAACCCTTTATTTAAAAAACGTATAAATTATATCTTACAAAAAAAACATATTGTCATATTTGAATTTTCTGTTTTGTTTTTCATAACCCCCCAAAGTTTTTTTTAAATATCTATAACTTTTGACTTAATTGAGATATTCATCGTTTTATTTTCGTTTTAATAGCGCTTATTATCTTCTTTTGTGATCCACAAACAAATCGGTAGTTTCGCAGATTTTTTTAACAAGCGGTAAAAAACGTGGTTTCGAGAAAGTGCCACTTAAATGTATATAGAGCGCATTAAATAAACTAACAAAATTTTTAAATAATATTTTAAGAGTATATTTATTAAGCATAACGAACTCTACATCAATATCTTTCTAAATGTTTTTTTTTTAAAGTTACATAAATAGCATTTTTTCCGCGCGTTCGAAAGTAGAATCCCGCCTTAAACACTCATTTATAGATATAGGAATGATGTGATGTAGTCATCACTACTAAACAGTTAGGAAAAGTTACCTGTACTCGAGCAATAGTCACTAGTACTATAATAATCTATAATGTGACACAGCACACTTCATAACAATTACACAGGCCCACAAAAAAAAGTGGGTTGTGCGAGAGATCAGAGGATGGTACCCTTACGTATTTTGGGACGCTGAACACGAATCTGACATCAGTTTTTCCCCAGCACGTCAGGATTTTCCCCTAGATGCGGAAAATTCCCTAGTAAACTCGGGCCGATTTTTTCACTAGTAATGTTATTTTTTACGAATAAAACAGAAACTACACATCCTATCAAAAAGTGACTCAATACGAATTTGTAGATCTGTTCGGAATGCACAGTTTTTGTTTTATCATCATTTGTCGTATCTTGCATAGTTTGACCGTGAAATGAAATTGGTGATTTTTGATTATTTTTTGTGCAATAAAAATGAGAATTTTCGATTTTTCAAGTAAAATTCAAAAAGTCGTCATGATAATCCTGTAGGGCGTACAAGAAGAAACACTTTTTTTCGCTCTGACTTTTTTCCGTGTCT
The DNA here is from genome assembly GCA_011634705.1 of Andricus grossulariae. Lineage (NCBI taxonomy): Eukaryota > Metazoa > Arthropoda > Insecta > Hymenoptera > Cynipidae > Andricus > Andricus grossulariae. The sequence continues at coordinate 148,792,409 of JAABKJ010075445.1, read as the reverse complement.
TGCGTTGTTTGGCTGAAAATATTAATTTTCGTTTCCTCTTTTGGATTTTGAAAATGCTTTAAGTCTGAAAATTTTCAATGTATCAAAAAATGTCATGCAAATAAATGGTTTGAATTTTTGAGGACTATGAACAGCCGCACATATAATTTTCAAATTGTGAAAAAATGGCCTCAAAAATTTTCAAAATTCGCTCACTTTTTGAATTTCCATCCAAAATGGCTGGCTAACGAACTTGACCTTACATTTGCGAGACTAAAAGAGTATACCAAAGGCCAATCCAATAGCTCAATTCTTTCGAAAGTCATCGTGCTCACAGACAGACAGATATAGATACATACATACATACATACGTACAGACATACAGACAGACAAGCACAATAGTAAACACCTGTTTTTTGGGTTCAGGGGGTCTCGAAACGTGGACATTTGACAAAAAACAGGGGTGTCAAATTTTACACAAATCTAATACCTTCTCTGGATGAGAATGTAAAAAAGCCGTCCTCATACTACTGGTGCTGGCGTACTTTAGCTTAGCAGTTTTATCTGTAGCTATTCTTAAACATAATATTAATACTTAGTTTGTTGATATTTTACTCACTCAGCATAAACCTTCTCAATCATTACTGTAATTCACTATAATTTTCAATTAATGCAACGCACAGGGCTTGAAATAAGTGTCACGACACTGGAAATTATTATTTTCGACAGAAACCTTTAATGAACAACAAAAAAAACTGCGCTCTGATTGGCCCTGTTATTTGCGCGATATTTCAAATTTATAAAAAAAAAAACAATTCAATTTATTCGTTCATTTTGGCGTGATTTCTGTTCTCTTAAGCAAGTTTTATTATTAATCAAATCGAAAAATCGTAAAAAAATGGTATTTAAGAATTATTGGCCAATAAAAATAATATTTTCATGAAGTCATTATGTTAAAAATTAATTTCTTTAATAACTCTATGAAATAACAAAATCTCTATTTTAATAAATCTTAGTACTGGCAAGTACTGAGGCAGTACTAACATTTTAAAACGGAGATTTTTTTAATTCATAACCAGTTATAAAAAAAATATATTTTTAACCTAATATATTCATGCAAATATTTTTTACTATGAATAATTAATTGTAAATATCAGTTTTGTACAATTATCCGATTCAATTATTAATAAAACTTGCTTCAGAAAATAAAAATGAAACCAAAATAAACGTATAATTTAATTGCTTTTTTTATAAATATGAGATGCCGCACGAATAGCACGGTACAAACCCGTGAAAGTGCCAACTTTTTAAAATCGTTTTCTCTCGAAATAAAATGATCTCATGAATGAGACGTTCAAACTTTTTGCCTCTTCGTCCTTCAATTTACCCAGCCTGAGTAGTCACATGCTTGTAACAAGATTCAGAAAACCTGTCACTAGTGACTTCCTTGATGGTCACCCAGTGACAATATATTTCCCACTCAAAGCAGTAACATGTTACAAGCGAAGTAGTTTCGCACCTCCGAGAGCACCTATCACAAGGACAATTACTTGTACCGAATATTTTTGGTACAGTCGTTGCAGCTTCCTTTTAAGGTCTTGATACATTTTCTCCTTTTCTTTCTCCTTGGCAGTGATGTTGCATTCGGAAGAAGCCGAGAATTCGATCACAAATATAGTTCGTTTCTAGAAGTCTTGGAGAACAATGACAGGCCTCGTGCGTGCAACGGAGACTGCTGTCCGAAAATCGTAGTTCCAGAAAATTTGGCACTACTCGTTTCGAACAATTGACTATCTCCCTTGCAGCGTTCAACAGGGCAGGGTCGCGGCCTATACCGTAAGAGCGACAAAGATGGTAATAATGCACTCTTAGGGCCGCATTATGTCTGTAGATGTACGTCGTTTCTGCGTGGGCGGGACACCCCGATATTATGTGTTCTAGGTACTTAGCGTGCGCATGACACGCTCTGGGCCTATCGCTGGGAACTTCTTGACATAAAATGTGGTAACGATATTCTTCGACAAGGACTCTTTTTCTACATTCCTGTGCAATTTTCCGTGCATTTTCTTTTCTTGTAGCTCTTGATGGAATTTTTGAACTTCTGCTTTCTTCACTTTGGCTTTCAGAAGTGAAGCATCTAGATGGAGTAATGCACTTTTCTCATTTCTGCTGTTAAAATTGATATGCAAGCTTTTATGCATATGCATGATCTTACGTGTGGTGACATCAAAAGCCTTAAGTTCGTTCTTTGTCCATTGAACCATCCCAAACGAGTAGAGTAGAACCGGGACGGCAAACATGTTGGTCGCAGATACCTTGTCCAACGCCGGCAGATCGGAAGACCAAATCTACAGCAGAAAATGCTTGTATCTGCTTTGCAGAGACTCCTTTACTGATGTTACATCCTGAATGCGGCTTCGAGGCTCGCCCAGGTATGCATAGGTCTCTCCAGTGTTAAAATGTCTAATAACACGTATATCCACAAGCTCAGGGCCCTTGTAAACGCCAACAATCTTTCCTTCCTTTGGATGAATTCTGGCTCATTTGTCGGGTGCAGTTCCGAATACCTGAATTTCACGATTTTATTGCAACTTCGTACACTTATGTATTTTGACGCGCTGATTACGAAAATGATAATGAAAATTGTCGACAAAGCGATTTTCATGGTGAAACCATGAAGGAACCATAAAAATCATGGTTTTTTCGTTTATCTGAGTCACTACGCAAAATTTTGTGAGTGATAGTTTTCGAGAAAACTAGTGATAGATCTAACCGTCAGCTCTTTCTCTATTGTTAATTACCGTGGCCACAGGCCCTCAGTGGCGACGAAAGACCGTAAGTAATGGCAGCAACCACCGAACCCCTGCCCCTTTCCAGCCTATCGTGGGGGCGGAAAGGCACCCCTGTGATATTTTACAGAAATGACTCAGGTCACACACGACCTCCTTTTCAGTCTATCGTGGGGGGCTTTGTCGTTAATTTTCACTATCACATTCGTAATTAGCGCGTCAAAATACATAAGTGTACGAAGTTTCAATACAATCGGAAAATTCAGCTATTCGGAACTTTATCCCGTTTATCCAATCCAAAGTCCATCCCAATCTCGCCTATGTACTTCTTGACGATATTTATGGCACTTTGAAGTTTGCTTTTACCAGAGGCATAGATCTTCAGATAATCCATATAAAATACATGAGTGACCTTATGCTCGCACTGGTTAGTGTGGCCACAGAGGTATCCAGAGGAATTTCTTAGTGCGAGAGATAGAGGCAGAAGTGTGATGCAAAAAAACAAAGGGCTCAGGTACTAAATAGGTTTCTGTAATAGTTTTACACTATATTTCAGCCCTTTCTGGGAGAATATACTGCGGAGACGTCACCACATTTCAAGCGAGACACACTGAAATATTACAAACGTAAGCCCTTGTCGTATAAGCTTATTGCATGCTTGCACGTTTTGGGCCTACTTGTGCCAGACGTTTTGGGACTACTTGTGCCGGACGTTGCTACTAGGGAATCTGAGTCAAAAGAAGAAAGGGCTCACGATGTCGCCCTGAAACACACCTCCCTGAAAGGTGGCACTGTTAGTAATCACACGATGTTTTCCAGTTGGAATAGTAAATCGGGTTTTCCAAAGCGGCGTTAATGTCTCTATGCATCTCACGATGTGTGAATGAACCTTCAAGCTTCAGAACAGACAGATGATAAGCCTATGGGATGTTGAACCGAAAGCTTTCCGGTAATCAATCCAGGCCATCGATAGGTAACGCTAATAGCATGCTGCGTCTTTTCAGACACATTCACCGATGAGCAGGTTCTCCCGACATCCTGCACGTCTTTGTTTGAGCTGCGTTGTTTGTATATCTCTCGCCACACAGGTCCATTTGTCCAAACAATCCTATTATTTAGGATAGCTGTGAAGATCTTATACAGTATGCTGAGACAAATTATTGGTTCAACTAAGTTGCCGTCTTCGGCAGGAGCACTGTGCACCCTTCCACCAACCACGCCGGAATAGGCTCTTCCTACTTTAGATATGAGGTGAAAATACGGGCCAGATGCTGGTCGGTTGAAGGAAACTTCTTCCATCAGAAGGATATGAATATGTTCAATTAAACATAAATAAAGAAAAATACATTTAATTTTAGTAGAAAGTTGCAAATTACCTAATTAATTCGTAAGAGATACAGCCGTTCTATGTGCTCACCCCCTACCCCCACCTTGCGGGTAAAGGCACACTATCAAAAGCCAAAAGTTACAGGTTTAGCATAAGAAATTGAGACACGAAGCTGTACAGGAAAATGCAGGTGACAATTGAACCCTTACGGGAACGTGTACACGTCCTAAGTGACCACGAATGAATATGTAGGGGATCCTGTAAAGAATCTAGCACGGTTTCATCAGTATCGACAAAATTTTAATGTCATAAATTTAATGATGTGAAGGAACGTGGATACATATCTTTAATAAATTGCCTCTCTTCATACCCTTGAAGATGCAACTTACTAGCGGAAGAGCTAGGCCGTAGCGCACCCAGGTGGATTAGTTTCACTAGGGTTCTTGTACAGGATTCGGTACGAAATCCTCTACAGAATCCTATACAGAAACTCTAGTGGAACTAATCCGCCAGGGTGCTCTAGGGCTCAGCTCTCTCACTAGTGAGTTGGATCTTCAAGGTTATAAAAAAAGGCAAGGTATTACAGATATTTATGCATGTTCCTTCACATCTTGAAACTAATTACAATAAATTTTGCCCATACGGAGGAAACCGTGCTAGATTCTTCACAGGATCCCCTACGTGGCCACTTAGGGCGTGTATACGTTCCCGTAACATTTCTATTTTTTCATACGTCCACAAGCAATCTATATTATAATTTACTTTTTTATTTATTCACTCTCCTTCTGAGAAATAAACCAAAGATATTATAAACCTAGATGCGGTACGGGGTGTCAGAGTGGGGAACTATATATATATATAGGACATCAAATTTTCTGCCATATCGAGGTGCTGCCCTCACCGTACCAAAGATATTATAAGCCTAGATGCGGCACGGGGTATAGTTCGAGGAACTAATTGTAGACGGCGCTCCCGGCGAAGAGTTGATGAGTTGGTATCTACATGAACTGCAAATTTGAGCTCCTTCTGGTAGTGCAGGGAATTTCAAACGCAAGTCCTGGGTAACACCACGGAGTTTAAGATTAGTTGCTTTATGCCTTATGTTTTGAAAAAAAGTTATTCTTGTAGCATATAATATTAATTAACTTAAAAAACTGGCACTGAAGCGTTGCATGAATATCTTTGGCGTGAGCGCACTAGGGGAGATCGCGCGCCACCCTTTTTATCATGGCATCTTGTTTACGTATCGTTCTATTACTTAAAGACGACTTAATTTGCCACTCTGAAAATTGGGGGTCTTATAGGAAAGAATCTCAGCTTTCTTACAAAAGTACTTTGAAGAAGATAAAAGTGTAGAAATTTGAAAAAAAGTCAAATTTATTCTTGATTTTCAAAAATCAGGGTCAAATTTCGACTTTTCCTAAAAATCGTTACGACCACTAAAAAGTTTGGCAAAAAGTCTATCAAAAACGTTTGTAGTGAAATTTTGTTTAAAGCAATAGGAAAAAAGCTACAAATGTTTGAAAGTAAGGCTTTGCTTAAAAACCTCATAAATTGTACCCCGTCCAGTTGGATAAATAATTATGAAAATTAATTAATTTTTGGTGTGAGAAGTACTATCTAATAGGACTATAATTGGGCCAATTTTCACCCCGATCGGACAACTTTCATTTTCGAGGTGGGTACACTTCAGAAATTATGCCCCATTTTTATGTTAAACTGGAACACATTCAGATGTTTCAGGTTGCCTTCAACTTACTTTAAGAACTGTATATTGAAAGTTAGGTGCATAATTTATTTTATTTTATTCGAGAAATGTTTCTTTCTTATTTAAGATAAGTTAGTGCTTTATTCAAGATCGTGTGTATACTTAAATTTAGTTGCTTCCTCATTTCAAGTCAAATTTGAAATTAAGTTGAATATAACTTGAAGTATTCGTTTTTACTGTGTTGGGAAGGCAAGCAACAGCCCGGAGGACTGGCTCCAATCTTCCAACAATAAAAAAGTTCCCGCACGACATTCCCACTGTTAAGTCGCTTCCTCAGGCTTGAATTTGAGCCCATGTATTACAAAACACAAGTTTCCTCCTACACGGATGAATTGTTCGATGTAATATTTCTACCACATAATTTCAATGGCATAATACAGAAAAAGAAAGCCTTCGTTTTTTGAAAAATGGTCTTGTTTGTGTTATTTTTTAATTAATCGGAAATGTGTATGAAATGTTTCGACGAAACTTCACCCTGGGCGGTCCGTCGTAACTCACCAACCTTCCTATTGTTAGAGCGTTACATGATTCGATACAGTTGAACGAAATTGGTCATTATTCAAATATTAAGAAATTGAATTTTAATATGGTGCATTAGATTTCTTACATAATGACGAGAGAATTAAAAGAAGATAGAAAAAAATCGGTTAACCCGTTCAATTTCTGTTGGGAGGTTTGGTAATTTCACAGTTTATTTAAGATTACCTTCAATATTGAGAATATTGACCATTTTCATAATTTTTTAAAAAATTATATCAAAACCGCAACGAAAATGAATGTCGAAATATCCAGACAATATAAATAATGTACAGGATATCGAATCTAATTGTTGCAAACAAATCATATTAACCAAACGTCAAGATATTGGAAAATTTGCTTGCGAATTATATTTTTAAGTTGAAATTGCTTGATTTTATCAACAGGATCACGTTTCATCATGAAAATTTGTTGAATGGTATATTTTGTTTATTTTATAAACAAATTTTATAAACAAATGCACAGTTCCCATTGTCGACGGTACACGAACATTTTCTAGCTCGAATTATGCACTTTTTGTATATTTTTCGCATTAAATAAGAGCTCGAGACTATGAAAACGAACACGCGAAACTTTATGTGTTTTGTGAAAACTGTCATCGCGACCATAACCTCGCAACTAAAACAAGATACTTTTCATCGTGAAAATATACGAGATCGGCTCTAAATGAGTTAATTAAATTCATCATTGTGGTCGACCCATGAAATGCGAGAATTCAAAAATGGCTCTTGCGCAAATATCTTTTCCCAAACTCGAGTGCATTACGGGTTACATTTGGGGCGATTTCTTATACACGCAACAATTCTATCACTGCCAAAATGTCCTTACTGTATGTATAAAAAAAATGAGCCAATTAGTCAGCAGACACCGCACCGCAGCGAAAAGGCGGCGCCGGGCACGTTCTCGCTAAAATGACGATATATTGGGAGCTTTAAGAGTCTCCATGAATTTTTTACATTCTCATTAGAGCAGGTATTCGATTTGTGTAAAATTTGACCCCTCCCCCCCCCCCCGTTTTTGTTAAATATCCACGTTTTGAGACCTTCTGAACCCAAAAAAACAGGATTTCGCGAATTTGTCTGTCTGTGGGTCTGTATGCACGTTGGTATGCATGTATGTAAGTAGACTTTTAGCTGTCAGCACGATAACTTTCGAAAGAATTGACAGATTGGATTGGTCAAGTTTCTCAGCCAGCCAATTTGGATAAAAATTCAAAAAGTGAGCACATTTAAAAAATATTTGAGACCCTTTTTTTAAAGAATTACAAACTCTATGTGCGGATGTGCGGATGTTCGTAGTACGCAAAAAGACAAACAATTTATCTCCATTACTTTTTTTAATAAAATAATAATTGAGGGTCCAAATCAAAGAATGAATCGCGCGCTCGAAAACGCGGAAAATTATTGTCTTCGTGTCTCGTGATATCCAAATTTTAAAGTTCAAAAAATTGAATTTTTAAAAATATGGACATTTTTTAATCCCTTTTCAGCTTGAACAATTCACTGTTCTTATTTACTGTTTTTCGAATAATAGTGAGGTTAAAAGCACTTAAAAACAAAGTATTAATCATTTAACGTTGTCAAGATTGACTGATAAACAGGTAGCTGTGATGAAAACTAATTTTTTTCAATTCTTTATCATGATTTTCTATATTTTTAATTGATCACATTTAAATAAAGCGAGAGATTCGTCACAAAGTGATGTATTGTTATGCACAAACGTACTAGGTTTTGTCAATTTCATGCTTCTGAAGCGCCTTCTAATATTTCAAATGCGTTAAACGAAAATAGCGTTTTTAATTTATTTCAGGTTACGTTTGACAGCTCCGATCGGCTTTGAAAGGGATGGGAATCTAAATATTTCCGCTGCCTAATCAGGAATTCAAAAAAGAAGGACAGAAACGGCATTCATAGGTATTGAAATTTGTAATACCTTCGAATGCAAGCCTTCTTAACGGGCCATATACGATTGCAAGCGCTTCTCAACGGTCGCTTGTACCTTCGTCGGTACTCGCCTATAAAGGACGCTTTCTTACATAATGCATATTTCCGTCAATTTTTAATGAATCGATCTAAAACTTTCCAGAAATCTTACTTTAATAGTGAGGACCCACTTGAAAAAGTGGACGACCAAAAGGAAGTAAAAAAGTACGTATAAAAGGACGTTCAAAAGTACTTATGAAAGGGCGTACTAAAGGACGTACAAAAGGACGTACCAAAGGACGTCCCGAATTGGGATACAAAATGACGTACTTTGGTACGTCACAAAACGATTACACAAACAAACAAATTGAGAAAGCAATAAGAAAATACACTAAAAAAACAAGTCAACACAACCCACTAAAGAAAGAGAGAGGAAAAAGACTATCATCCTACCCTACATTCAAGGTATCATAGAACAAATAGGAAGAATTCTCAACAAACACAACATCCAAACCATATTTAAACCATCTACGAAAATAAACTTCTAAACAACCCTAAAGATAAAAAAGCACGTTTCAGTGATTCGTAGTATATAAAATTCCTTGTTCTTGTGGCGAAGTCTAGCGAAGCACTAGCTGAGCATCATATTGAAACAGGACATAGAATTCTATTTGACAAAACAACCGCCATCGCCAAAATGTACAATATTTTTCCAAGAGAACATAGAGAACCAATTGAAATCATAAAAGAACCCTGATAACATCAATAGGGACAATACATTTATTACCAATCCGATTTGGCTTTCCATCCTCCCGGGTTTTTTAAAAAAGACTTGATTGGCCAATCAAGTTTAAGCATTCCCCACCATTGGGCGCTGTGGCCAATCATACGCATAGTAGAGAATCTATATAAGAACAACATAAGTTTCAGGTCAGCCCTGAAGAAGTGAGCTGCAATTTTCACGAAACGTCAGGAAGATTCGTAGTTTTGCACACGATTGAAACCCGAAAAAGCTTTAAATTTTAATTTTCAAATGTTGGTGGTTTAAACCAAAAAAGATTAATTATTTTCAAGTAAAACAGCAAAAAACGCATTTCAATTAAAATTTTTGGATAACAAATTAATTCGATAAATAATTAATTTCATGAGAGGTTAAATAACTTTTGAATACACGTAATTCACTTTTATCGCCTTTTCGATTTAAAATATTCTTTAATTCCATACCACGACTGATACTTCAAGTCCACCACCATTATTTACATTGAAACGAAAAGTTGGATATCCAATAGGAGTCGATCAGCTTCTGTCTAACTCGTTCACATATAGCCAATTGATTAATCAATTGAATAGCGAAGCAAGTGTATTATTGAGATTTTTCAAAGTTGTGAAAAAATAAACGTTCGTAAATTGATCAAATATTGTGATTCAGGGATTCAGCAAAAAGAAGTTACTGATCAGAATAACTTAAATGCGAATCTTGGATACAAATTGTATAATTTAAACTTCAGGACATGGAATTTTCTTACTGAGTTATGATTTTACTTCACAGAGAGAATTTTTGACAAGGAACGGGAATTTTGAACAATAACAATTTACATTTTGATTTCGAAGAAGGAAATTGAGAAAAAACCTACTCAAATTCAAAATAATAATATTTTACAAGATTCTCTGTCCCAAACCAAAGTTATAATTCTTATGACCAAAAATTATCGTACGTAGCAACTCAGAATTATAATTCTTTTTCATAATTCCTTGTTCTAAATCATAAACCTTATAAATTTTTTAAGTTGCTTCGAATTGGCTTAGAATTCTTAAAAATTTTTTCATATTATTCTAATCTATTGAACTTTTTTTAATTGACTGAGAAAAATTAACAACTTTCTGCCCTGACTGTCAACATTAGTATTACAGTAAAGTCTCCAACATTTCATGGTCCTTGAAACGTAGGGATTCGTTATTTTCAATGCTGGAGGAGGCTCCACCCTTACCGCGAGTGGGCAGTTTATTTTTACCGACGACGCCCATTGGCTGCCCCGTTCTTGTATCGATGCGCCGCCGGTCGCTACTTTTTCAGCCGAAAAGCACGGGTGATTTGAAATCAATAATAAATACTATCAATAATAACACAAATAAATGACGTAAATAAGCTACATTTTATACATTTAAGGGTTAATAAAATTTATTTCACTCAAACAGTATTATTTTCCGACATAGACTTAGGATTAACTTTTTGCATATAATATGCGCAACTGTACCTCCTTAAAAATAGAGATTTACAAAAAATACACAACTACAAAATGAAACAAAAAATTTGTTAAATACAAAGATAAATCAGACAAATCCAATTTTGTATTCGAAATGATAATTTTTCGAGCTGGAAAAGGGAAGGGAAAAGTTCTGTTGCACCCTATCCCTTTCCCAGCTTTATGATTTCTTTACAATCATTGCTAGAATTATTCTATTTGAAAATTTATGATCAAAGAGCCTTTTCTATTCATGTGTCAACTTTGAATTATGTCGATGAAAACAGTTTTTCTGTTTAAAACAGATGTTTAAAATATTATAAATGAGCATAACTTCCTTAATCTTCAATAACCTAGTGGGCACAAACGTTAAAGTACGTTATTAGAACGGCTCAAAAACGTCCTACGTCAGTCCAAATAACGTCCCTTAAACATACAATGTTCCAAAGACATTTTAAGGATGTATTTGGAACATGAAACGTTTTCAAAACATTATTGGGTCTGACATAGGACAGTTTTTGAAACGTTCAAATAACGTCTTTTGATTTTTACGTCCAAGAAACGTTTTTGGGACGTTCCAATTACGTTCTCAAATTTCGTGCCCACTGGGAAAGTATATTAATATTATAGATCAATCGATTTGCCTTGAATCAAGGCAAAACTCGAACTCCAAAGATGCGAGCACTCCACAGATACGAGCGCTCCGACTCCAAAGGAGCGAGAGGAATATTTCCCCACCAAAGTTGTAAGTGAGGCGCGCGTGAACGCGCGCTGTTTTAAATTCGACGTTTGTTCATTGCGAAATGCATACGCGCGTATGCGTGCAGTAGGCCTGTGTGTGTTCTCACGCATTACCCCCGAACTCTAAACGTCGCAGGAGTGGGAGCCCCTTTCACGTTCGTATCTTTGGAGTTCCCGACTCTCGAGATTCTCGTATCTTTGGAGTTCGAGTGTATTATGCATTACCATAACTTCCCTACTCTTTAATAAAATGTATTAATATTGTAGGTCAATCGATTCGTCTCGAACCAAGAAATCTTTTATATTCTTGCATCAACTTTGAATTATGTTAAAGAAAAAAGTTTTAGTATAAAAAACCGTATTTTCAAATATTATGCATTACCATAGCTTTCTTACTCTTCAATAAAATGTATCAATATTATAGGTCAATAAATTCGTCTCGAATCAACACATATTTTCTATTCTCGCATCAGCCTTAAATTATGAGAATGAACAATTTTGTAGTATAAAAATCGATTTTAAATATAATATAAATGACGATAACTTTCTCACTCCTTAATAAAATGTGTTAATATTATAGGTCAATTGATTTCGCTCGAACCAAGAAGTCTTTTAACTTCTTGCATCAACTTTGAATTATGTTAATGCAAAAATTTTTACCACAAAAACCCGATTTTTAAAATGTTATTGAAAGCTACAAAAAATGCAATAAATATTTTTATAAATCCTTCGGTCAGTTTCAAGATATTAGCGGTGAAAATAAGCCCTACAAATTTCATCAATTTATCTTCAACCGTTTTCAAATTATCGTGTTCACAAAAAAGTGTGACATCACACACGCATCCACACACACACACGCACACACACATCCGGACAATTGCTTAGAACATTGTATTAGACATTTTTAAATTGAGGAAGGTTTAATTAAATGAATTTAAAATTTTTCCAAAAATCAGACAAAAATATTCAACCGTGCGGCCGGAAACTGCCCATCCATTTTATAATGCTGATAAGGCCCCTTTAAAAAATCCGCAAAAGTCCTCTGATTATTAATATCAATGGTGCTTTTCCGACAGAGCCAAAACTTTTGTTAATATTTAAGTGTTAAAATCAGTACTTTTTCAACAACTACGTGTACAATTTTTTGTACTTCTTAGTAAAAGACTTACAAGGATTTTTGCATTCGAAAAATCTCAAATTGTTTTTTGTTAATAATAATATTTATAAATAAATGCGTATATTTGATATAGCCTTAGTTTTAAACGTGATTGTTAAATTAGATGAAAAAGAAAAACTTTGTCTCTTATATTTTTTCTTTTAATCCAAACCATTTGTTAACTATGGTCTTATAAACAATTAATTGAAAAATAAACATTGGTGTTATAATATTAGCACCATTATTTTAATATTTGAGATTCACAGATATTACTTATATTGAGTTGTAAAAGATAAAAATTCAAATTTCAAATAACAGTTAATGATGATCACTATATCTGCGTAATATTTTTTATAAAATATCCGGGAAAGCTCCATAATAATGTATTCTGCTACAAGATCAGAGGGTGTTTTGAAATGCTAAAGTCAAAATCAAATATATCGTAAAAGTAGTAATTTTTTCCATATTTTTCAATATTTTTTATCTGTTCTGCATATATTTTTAAGATTTTAAAAATGTCTTTGTCACGCGAGCTTTAGCAACGTGTACAATATTAATATCCATCAAAAACATGTTCCTTGATCGTTTAGTTTCATATTTTCATACTCTCTTGGGTTCATTTGAATTTTAAATTTATATTTCAGGTAGTTTAAATTTTTTGTTCGTTTTCGAAAATCGCATTGTCTACAATGATAAACTTTTTGACAGTCACACACATAAGTTTTTATTTAGTAAGTTGCAAAACCAATACACGCATGCAACCCGAAAAATTCTTTAGTGATTTTACAATATTTCTGTTACCGATTTTGATATTTAAACAATTAAACTCAAACACAACAAAAAATTAATTCCTAAAGTAATTAAAACTGCACGAAATACTAATTGGAGAATAATAAATGCTTTTCTGCAAGTTAATATCGAATATCACATTATACTTGTCAAAAAATATAACAGTAACTTAACTGCAAATGTTAGCATGAATATTTTATGAATATTATTATTTTCATACGTTTCATGAGTGCATTTTGACTGCATTTTTTCAAATATCATAAATATTGTAACTTGAATCGAAAACTGTGACTTAAACTCCTGATAGACTATAGTCATAAATTGGAACTTAACTTTTTTTTCCATTTATTTTTGAAGACAGTTCTCAAAGCACCTGCGGCTTTGACTATTACATTCTCATTGCGACACTCGCGCTTCGCGCACGACAATTAGGTTACACAGATGGTTTTCTTTAAAGAATAAAATGATGTAGACAAAATAGCCTAATTTTATTTAGCCAAAGGATTTGATTCCGTTTGTTCAATGTTCGGTTCTAAGTCAACTCCACAAAAATTTGTAGATGGTTTGAAAAATATATTAAAAATAATTGCACTGCAATTTAAAAATAGTTTCGAAATTAGAATAATTTGCAAGTCTTTTTGCCGTGTACCAAAAACTTTGACAAAAATTTCTAAAACTCTCAACAAATTTTGTTGGAAATACAGTAAAGTCTCCATCATTTCAAGACCCCAACATTTCAAGCCCCCCGTATACGGTTATCTCAAATTGCGCAGTTCCGTCAACTCCCACCACGGAATTGAAACGGCGAGACGGCATGCATCAAATATTCAGTGCGTGATTAGCTACATAACATCAAATAAAAAATTCACTCTAAAAGTTAGGGCACTTGCTCGAAACTTAAGGAAAGCAAATCACACACTGAACAAGTGTAAGCTGTTGACCATCAAGCAGCACTGGACGTAAAGAATAAGATCTCTTTCAACAGCGAAACAGCGCCTTGAACGGCGAGTAACACGAATCCAGGAAAATTCCACCTTTTCAACTCATTCTTCCCGCCTGTTCGATGAAACGACATGTGCCTTTAATAATCCGCCAAGCCGAGAAGAGATTCAAGTCTTCTGGGAGAAAGTGTATGTAGATACTTATCAGCCAAATGAGGACGCTTCAGATATATCACTCTTCCGTATTTTTTACCAAAGGCAAAGGCTGCACGCTCCAGAGAAAGAGTATGCACTAATTACTGCTGAAGAAGTGAAGACAGTTATTGCTAGAACGAAGAACTTTTCAGCGCCCGGGCCAGATAAAATCAACAACTTTGGGTGAAAGAAGTTCACTTCGACGCACCAACATCTAGCTCGTATATTTAATACTTTCTTGAATGGAGAACAACCCATCCCGCAGTAGCTAGTGGAAGGACGCACGGTATTGATTTCTAAGACTGGAGATTTGTCAAGTTCACAGAACTAGAGGCCCATAGCTCGCTTAAATCCCAGCTACAAGCTATTCACTGACATCCACAAAGAGAGGATATTAACATCTATCGAGCTGGTATGGAGTGCAATAGTTAAACAATATGGACGCTAGAGAGGGCTGTCAGATTGCAGGGAGAACCTGTTAATAGACAGGTGTATTAACCAACATTCAATCAGGTATCCACGCAATCCGTCCATGGCTTGGATTGACTACCGTAAGGCATTCAATAACACGAACCATGAGCTACTTATTGAGCTCCTTGAGTGCCTGGATGTGCATTCAAAAATAGTGAGATGCATAAAAGTGCTTATGCTCTTGTGATGGACAAGATTTGTCATAACACCTGACAAAAGGCAAGCGAAAGCTCTGGATACTTATGTGGCCCGCCGTACATAAGAAAATATAAGGTTAACCATCTTTTATACATGGAGGACCTTAAACTCATTGCTTTGTCGAAAGACGATCTTAAAATCCTTGTGGAGGCGGTGAATAGCTACTCTGAAGCGATTGGCATGAGCTTTGGACTCGACAAGTGTACCTGCGTCCACCCACACCAATGAAGACTAGAATCTACACCATCGCGTGACGATCAAATTGTTCAACTCATAGGCGGAAATACCATTCATCATCTTGGTAATGGAGAAACATATGCATATCTTGGAATAATGCAAGCGGAAACCCAAAATTTGCGTATGTTAAAAACGGACGTTGTAAAAAGTTATCGCCAAATTCTCAGAAAAATTAGGACTTCTGAATTATCTGGAAAGAATGAGATCCAGGCGACTTATATGCTGGCCGTTCCTACACTGCTCTACACGCATGGTGCAGTAAAATGGAACGTCGATGAGTTTAAGCAAATTGACCGAAGCACACGCAAGACGATGAAAATCCATCGGAGTGATCATCCTAGGTCTTCCGTACCTCGAATATACCTACCTCGAGATAAAGGAGTTAGAGGCTTGCTAAGTTTGGAGTGTCTTCATCATAGAACGGTTCTGGCTACAGCCTGCTCAGTTCTGAATAGGGCCGATTCTCTTGTGCGACTCGTACATCAACATGAAGTCGTCAATGTTGCGGCGTTTCTATACCGTGCCGCAGATAGGGCCGCAGAGGAGATTTAATGAAATAATAAAATGATAATAATTATTATTCATTACGAAGATATTACAAAAATAAAGTTGTGTCCCATGCACTTGATCCATTGTTTTCCCCTCAGCATTCATCGAACTGAAGTTAGCTGGTAGTTGAAGTGAAAATACCTAATGTATTTTACATTTGATCACGTTACTATATGGGGTGGGAATTTTGAATTCATTATTCTAAAAATACCTAATTGTTTTACAGAAATAACTAATATTGCGCAATTAATTAATTATTCGTCATTATTTATTACTTTCCTAAACAAATTTTAAAAAAACGTGTTAATTGTACTTCATAATCCGCAAAGTTTTCCAGCATGTGGAACATGAGTATGAGTGCGACAACGTGGTATCATAACTTACAAGTAATCGTCCGCGCGCTTGTTAACTATTGTTATATATTTTTCGAATTGCCATCTCGAGTGTTATATCCTTTGCACAAATTCCTGTAGAAATAGTGATTATACACAGAAGTTAGTAAATCATCAGTGACATCAATCATATCAATATAATAATAATATCAATTAGAATTTATAGGTTAAGAATGCGAAATATTTTTATAATTCTAAATATCATTTGTATGAATAAACACTACATTTTTATGTATACATATAATACCTCCGACACAAGTTACATACAGATGCAATGAACATTAATTTAAAAATAGTGGACTTTTCCGAGTCTCGAGTTCTGGAGTTTAATTCACAAAAATTATATTGCATACTCTTTATACAAAGAAAATTATAAATATGGAAGATTGTATGAATTATTAAAGGAAATAATATAATATTTATTCTTCATTGACATAAATATTCACTTTTACTTTTATACGCTTCAAATTTATATCTTTATATGGGATATTGGCTATCCTTGATTTATTTTTCTTTAGCATAATTTTAGAAAAAAATTTAATGATCAGGAACAGTGCTACAGATTTCAGGTCTTAAGGTACACATAAGCATAATTTAAAATAGTGAGGTCATATTATGCTCCATCTCAGGCCCGAGCCCAAGTAAATTACAGCCGCAATCTTTGATATGTATTACACACAGTTTTCTACAATTTTCTACGTATATCACGTCGTTTATGTATTATATGTAGAAAACCTCGAGTGACATGTCACAACCCATCTCTGGGATCGATTGAAACAATCGTGTACACACAATTAAGAAACACGATTAGAAACAATTCAAATTTCTTTCTATCGTTCTGAATGGTTTTCAATTAATTATTTCTAAAAGGGGAGATTGGAAATAGATGACTTAACTGTACATGGTACAGCAACTGCCTAAGACTTTTTGGAGAAAATCTCCGAAACCTAAAGGTACTTTATAAGGGTCTCGATAGTTATATTTTTCAAGTGTTTCGCGAAATACAATCAACTATACGAAATTTGAGACGAGAGTACTCGGTTCTGATCAAATCGATGTGATTTACTTTTACATTTAGCGATGGCTCCTACAAGCAATATAAACAATATATGCAGGCAGTAAAGCGGGTGTAAGGGTTAATGGAAAACTGAGTGATTGGTTCGATATTATGCAGGGTGTTAGACAAGGTGGTTTGGCTTTCGCAGATGACCGGCTGTACTATACGTTAGCGTAGGGTGACCATCATTGATTTTCGAAAAGTAGGACAAATAGCTTTGAAAAATGATGATAAAGTAAGACAAAATTTTATTTAAAAAAGAGGACAAGGTAGGAAAGAAAAGTTTCAAAGCCGCATTCAGGACGTAACATCAGTAAAGGAGTCTCTCCGAAGCAGATACAATATATATATATATATATACATATATATATATATGTATATATATATATTTACTCACACATCTACCTACCCTTAATCTAGTAAATGAAAAAAAGGCGAATTTGATTTTAAATTATTTATTTTCATTCAGATTTTCTTACTGACAAAATAAATACAATTTTCAATGTATAAAGGTACCATTCACACATCTGAGTTCTGGTAATTTCTCAATAACTTCTCCACACACATTCTGATCGTCGAAAGTAATAATTTCAAGAAACAGACTTTCAAATCGCATGTGATTAGTAAATACCAGTTTTTTCATTGCCTTATTCTTTGAACTTGTATAATTTTTTTGTATATAAGATTTGACACTTTTCACCCACGGTGATTTCACATGACACCAAACACTTTCAGCTATGATTTCAATCATGATATCTTTTGTACATTGGAACGGTATAACACCCTGCTCCAAAAGATACCGGTTGATACAAGGAGTGACTTCCTGTAGAACAGCAAACGTTGCTTCTTGTAGTATAAACGGTTAATATTTTCTGGTTTCAACTTCAGTTTCTTGAATTTGCTCCAAAGCCACTATGTAATCTCCATAATATATAATCATGTGTATACGGAAATTTGCACAGTGGATGCATTGCTGCTTCTCTTGACCATTAAGGTACATTAAAATGATGTTGAAATAACTTTTGAACAATTTCCACTTATCAAAATGTAATGTTATACATGCATGAGGATGACTAGCTAACAGTTTCACTGATGATGCTAACCTTTCTTTTTTTTTTAATTCAGTACCCACGATAATTTTTTTTGTGAATGATGAATTCAGATTGTACGTCGTTGAATGTAACATTTGATTTCGAGGAGCATAAAACATGATGATGTTGATGATACTGAAGGCTTTTAGACACTGCGCAATAAGTAGAAAACTGCACACTCTATATATTTTCCTCCACAAATTCAATGGAATTGCACTTTCCACCCTAATACACTATGCCAAGATGTTGATCTTCACAAGCTTTCTTCGTGTGCATGAACAAGTTTTCATCCTCTTCGAATAGTTTAGCTATTCTTTGAGGTAGAAAAATGGAGAATTTATTTTCTATGATTACGAACGTTCTTATCCCATATTTTGTTTGAGCTTTTTTGACATCTGTGATTTCGTACTTTTTTTTTTAATTTCTAGATCTGTCAGCTCAATTGATGGAAGAAAGTATTCATTGACAGCAGTTTTGTTTAATTTTGAGAAATCCATCTTTTTTTCACTGCTTGTTATCTTTAAGATTTACAGTTTTTAATTTTCTTGTAAGCTTTTGAATATCTGATTGTAGATGAGTCATTCCTTGAGTTCTTGAATATTTGTCAGAAATACATCTATACGAATTTTGAGATCGTGCCACCGTTTCACACTTCTTGACATCCAACTACGGACTGGCGAAAGAAAAGAATTTTCTCGCTGTTATAATATTTTTCCCTCTCCTCTCATTTTTAGAAAATTGACATAATTTCTAAGAATGCTGAAATTCTATGAACAACAATTGAAATGATAAACAACAGCCTATGGCGCGCACCTGTCGGATCTCGCGCTTCGCGCTCGATTTGGTATTCATCTCCCGCTTCGCGCTCAATAATGTATTCACCTCGCGCTACGCGCTTGGACACATTTGCCTGACGCTTTGCGCTCGGTTCTCTAGGTTTTCGCACTTCGTGTACTCACTATTGCGCACTTCGCCGGCAAATACTCTCTTAATAAGCTTCATCGTTATGACCTGCTTTTGTTTTAATTATGCCAATTTTACATAAACCACCTTACCGCTGTACCACTGACTTCGGTTGGGAAAATCTCGTGCGCCACGGTAGATACTCGTATAGCACGAAAACCGTGATTTGCAAAAATTCATTAAAACAAAAACTAGGGTCCAATTACAAGAAAGCCGCTATACGTGTCTAATGCCTTCCCCTTGTGAGACGACCTGGAAAGGGGGGATACTCAACTAAATTCATAGCGTACTCACAAAATTAAACTACAGCTTCTATAAATTTATCGAATTTTCGAAAAAAATTGGCGATCCTAGAGTGAGGATTGGTGTGTCGAGGTTCCGATGCTAGGCAATTTGGTCGATTGAGTCAAAGTGTACATTCTCAGCGATGGAAATATTTTTCTTACTCAATCCTCCACATTCCCAACGATACAAAATCATTTTTCCTGATCGAAGTACGCATGCTCAGCGACAATAATTATTTTTCTAGCTGCGAGTGCGCATGCATTAGTGAAATAAGGGCAGATATCACACGAGTTGTAATAGCTGCTTCTTCTTATGTCACGCATATTATTTTTCATAACATCCCTGTTGAAAATTTTACTTCTGATGCCTGTATAGCATGTGCGTTGCATACACATTCTGATTATGCAATGTAATGAATTCCATAATAGACAGAGTTCAGGGACAACTAAAACCAATTGGAAAAGTTTTTAATTTTGAGACATACACAACACGTGTGACACAACACGACCACGGGCTGGAGTTGGCTTTAACGCGTGCATTAAGATGACGAACACACGCTTTACCGACGAATTACGTCACGTATTGCAGTTTCTGTCAGTTTTTTTACTTTCTTAAGCCACCTGTACAATAAAATGCGCTTAGCTAACAGCTTTGACATGACGTTGGTTTTTAACGTCTTTTTGTACACACCGTACACGTTGCCAACGTGTGTTTAAAACGAACGCGTTTTTATTGCCAAAGCAAACACATTTTTGGTAAATAGTGTAGTTGAGGTCAGTCTATGGTCTAAACCTGATTCACAAGTATTATAAATAAATGGGAGGGGAAACGAATGTACAAAAACAAAAGCAATATGATTTTAAAATCAAAGTGGAAGGTTTATTGCTAAAACTATTTTGTGGATACCGCTGAGAAGGGGTTTCGCGCGATTAGCACGTACACGCCACGTAAAAGTCTTCAAGCGCGGAACGAGCATCGAAGCCGCGCTTGCCCTGTAGGTTGCAATAAAGGTTTTAACGAAAGAAAAAACAATTTTTTCTGATGATTGAGTATAATTTATCATTATAAATAAAGACAGCGGACATCAACTTTTTTATCGCAGGTATATGCAATACAGAATTATTGTACCCTAGTTCCTTACATTCATCTTCCTCTAGGAGGTACGATCCTCGATGACACTATTGTAACTGATCGCGCAGCAGGTAATCAAAACAATTTTCTGCAGGAACTCTTTCAATGTTTAAATTTAAATAATATCAGGATCAGCTAACATTAAAATCTCGAAGACACGGTTGTTGTTTATGCAGCAGGTAGTCAAAACAGTATTCTACAGGAATTCTATCAAATTTTAAACTCGGATGATATCATGATCAACTAAAACTACCTGGTGTACGAACAATAACCGTGTTGTCGAGATTATATTTTTAAATGATCCTAATATCATCCAAGTTTTAATTTTTATAAAGTTCCCATAGAATACTATTTTAATTTCCTAGTTCATAAACAATTGAGTATGGACATGACCTTGATATTTACCAGATATGACAGGCAGCGCCCGCGGCGGCCAAAGCCTAAAATCCCTGAGGGATAGGTGTTGGTATTTTTCAGGAGCCCATAAATCAGAGACCCTAATTACACTGCAAAATTCTAAAAAACATTATATTTGACAAAGTTATATCTACTTGGTGTCATGGGGTTGCTTTTCAACTGTGAGGGCTGGAGCACAAAAACCAGTGTTGGCATTTTTCAGGAGCCTAAATATCAGAGACTCTATTTACACTGTGAAATTCTAAAAAACATTGTTTTTTGACAAAGTCATATCTTCGTGCTGTCAAGGTGTGGCTTTTCAATTGTAAGGGTTGAAGCCCTAAAATTGTTGTTGGTATTTTTAAGTAGCCCAAAAATCAGAGACTCTATTTACACTGTAGAATTCTAAAAAATATTATTTTTCGACAAAGTCATATCTTCGTGGTGTCAAGGGGTTGCTTTTCAACTGTAAGGGCTGGAGCCCAAAAATCGGTGTTGGCGTTTTTGAGAAGCCCAAAAATAACGGACTCTATTTACACTGTAAAATTCTGAAAAATTTGTTTTTTGACAAAGTCATATCTTCATGAATTCATAGGGGTTGCTTTCCATCTGTGGGGGTCGAAGCCCAAAAATCAGTGTTGGTATCTTTCAAGAGCCCAAAAATCGGAGTCTATATTTACACGGCAAAATTCTGAAAAATTTGTTTCTTGACAAAGTCATATCTTCGTGATTTCAAAGGGGTTGCTTTTTAACTGTAAGGGCTGGAGCCCAAAAATCGGTGTTGGTATTTTTCAGGAGACCCAAAATCAGAGACTCTATTTACACTGTGAAATTCTAAAAAACATTGTTTTTCGACAAAGTCATATCTACGTGGTTTGAAGGCGTTGCCTTCCAACTGTAAGGGATGAAGCCTAAAAATCGGTGTTGGTATTTTTCAGGAGTCCAAAAATCAGAGACTCTATTTATACTGTGAAATTCTGAAAAGCCTTTTTTTCTGACAAAGTCATATCTTCGTGGTTTCAAAGGGTTGCTTTCCAACTGTAAGTGTTGAAGCCTAAAAATCGGTGTTGGTCTTTTTCAGGAGCCCAAAAATCAGAGACTCTATTTACACTGTAAAATTCTCAAAAATTTGTTTTTTGACAAAGTCATATCTTCGTGATTTCAAAAGTGTTGCTTTTGAACTGTAACGGGTAGAGCCCAAAAATCGGCGTAGGTGTTTTTCAGGAGCCCAAAAAACAGAGACTCTATTTATACTGTAAAATTCTGAAAAACATTGTTTTTAGACAAAGTCATATCTTCGTGGTGCCAGGGGGTTGCTTTTCAAATGTAAGAGTTGGAGCCCAAAAATCGGTGTTGGTATTTTTCAGGAGCCCAAAAATCAGAGACTCTATTTACACTGTAAGATTCTGAAAAACATTATTTTTTGACAAAAACATATCTTCGTGGTTTCAGGGGGTTGCTTTCCAACGGTAAGGGTTGAAGCCCAAAAATCAGTGTTGGTATCTTTCAGAAGCCCAAAAATCAGAGTCTCTATTTACACGGCAAAATTCTAAAAAAAACATTGTTTTCCGACAAAGTCATATCTTCGTGGTTTGAAGGCGTTGCTTTTCAACTGTAAGGGATGAAGACTAAAAATCGGTGTTGGTATTTTCCAGGAGCCCAAAACTCACAGACTCTATATACACTGTTAAATTCTAAAAAAACTTGTTTCTTGACAAACTCATATCTTTGTGGTTTGAAGGCGTTGCTTTTCAACTGTAAGGGTTGACGCCTAAAAGTCGGTGTTGGTATTTTTCAGGAGCCCATAAATCAGAGACCCTAATTACACTGCAAAATTCTAAAAAACATTATATTTGACTAACCAGAAGTTCGTTTCTTTGCCTATCAAAAGTGGGGCATTCCGCGTGACTGCGAACAAAAGGGCACGTCTAGTATTCTTAGCTACTCCTATCTACATTGTTAGCAGAGTTGGTCTTACAGTTTGAATGTTTACCTAATGACAACCCCATTCCTGGTGTTCCACGATCTGGCATTTCTTTTTCTTTCGAAATATAGCATACTCCTGAAAGGTTTCATCCTCCTGCCAGACCTATTTTTCTGGGTACTTCTGTCTGGTCTTTTTCTGCCAAGGCATCTCTTCGTGTTAGGTACTGGTCTCCTCCTGCCAGGTCTCCTTCTTTATATTTACTTGGATATACAATTAAACAAATTGGATCTGTTCGGCTCATTTCTAACACAAATTTAAATTGACGATTCGAAATTCGAACCTAATTTTGTATATAGGATTGTAATATTTCGCATATAATTGGAGAATAAAACCTTGAATCAAACATTTTCTTCTTTTTAGTAGAAAATGATACTTTATTTTTGCCTTTGCAGGTCATCATCACTGCAGGTCCTTAAGCTGAAAATTCTACTTTTTTATCTTTTCAAATCTTCATTTCTACAATTTCAGCTACACCATCTTGCGCATTGCAGAAAATTATTTATCAGAGTGCGATGTGAATTTTTGACCGAATGCTTGATTTGTTAACAAAGAAGTAGAATGTGTAATCAAGTCCTTGCAAAGATGAATTTTTCACCAAATGAGAAAATTTTGAAAAAAAAAAATGGTTGGATTTCAAAATCGAAAACATAAATTCTTAACCAAAGATGATATAGTTAAATTCTCAGCTTAAAAATTTAATTTTTTCACTTGAAAAACAAAAATTTTGGACAAAATATATAATAGTTTAGACTTGAAAATTATAAATTTTTTAAAATAAAAAATAAATGAATTAAACCAAAACGGGAAATTTGAAAAACATGGTTTAATCTTCAACCAGTACAGATTCATTTTGAGCCAAGAAGATTAATTTTCTACCAAATAGAACGATTTTTCATCAAATAATATCACTTTTTCACTGAAAATTTTTTTTTTCTAACAAACTACATACATTTTTGTCCAAGTAGTTTAGTTTCATCCGAGTTTAGTTTTAACCAACAATGGAATGGGTACATTTTCATTGAAATTTTGGAATTTCTACGAGAAAAAAGGAATTTTCTTCCCGAAATAGTTTAATTTTGAACCCAGAAATACGATATTTCAACAAAACTGTCAATTTTCAACAAATTTTTAAAAAAGAAGCAATAATTGATATTTCAACAAATAAAAAAAATGACGAAATTCCATTAGGACTCCTGAAAACCTTTAAAATCACTTTTTTAATTGCAAAATCAAAAAAGAATCTGGATGAGTGAACAAATAAAGTGTGAAAAAATGGTTTTCTGAATTTTTCATTTTGTATTCGCAATTTTTTCCCAGAAATTATTATTTTCTTCAATTTTGTGTCGATAATTCAACTACTTTGTACAAAACTTCTTCTTTGACATTTTTGACATTATATTTTATTGACTGGAAAATTTGAACAATTTTAGGTCCTTAATTCCTAGCACATATTTTGTGCGTTGAACTCTGTTTAAAATTATGCAACACTCTTAATTGCTTATAAACAGTTGAGAATAATTGCAAAAGACACCTCCTTCTACCTAATCCTAATTGTACAATAAATATTGTCAGCAATTTGAAAATCCTCACGTTAATACCTGAGTACCTTGACGTTCACAATTCAAAAGATAAGGACTATACGATATATGATTCACAGAATAGAATTTTGAACATAATAGTTTGCCATTTTTACAACAATGTGAAGTCGTTGAAAGTGCAATCGCTGTTCCAATTCAAAATCTCACATCACTTTGTATATACATGAACGTAGATAATTATGTGTACATTGGATTACCCATCAACGAAAAAGAGCTTGAATAAAAATATGAGCACTCTCATATCTGAATTGTAGTTTCATTAATATCCTTGCGCATTAAAATTGCATTATAATTAATATAAAATTAGAGAATAACTAGTATTCATTATTTTTATATAATTGGTTAGAAAGTAGACAATCAATCTCCATGTCATTAAATTGTTTAAAAAGTGAATAATTTGTTGGAAAGGGTCTTCTTTCACTGGGTAATTTTCTTTCGTATGAATGAGTGATGGCCCGTACAGGGGCCGTTTGTTTCTCAAAAATCTATGGGGTATTCCACCCTCGGTGATGTTGACGGGGTTTGCATCCCCCTTCGAATATTCAGTAGATACGCTGGGTGTTCGTTTGAAGGTGGCGGCGGGGGTCGCCGAGTGATGGGAGTTTCAGCGTTCAAAATCGGGCACGGTATTGGCTTGGCTGGTAATAGCGTCCTCAAAGCTGCGGGAGGCTCGATCAATGCTGGTACGTTTTCCTTCGCAGGTGGAGCGATAAAGTATCTCCGCTCCTGAAGTCCTTGTAGTTCGGCTTCTCGTTGTCGTTGGATGGCCCGGGCCCTTTTCTGACGGGGGTTGAGTCCCATCCGTGAAGTCTAGCCGGCTTTCAACTCGATACTGATCATGTATCTGAGGATACAGGATCTTTGTGCGTTCAAGAGGTGGGCGCTAAGTCCCCTTAGAAGTGAGGACTAAAAAATTAACGAGGATGGCACCCGAGAAGGGGCATCACAAGTTAAATCTTAGCATCAACTTCGATCAAGTACCCGGAGGTACAAGATCGTGGTGCGTTCGACAGGTGGGGCGCTAAGTCCCCCAAGAAGTGAGTGCTAATGAACTAACGAGGATGGCACCCGGGAAGAGGCATTGCAAGTTAATCCCTAACCTCAACTTCGATCAGGTACCAAAAAGGTACAAGATCGTAGTGCGTTCGACAACAACAACAAATATTAAATGAGCACAGAACAAAGAGACTTTAGTCCTGAAAAGGACTATATGATTCAAGTTGCAGATGTATATAATTTGCTGTAAAAAGAACATTTTTTATTTTTTTATTCTTGGTTCTCTCAAAGAGTGGATTAGATGGTAGAGAAGGCAGTCTAAAATTCTTTCTTTGACTCCGTTTTATTAATGTATTCCTCCTAGACAGAGAGAGAGCAGAGAGACTGTCAGGCGGCTAGCGATCCGTGAAGAGAGTGAACGCTGGTCTCTGAGTAGTGATGCGGCTGGAGAGTATCGGAAGAGTACCACGACGTAGTGTTGCTTTCCGTGGCTGATGAAGGCCGAGTCTCTTGATGTTTTTGCTTTTAAAAGTATTATTTATTGATCATAGATTTGGTTACATCGAAGCGTACAAAAATTTTTAATAGTTAACATTAGGATTTCTATCTTTTTTGGCGATATTTAACCTAAATTTATTAATAATATCACATGGTACACATTAATACTGGAAGTGTTGATATGAATCATTATTAATTTAGTTAATTAGCTCAGGAAAACGTGATAAAACCTGATTAGTTTCGCTTACAAATAACTTAGGACTATTAACAATATTTACAGATCTTAACAGCTAACTAATTGTGCTATGCGGCTAGCATCTCGTGTTAATAATTTTAATGATGAATAATTGGCTTTATTGAATCTACTATACATAAAATAGCCGCAAGAAGTGGAAATAAAGTTTGAAATGTGGAAAATACTCTACATGAATGTTTGTCTAATCGTAACATTTCATTAGGATAGTTTCGAAATATACTTGATATCTTGTTAAAAGTTGGAATTAAATTTCTCAATATACTAGAAAAGAGCGTTCTGTATTGAAATCTTACTTTTTAACTGCTAAACAATCGTCACAAACCGAGAAGTTAGTTTTTAAATGTAGGCTGAATTTGACCAACCATATTTTTAAAGTCATCCATATTTATTAAAATTTGATAAATACTCGATTCAGCTTATTTATTTACGGATCCAGGCATACCACGTACGTTATAATTGTTGAAAATGTTTATACATAAAAAAGCCGCAAGGAGTGGAAATAACGTTTGAAATGTTGAAAATACTCTACATGAATTTTTGGTCTAATCGAAACATTTCATTGGGATAGTTTCGGAATATACTTGATGTCTAGTTAAAAATTGGAAATAAATTTCTCAGTATACTAGAAAAAAAGGGTTTCGAATTGAAATCTTACTTTTTAACTGTTAAACAACCGTTAAAAACCGAGAAGTTAGTCTTGAAAAGTAGGCTGACTTTGACCAAGCATATTTTTAAAGTCATCCATATTTATTAAAATTAGAGAATTGTTCGTTTCATCTGATTTATTTATGGATCTAGGCATACCACGTTCGTTATAATTGTTAACAATGGTTATACATAAAATAGACGCAAGAACTGCAAATAAAGTTTGAAATGTTGAAAATACTCCACATTAATGTTTGTCTAATCGAAACATTTCAGTGGGATAGTTGCGAAATATACTTGATATCTCGTTAAAAAGTGGAATTAAATTTCTCAATATACTAGAAAAAAGCGTTCTGTATTGAAATCTTACTTTCTAACTGTTAAAACATCGTTACAAACCCAGAAGGTAGTCTTTAAAAGTACGCTGACTTTCACCAAGGATATTTTCAATGTCATCAATATTTATTAAAATTTGAGAAATATTCGTTTTAGCTTATTTATTTACCGATCCAGGCATACCACGTACGTTGTAATTGTTAAGAATGCTTATACATAATATAGCCGCAAGAAGTGAAAATAAAATTTGAAATGTTAAAAATACTCTACATGAATGTTTGTCTAATCGAAACATTTCATTGGGATAGTTACGAAATATACTTAATGTCTAGTTAAAAATTGGAATTAAATTTCTCATTGTACTAGAAGAAAAGAGTTTTGTATTGAAATCTTACTTTTTAACTTTTAAACAATCGTCACAAGCCGAGAAGTTAGTCTTTAAATGTAGGCTGACTTTGACCAAGCATATTTTTAATGTCATCTATATTTATTAAAATTTGAGAAATATTCGTTTTAGCTTATTTATTTACGGATCCAGATATACCACGTACGTTATAATTTTTAACAATGGTTATACATAAAATAGCCGCAAGAAGTGGAAATAAAGTTTGAAATGTTGAAAATACTCTACACGAATGTTCGTCTAATCAAAAAATGTCATTGGTATAGTTCCGAATCCGCTATAAAAATTCGCAAACACGATGAAAGATGATACAAAACGCTTTTCTTAGACGCAAATTCAAGCAGAGTATTTTCCACATTTTAAACTTTATTTCGACTTCTTGCAGCTACATATTATGTATAGCCATTGTTAGCAATTATAACGCATGCGGCATGCCTGGATTTGTAAATAAATAAGGTAGAACGAATATTTCTCAAATTTTAACAAATATTGATGACTTAAAAAATATGCTTGATCAAATGTTAGGTCACACACGACCCACTTTCCAACGTGTCATGCGGGGCGAGAAGGCTACCCTATGACTGGCCACAAGAAATAACTTAGGTCACACACGACCTCCTTTCCCACGTCGGATGGGGGGCACCCCTATGACTGGCCACATAAATAATTTAGGTCACTCACGAACCCCTTCCAGCATCTCATGGAAAGCACGAAAACACCCCTGTGACTGGTCACCGAAATAACCTAGGTCACACAGGACCCCCTTTTCAACGTTTCATGGGGGGGGGGTCACCCCTGTGACTGGTCACAGAAATAACTTAGGTCTCACACGAGCTCCTTTCCAACGTGACATGTGGGACTCGAAGGAACCCCTGTGACTGGTCACAGAAGTAGCTTAGGTCACACACGACACCCTTTCCAACGTCTCCTGGGGGGGGGCACCCCTATGACGGGCCACAGAAATAATTTAGGTCACACACGACCCCTTTCGAACATGTCATGGGGGGCACCCCTGTGACTGGTTACAGAAATAATTTTGGTCACACACGACCCCCTTTCCAACGTGTCATGTGGGGCGAGAAGGCTACCCTATGACGGGCCACAGAAATAACTAAGGTCACACACGACCTACTTTCCAACGACCCTGGGGGGGGCACCCCTATGACTGGCCGCAGAAATAATTTAGGTCACACACGAACTCCTTTCCAACGTCTCATGGGGGGCAGGAAGGCACCCCTATGACTGGCCACAGAAATAACTTAGGCCACAGACGGCCCCCTTTCCCACGTCTGCTGGGGGGCACCCCTATAACTGTCCAAAGAAATAATTTAGGTCACATACGACCCCCTTACCAACGTGTTATGTGGGGCGAGAAGGCTGCCCTATGACTGGCCACAGAAATAACTTAGGTCACACACGAGCTCCTTTTCCACGTCTCATGAGGGGGGGAACCCCTATGACTGGCCACAGAAATAATTTAGGTCACACACGAACCCCTTTCCAACGTGTCATGTAGAGCGAGAAGGCTACTCTATGACAGGACACAGAAAGAACTAAGGTCACACACGACCGCCTTTTCAACGTGGCTTGGGGGGGCGAGAAGGCACCCCTATGACTGGCCACAGAAATAACTTAGGGCACACACGACCCCCTTTCCAACGTATCCTGGGGAGAGCACCCCTATGACTGGCCACAAATATAATTTAGGTCACACACGACCCCCTTTCCAACGTTTCCTGGGGCGGGGGCACCCCTATGGCTGGCCACAGAAATAGTTTAGGTCACACACGACTCCCTTTCCCACGTCTCCTGAGGGGGGGACCCCTCTGACTGTCCAAAAGAAATAATTTAGGTCACACAAGAACCCCTTTCCAACGTGTCATGTAGAGCGAGAAGGCTACTCTATGACGGGACACAGAAATAACTAAGGTCACACACGACCGTCTTTTCAACGTGGCTTGGGGGGGGGGCGAGAAGGCACCCCTATGACTGGCCACAGAAATAACTTAGGGCACACACAACCCCCTTTCCAACGTATCCTGGGGGGAGCACCCCTATGGCTGGCCACGGATATAATTTAGGTCACACACGACCCCCTTTCCAACATGTCATGTGGGCGGGAAGGCACCCCTATGACTGGCTACAGAAATAACTTAGGTCGCGCACGACCCCTTTTCCAACGTCTCGTGAGGGGGGGCGCATCCCTATGAATGGCCACAGAAATAATTTAGTGCATACAGGACCCCCTTTCCAACGTGTCATGGGGGGCACCCATGTGACTGGTCACAGAAATAATTCAGGTCACACACGACCCCAGTAGATCTCCAAACGATGACTTCCAGCGGCTGTTCTCCAAAACCATGGATGACAGAATCTTCTTTTTTACTGATGGATCTAAATTTGAGGACAAACAAGTTGGTCTATGTGTCTTTTCTTCACAATGTAATTTACAAACAAGTTATAAAATTGCACCAGAGGCTTACATTTTCACCGCAGAAGCTATCGCACTCTGTGAAGCCATAGAATATATCATAAACAATCTTATAGAGAAAGCTACAATATTTACATTCTCAAGGAGTGTGCTAGAGGCATGCCAAGGTTTCCCGGCCATAAGGGAATTATCGGGAATGAGATAGCTGATAGTTTAGCCAAAAGGGCAATAGAGGATGGGGTTCAGCTAAATTATCTAATTCCATATTCTGATCTACACCATTTAGCTTATAATAGTGCTTTTAAACGTTCGAACCATACTTGGAGGAAAAAAAGTGAAAGCACGGGAAAACACTACTTTGACCATCACTTTCCAGAAACTAAGAAACCTTGCTTTATTAATTGCAAGGCTAAAAGAAGGGACATAGTGAATATCGCCAGAATTATATCAAATCATTATTCATTGCCTTACAGTTTATTTAGAAAGAACTTTACAGACTTCAGCGAGTGCCTTTACTGTATTGATGTCGACGAAGACAATAATCACGTCGTGTGGGCCTGTCCACGTTATTCGGAACAAAGATCTCGCTTAGAGAAATCTCTTATTAAGAGGAAAAAATTTCCTCCCCATAATATCGAATCCTTACTTTATAATCCTTCCAGTACGATAACAGCTCTAATCTCTCAGAAAACGTGCTATATAGCACGTTTTCTGAGAGAGTGCAATATCTCAATCTAGAACCGTGTAAATATAAACCATGTGAAAAAAAATAAACAAAAATAAATAAATTCTCACTAACGCGTAAATATCAAAACACAGCGTTGCAATCATATTGTATTGACGATACATGATCTATATTTATTTAAACCACATTCCATTTTCGTGAGCGCCACCGTGGCATGCGCAGTTGAGCGAGGGCCAGCATTGGCTTTATAAAGCTGCGCATCGACTTGCTGTGCGTTCTCATGTATATTTCTGCAGACTTGTCCGATACACCTGGACATTTTATACTCTATGGGCTATGGAGTCACCCACCTATCACGTACTAAACTACTAGCCATGGCCAAATGTAGTACTAAAATAACGGGGTCGTAGTTTTCATATTACAGGTTGTACTACATGATCCATTTGAATTTTATAATCAAAATTATTATTATATTAATATTTCGTTGATTTTAAAGCAATATAACAATAAGAAATTTAAGTAGCACTAGAAGACAAGTTTGGATTCGTGCATCTGAGCCTCATAAAGTTGAAAAAAGAGTTTTTTTCTTCTTGTCTACATTAGGCATATCACCATATCTTTGAAAGTAATGATTTTCTAACTGGATTCTTCTATTTTCTTTTACTTTAATATAATAAAAAATTTGAGGAACAACTTAAAAGAAGTCATTATACCCAATTTATATCCAAATGATGAATTATCATCGCCGTTATTACAGAACACATAACCTAAAATTACGTTATGTTCCGTATATCACTCACTTATATTATTTTAAGTCAAATCTCACTTTCTACTTAATGAAGGTATTTTTATGTGAAGTGTCCTAAAACTCACTTGAAAATAGAAAATTGTCCACTTTTCAAGGATATGTGTCCAGTGTATTTATCGTGAAAACTAGCGATGGAAGCCACTTATTTTGTACGTTATGAGAGGGTCTAAAATTTTCACAGAAAAAATTATTTGTTTGCAAATTCATCTCTTTGTTTGAAAATTCATTTATTTTGTTAAAAATTGGATTGCTTTCTGAAAAATTCGTCAATTTAGTTTGCAAATTGAATTATTTTGATCGAAAATTCAACTATTTGGTTGAAAATGAACTATTTTGTGGAAAAGTTGAATATTTAGTTCAATTTTTTATTGTTTGATTAATAATTCAACTAATTTATTGAAAATTCAATAATTTGATTGAAAAATCATGTGTTTTGTTGAAAGTTCATAATTTGTTATAAGAAACGTCATCTTTATTAGTTGAAAGTGAACTTTTTTTATGAAAATTAAACTTATTGGGTTGAAAATTCGACTGCGTTCTAAAAAATTCATCTTTTAGCTTAATAATTCAACTATTTTTACAGAAAATTCAATTAATTGCTTAAAAATGAACTTTTATATAAAAAATTCGACAATTCAGTTGAAAATTCTACTACATGATTAATAATTCAACTAATCTGTTGAAAATTTTATATGTAATTTGGTTGAAAATTCACTTGTTTTCTTGAAAGTTTGTCATTTTTTGAAGAAAAGTCATCTTTCATGATTGAAAATAAACTTTTTGGATGAGAATTAAACTTTTTGGTATGAAAATTCAACTATTTGATGGAAAACTGTTATTGGTCAAAATTGAATATTTTCTGGTTGAAAATATAACCATTTGGTTAGAAATTCAACTATTTGGTTGAAAATTTAATTATTTTGTTGAGATTTTTTGTAGTGTTCAATAGTCAATTGGTTTCTAAAACATGTGACTGTTTATTTTAAAAACTTAACTCTTTTATTGAAAATCCATGTTTTTTGGTTTAAATTCCACTGTTTTTTTTTTAAATCGTCTTTTTTGTTTGAAAATTTGGTTTAAAATTCATATTTTTATGTTGAAGATTCAACTATTTTGTTGAAAATTCGCCTCTTTTTTTTAAGTTAAACTATTTAATTGTAAAAGCAACTGTTTGGTATGAAATTAGATTTTTTCTTTGTTAAAAATTTAACTATTTGGTTGAAAAACCATCTTTCTTTTAACTCTTCTAAAAAATTCGACTTTTTAGCTTGAAATCAAAACCTTTTTCGTTGAAGATTCATCCTTTTTTTGTAGAAAATTAATCTTTTTTGATTGAAAATTCGTCTTTTTCGGTTGAATTAAACTATTTTTCACTTTAAATAAAAAATGTTGAAATATCAACTATTATATGTTTTGTTTTGAATTTATCTCTTTTGGTTGAAAATTCAACTAATTAGTTGAAAATTGAACTATTTTGTTAAAAAATCATTTTCTTCGGTTGAAGTTTCAAAATTTTACTTGAAAATTCATATCTTTGTGTGAAACTTCGTTTTTTTGTTTTTGAAAATTGATTTTTTTTTTACATGAAAATTTAACTCTTCTTTTAGCTGAAATTTTTTTTCAGTTGAAAATTCAACTATTTGATTGAAAAATTATTTTTTGTTGGAAATTCAACCGTTTATCTAAGAATTATACTATTTAATTAATAATTCAACTTATTATTTAATATCTGTCTTGGTTAAAAAGAAATTTGGTGATGAAGATTCAATTTTTTGGGTTGAAAATTCGACTATCTTCCGAAAAATTCTTCTTTTGGCTTGAAAATTCAACTATTTTGATAGAAAATTCAACTATTTGGTAATAAGTTCAATTGTTTGGTTTATAATTAATTTTTTTTATAATTTAACTATTTGCTTCAAAATTCATCCGTGTAGGTCCAAAAAATTAACTATGTGGTTAAAAAGTCAACTATTTTTCTGAATGTAAAATTGGGTTGAAAATTCATGTCTTTTGTTAAAATTAATCTTTTTTGGTAGAAAAGTAATCGTTCTGGTTGAAAATTAATCTCTTTCATTGAAAATGAGTTTTTTATCGAAATTAATTTTTTAAACTGAAAATTTAACTATTCCATTTTTTGTGGAAAATCTATTTTTTCCAATAGAAATTTAACCTTTTTATTGAAAAGTCATCTGTTTGGTTCAAAATTAAAATGTTTTTTTTTAAATTTGTCTTTTTTGGTAAAAATTCAAATATTGGGTTGAAAATTCATTTTTTGGTTAAACAGTTTTTATTTTAGTTGAAAAATTGATTTCTTTGCTTAAAAGTTTAACTATTTTGTTGAAACTATGTCTTTTGTTGTAGAAATTAATTCTTATTAGTTGAAAATTCATTTCTTTGATAGAAAACTTAAATATCAGGTTAAAATTCCTTGAAAATTTAAAATTTAGTTGAAAATTGATGTATTTTGTTAAAATTATTCTTTTTTGGTAGAAAATTAATCGCTTTGTTTGAAAATTAATCTCTTTAATTGAAAATTAGTTTTTTTATCGAAACCTCATTTTTTAAACTGAAAATGTAAATATTCCATTTTTTGTCGAAAATTTATCTTTTCCGATCGAAATTTAACCTTTTTAATTGAAAATTCATCTGTTTGGTTGAAAATTGAACTATTTCGATGAAAATTTGTCTTCTTTTTGGTAAGAAATTCAAAATTTAAGTTGGAAATTAATTTTTTGGTTAAATATTCTATATTTTAGTTGAGAAATCAATTTGCTTAAAAATTTTAATATTTTGTTTAAAATTTCTGTATTTTGTTGAAACTATGTCTTTTGTGATAGAATATGAATCTTCTTGGTTGAAAATTGATGTATTTTCTTAAAATTTATCTTTTTCGGTAGAAAATTAATCGTTTTGTTTGAAAATTGATCTCTTTAATTGAAAATTAGTTTTTTTATCGAAATTAATTTTTCCAACTGAAAATTTAACTATCCCATTTTTTGTCAAAAATTTATCTTTTCCGATAGAAATTTAACCTTTCCAATTGAAAATTCCTCTGTTTGGTCGAAAATTAAACTATTTTGTTGAGAATTTGTCTTTTTTTTGTAAAAATTTCAAATATTGGGTTAAAAATTCATTTGTTGGGTAAAAATTCTTTATTTTAGTTGAAAAATTAATTTA
Source organism: Andricus grossulariae (assembly GCA_011634705.1). Classification (NCBI taxonomy): domain Eukaryota; kingdom Metazoa; phylum Arthropoda; class Insecta; order Hymenoptera; family Cynipidae; genus Andricus; species Andricus grossulariae. The sequence goes on along the minus strand of JAABKJ010075445.1, from coordinate 148,757,432 downwards.
CTCAAAATTTTAATATTTTGTTTAAAATTTCTATATTATGTTGAAACTATGTCTTTTGTGGCAGAATATTATTCTTCTTGGTTGAAAATCCATATCTTTGATAGAAAATTTAAATATTAGGTTAAAATTTCTCGAAAATTTAAAATTTGGTTGAAAATTCAAGTATTTTGTTAAAATTAATCTTTTTTGGTAGAAAATTAATCGTTTTGGTTGAAAATTAATCTCTTTATTTGAAAATTAGTTTTTTTTATCGAAATTAATTTTTCTAATTGAAAATTTAATTATTCCATTTTTTGTCAAAAATTTATCTTTTCCGACAGAAATTTAACCTTTTTAATTGAAAATTCGTCTGTTTGGTCGAAAATTAAACTATTTTGTTGAAAATTTGTCTCTTTTTGGAAATTGGAATTTTGGAAATTTTAAATATTTTATTTAAAATTTCTGTATTTTGTTGAAAATATGTCTTTTGTGGGAGAATATTATTCTTCTTGGTCGAAAATTCATTTCTTTGATAGAAAATATAACTATTAGGTTAAAATTCCTTGAAAATTTAAAATTTGGTTGAAAATTCATGTATTTTGTTAAAATTAATCTTTTTGAATGAATTTCCAACTAAGAACTATAAACTTTCAGATAATAAAATTTGTTTTCAACAACAACAATTTGTTACCAAAATAGTTAAATTTCTAACCAAAAATGAAATACTTAAATTTTCAGTGAACAAAAATCATTTTCAACAAAAAAACAGTGTCAAAAAAATATTGAAATTTTCAACTAGTCAAATGAATTTTTAACCAAGAAGATGGATTTTTAAACAAATCATTTTCTACCAGAAAGACAAATTTAAAAAAAAAAATGTTGACCTAATAATTAAAAAAATTAATTTTCAGTAAACAAATCGAATTTTCAAGAAAGTCAGTAAATTTTCAACCATTCTCCAACAAGGCAAATAATATTCTACCAAAAAAAAAACGAATTTTCAACAAAAGAGTTGAACTTTTAACCAAATAATTGAAGTTTTTTTACCAAAATATTCATGATTTAGAATACAGTTAAATTTTTAATCAAAAAAGTTGAATTTTCAACAAAAAAGTTCATCTTGCATGAAAAATTTAATTTTCAACCTAACATTAGCATTTTCTACCAAATAGGCTGAATTTTCGATCTAAAAATACCATTTTTTTACATAATAGTTGAATTTTCTATTTGAAAATATTATTTTTTTTACAAAAAAGTTCATTTTTAACCAAAACAGACGAATTTTCAACAAAATAGTTGAATTTTTAATCAAATAGTTGAATTTTTAATCAAACAGTAGAATTTTCAACCAAAAAATATGAACTTTTAACAAAATAGTTACATTCTTAGCCGAAAAAATGAATTTTTAATTACAAAAATTAATCTTCAATGAAAAAATTAATTTTACACTGAATAGTTGAATTTTTAAATAAAAAATATCAATTTTTCACGAAAAATGGAAGTTATATTTTCTAACAAAAAAAAATTATTTTTCAGCAAAATAGTTAAATTTTCAATGAGAAAAATATAATTTTAACCTAAAGAAGTTAAATTTTGAACCAAAAATGGAATAGTCATATTTTCAGTTGAAAAATTATTTTCCAACAAAAAACTGATTTTCAACAAAATAGTTAAATTTGTAATGAAAGAAATTAATTTTCAACTAAAAAAGATCAATTTTCAGTTGAAAAATTAATTTTCAAAAAGAAAAAGAATTTTCAAAAAAAACTAGTTAAATTTTTAACCGAAGAAATGAACTTTCAACTACAAAAATGAATCTTCAAATAAAAAAGTTAATTTTGAACTAAATAGTCGAATTTTCAAATAAAAAAGTCAAACAAAAATCGAATAGTCATATTTTTAGTTTGAAAATTATTTTCCAAGTGAAAAATTATTTTTTGAAAAAAATCTTTCATCAAAGAAATTAATTTTTAACTAAAAAAGGCAAATGTGCAACCAAGCACGGAGTAGTTTAATCTTCAGTTCAACACATTAATTTTCAAAAAAAAAAAGAATTTTCAACAAAATAGTTGAATTTTTAACCAAAGAAATGCATTTTCAACTACAAAAATGAATTTTCAATCAAAAAATTAACTTTGAATTAAATAGTTAAACCAAATAGTTGAATTTTCCACCAAAAAAGATAAATTTTCAACCAAACACGGATTAGCAAAATTTTTATCGAAAAAAATAAATTTTCAACTAAGGAAAAAAGTTTTTTTAACAAAATAGTCAAATTTTCAACCAAAGAATTGAATTTTTAACTATAATGATGAATCTTCAATAAAAAAAATTAATTTAACTAAATAGTTGAATTTTCTACTAAAAAAGATAAATTTTCAACCAAAGACGGAGTAGCTAAACTTTTATTGAATAATTTGTTTATTCTTTTGAAATTTTCGCATGAATGTTGAGAAAATTCTTCTATCTTAAAACCTTTTAAAATTCTTTAAAATTTTATTTCGAAATCTTCAAAAATTGAGACTTTTTTAAAATTTTTTATATTTTTCAAAATTCTTCATCACTTCTAAACCTTCTCAATATCTTTCAAAATGATTTGAGTTTTTCATACAAATTTAAAAAAATTATTTTTTGAAAATTTTGGAAATAATTTAAAATATTTTTCAATCTTTTTAAATATGCTCTTTGAATTAAATTTTTTAAATAAAAAATCATTTTAAATTTTCACAGGATTTTTGAGAAAATTCTTTTATCTTAAAACCTTTTAAAATCCTTTAAAATTGTATTTCAGAATCTTCAAAACTTTACATTTTCTTTACAAATTTTTGATATTTTTTCGAATTTTACATTATTTTTTTTGCAAAAAAAATATAATTTGATATATTCCTAAGAATCTTAGAAAAATTGGTTTATTCTCTTAAAATTTTCGCAGGAATGCTCAGAAAATTCTTCTATCTTAAAACCTTTTAAAATCCTTAAAATCCTTTAAAATTTTATTTCGAAATCTTCAAAAATTGAGATTTAAAAAAAAAATTTTATTATTTAAAAAATTGTTCATCACTTCTAAACCTTCTAAACATCTTTCAAAATGATTTCAGTTTTTCATATGAATTTAAAAAAAATAAATAATTGTCTTAATATCTTCCAAATTCTTTTTGGAAAATTTTGGAAATCATTTGAAATATTTGACAATTTTTTCAAATATTCTCTTTAAATTAAATTTGAAAAATAAAAAATAATTTTAAACTTTCCGAGGAATTTTGAGAAAATTATTTTATCTTAAAATCTTTTAAAATCCTTCCAAATTTTATTTCTAAATCTTCAAAAATTAAGATTTAAAAAAAAAAATTTATTATTTAAAAAATTGTTCATCACTTCTAAACCTTCTAAACATCTTTCAAAATGATTTCAGTTTTTCATATAGATTTTTAAAAATTAAATAATTGTCTTAATATCTTCCAAATTCTTTTTGGAAAATTTTGGAAATCATTTGAAATATTTGACAATCTTTTCAAATATTCTCTTTAAATTAAATTTGAAAAATAAAAAATAATTTTAAACTTTCCCAGGAATTTTGAGAAAATTATTTTATCTTAAAACGTTTTAAAATCCTTTAAAATTTTTTTTCAGAATCTTCAAAAATTCACATTTTGTTTTAAATTTTTTGAAATCTTTTCGAATTTTACATTATTTTTTTGCAAATAAAATATAATTTGATACATTTCTAGGATTCTTACGAAAATTTGTTTATTCTATTGAAATTTTCGTAGGAATTTTGAAAAAATTCTTTTGTCTTAACAACTTTTAAAATCCTTCAAAATTTTATTTCGAAATCTTCAAAAATGTACATTTTGTTAAAAATTTTTATTATTTTAAAATCTATTCATCACTTCTAAATCTTTTAAATATCTTTCAAAATGATTGGAGTTCTTCATACAAATTTGAAAAAATTCTTTTTTGAAAATTTTGGAAATATTTCAAAATATTTTATAATCGTTTTGAATATTCTCTTTAAATTAAATTTTTTAAATAAAATCACATTTTGTTTTGAATTTTTTTAATTTTTTCCGAATTTTACATTATTTTTTTGAAAATAAAATATAATTTGGTATATTGCTAAGAATCTTACAAAAATTTGTTTATTCTTTTGAAATTTTCGCATGAATGTTGAGAAAATTCTTCTATCTTAAAACCTTTTAAAATTCTTTACTGGTCGAAGATAAGGTAGGGTGGAGAAGCAGAAGAACCATCCTTTGACTCAGCCATCTTCTTCTCTCTCTCGAACCACTGCTGCTGCTGCTGTTGCTGCTGCTGCTGCTGGCTACCTGAAACAAATGGTACCAGTCGACTGTGCTAGCACGCTTCATATCCTCAGATCCACGCTCACTCATCACTATCCCACTACTGACTGTGCTTGGTCGCGGGAAATCCCCGCGCAGACTGAACGCACACGACAAATATGTGCAACACCCGTGGACGTGGAGGGAACAACAGCGCGCGCAGGACGCACTGGGGCGACACACAGGATGTAGGTAAGGTACAGACAGACTGAGAATCAACTAAACGGCCGATAAATGCATTACTGATTGTCGATACATTGATATTAAAGCTAGTAGAAAGTACTGAGTGACGTCGTCAGTTATTTACACCCTGATATAGCGACTGCCGCTCCGTCTGTGGCTGGATATGTGCATTTTCGATAGCCCCTGTTATACCGACCTGTAATAAAATGATGATATAAAAAGTCACCAACTTACCTGTTTTACCGACTGACAGAAACATTGCTCACTACCTTTCCGACCGCGATAAAATGATAATATGAAAAATTATAGACCTCTCTGTTTTCCTACTGATGGTCATATTGGTCTCTACCTTACCGACTGCTGGCAAAATCATAATATGAAAAATTACTGGCCTCCCTGTTTAATCGACTGATGTTAACATTGTTTCTTACCTTACCGGCATATGCTTAAATGTTATATAAAAATTATCGACTCACCTGGATTACCGGCCGATTGCAATAAACTATTTTGTCAATCATTGGTCACTTAGCACGGAACTGAACCTTATAATGTTGGAATAGATCCAAATTACCGATCTCACTGTTTTATTGATTCAGCATGAAACAGAACCTTATAATGTTCACTTAGCAGAAATCTTCATTACCAAGCTCACTTTTTTACCGACTCAGCATGGAACAGAACCTTGAATTTACCGACCTCTCTGTTTACCGAGCGATGGTACAATGCTATCGCAGCAGGTATATGTATTACCAACCTCACTGTTTTACCGACTGTCGGTTACTTAGATTGAACAGAACCTACCTTTTGTCGGTAGCGCCATTTGTTCGCACATTAGGAAACTGCATTATCGACGCGCAGCTAACTTTACAGTGGAGCCACACCGGCATAGCCCTACTCCTTCGGTCTCAAAGAAAAAACTGATTTATTACATCCTCATCAGAAAAGGTATTAGATTTGTGTAAAATTTACCCCCCTCCCTGCGCTTTTAGCAAATGTGTTATTGTAGATTTTTAGTCCGTTAGCACGATCACTTTTGAAAGAATTGACAGATTGGATTGGCTTTCGGTATACTAGTCTTTTAGTGTCCTAAGCTGAAGGTCAAGTTGGTTAGCCAGCCGAGGCTTTGAAAAAAAATTAAGGGAATATTGTCTTCTCAGGAAATATAGCTGTGTTACCTAAATTTCTATCTGTTACCTCAATATCTAGCTGTTTTAGCTAAATTTTTCCATATAGAAATTATCTAGATAAATTAGCTTTTCAATTTCTATATCGCAAAATTAGTTGATACAGCTAGATACTTAGGTAACACAGATAGAAATTTAGGTAACACAGTTATATTGTCTTAATAAACGAAATTCAGCTGAACTATTTTTTTCAGTGTAGTAAGAGGCGGGCTATGATTTTTTATATTTTTATTTTATTTTTAGTTTTTCATTATGACTGGAAAAATCAGTCCTACATTTAAAAATGAGAGACCAGAACAGAAATATTTTTATTCAATTATTGTTATTTTAAATTCAAATAATAATTTTTAAAAAATCCTAAACAATAAAAAAATTGTATTTGATAAAAATATTTCATTATTGCGTTTTTAATAAATAAATAATATTTATTGAAGAACAATTTTTTTAATTGTTTAAATTCGGGAATTTTTTAATTGGGAAATTTTCTAGATCGGATATTTTACAATTTGGCAATTTTCTGTCACAAATTTTATTATTCGGACATTTTCAAATTCGGTAATATTATAAACTGTCGGGAATTTTATTATTCGGGAATTTTCCAAGTATAAATCATATTTATTTGTTTAGAATACAATAATGAAATATTTTGACGAACATTTTTTTTTATGTTCAATATATATTTTTAAATTATTGTTTGATATTAAAATAGCAATAGTTTAATAAAAATATTTTTCAATGAAGAAGAACAATACAAGAACAAGATTTTTATTACAACAGTAATTTTTTTTTTAATATTATGCATATTAAAAAAAAACTTGCAATAAGAAACTTTTTTTTCATATTATTGTTATTTTGAATTTTCAAAGTAATCATAAAATTCACATTAAACATTGAAAAAAATTCTTACATAAAAATATTTCGTTAAAGTATTTTTAATAAATAAATAAATTATTATATGGGACGATAGAAAAATCCCGAAAAATAAAATTCCCGACACTGTAAAATTCCAAAATTGAAAAATTCTCGGATAATAAAATTCCCGAACACTTTATAATATTACCAAATTTGAAAATTCCTGAATAATAAAATTCCCGACAGAAAATTGCCGAATTTTAAAATATCCGAACTAGAAAATTCCCGAATTTAAACAATTAACATTTTTTAACTTTATTTGTTTATTACAAATACAATAATCAAATATTTTTAATGTTCAAAGCTGCAAAATCATATAAATAATTTTTTTTTCAATTAATGTTATTTTAAATTCAAATAATAATTTTTAAAAAACCTGAACATGACAAAAATTTCTTTGATAAAAATATTTGATTATTGTATTTTTAATAAATATATAATATTTGTTAAAGAAGAATTTTTGAATTGTCTAAATTCGAGAATTTTTTAATTCGGAAATTTTCTAGTTCGGATATTTTACAATTCGGCCATTTTCTGTCAGGAATTTTATTATTTGGACATTTTTAAATTCGGTAATGTTATAAACTGTCGGGAATGTTATTATTTGGGAATTTTCCAATTCTTTAATATTATCAAATGGCCAGGAATTTTATTATTGGGGAATTTTCCAATTTGAAATTTTTATATTTCGGAAATTTTATAATTCCTGGAATTTTCTATTTCGAATATTTTCTTTTTCGGGAATTTTACAGTGTCGGGAATTTTATTTTTCGGGATTTTTTAGTCGTCCCAATTTTTGAATAGTTTAGATTCAATAATGAAATAGTTTTATGGACATTTTTTTACGTTCAATATATTTTTTTAAACTTCTACTTGAATTTAAAAGAGCAATAATTAAATGAAAATATTTTTCAATGAAGAAAATCAATATAAGAACAAGATTTTCATTACAGCAGTAATTAAAAAAAATATTATGCATATTTTTGAAAGAACTCGCAATAAGAAACTTTTTTTCAATTATTGTTATTTAAAATTTCTAAAATAATCATAAAATTAACATTAAACATTGAAAAAATTCTTTGATCAAAATATTTCGTTATTGTAGTTTTAATAAATAAATCATATTGATTATGGGACGATAGAAAAATCCCGAAAAATAAAATTCCCGACACTGTAAAATACGCTCCAAGGGAGATAGAGTCAATTGTCCGAAACGAGAAGTGCCAAATTTTCTGGAACTACGATTTTCGGACAGAATTATTTTTATTTTTATTAAAGAAATCATTTTTATTGAATTATTAATTTATTCAATTAATTCTTGTAATATTGAATTTATTATTTTTGTTGATCGAATAATATTAATATTTATACGTGCAGTAAAATTTATTTCTTCTATAGTTACACTTTATAGAAAAGAATATATAACAATAGATTTAAAGAATATATTTTATTATGATTTTAATATTCTTTGTTATTTTTATAATTTTTATAATTATTAGGCCCAATACTAATAGAATCATTTAGGGGTAAGATGGATTAGGATTATTTTCTTATTTTTTAATTATTGATTATCAAAATATATATTCTTATGACTCAGGAATATTAACATTATTAACTAATTGAATTGTAGATGTTATATTATTAATATTAATTTTTATAACAATAAATTTATGGTCATGAAATTGATAATTTTTCAAATTTAATAATAAATTCTTTCTTTTTCTTTTTTTGATTTTAATTATGACTAAAAGAGCCCAAATTTCATTTTCAGTATGGTTACCTGCAGGAATAGCTGCTCTAACTCCAGTTTTATCATTAGTTTATGCATCTACATTAGTAGCAGCAGGAATTTGTTTATTATTTCGATTTAATAAACTTTTTTTATTAAATAATATAGATTCTATAATTATATATATATATGTATTGGTTTAATAAAAATATTAATCACCAGATTAAATGCGTTAATAGAATTTGATTTAAAAAAAAATTATTGCTTTTTCTACTTTAAGACAGTCAGGAATAATAATATTAATATTATCATAAAATTTAAGAAATTATGTTTCTTTTTTCATTTTATTTCTCATGCTACATTCAAACCTCTATTATTTTTATGTTCAGGAGTAATAAATCATTTTATAAATGGTATTCAAGATATTTGTTTTATAGGTGCTTTAATTAATGAAGTTCCCTTAGTAATTATATGTTTTAGTTTTTCTAATGCATCTTTATGTGGATTTCCATTTTATCAGGGTTTGGTTCAAAATATTTGTTGGACGAAATAACATTAAATTTAGATGTAAATGAATTTATTTATTATAAGAATTATTTTTATTTCAATAAGCTATAAATAATAATTTTGAATTGTTTAAATTTAGATTAAAATAGAAATAAAAATCATTTTAATCATTTAATAATTAAGTTAAAAGCTTATTATAATTAAATTATTTATTTATTTTATCAATAATTTAATTGGAATTTTTTGATTTAATGAAATTAATAACAATAATTTAGCTCTGTTTGTTTTCAATTAATATTTTATAACTTTTTGAATTAATTAATTAAATAATTATAAATTTAAGTCAAAATTAAATACTAAAGTTTTAGTTTTATTCAAAAATGAATTTTTTATTAAAATAATTTTTAAATGCAATTAAAATGTTATAACATTTTAACTATTATTCAAAAGCTAGAAAATTATTATTTTTTAATCATTTCAATGATCCTTGTTTCCATTCGCAATATAAACTGTTCGTTCTCGCGCTTCGCGCTCTAAATTTATGTATCTCGCGCTTCGCGCTCGATGATGTGTTTACCTCGCGCTACGCGCTCGTTCGTTGTATTTTGCCCACATTTGCGCCCTACCTTTTAAAATTAAAGGTCAAATCATCGACAACTGTGATTTGGTGATTGTGGCTTCTCTTTTGTTAAAGCTCCTTTGGCTTTAACGAACACATTCTCATCACGTATCTCGTGCTCGCAATCGTCTCTCGCCCCTTGAGCTGCGAAACTGCGTGGGCCAGCAGTTCTAGGAATTACTAAACCGGGAGTGACTAAACCGAGAGTCGGGTGTATTATATTCGTGTAAAATTGGACCCCTTTCCCCATTTTTGTTAAATATTCACGTTTTGAGACTCTTTGAACTCGAAAAACAGGTTTTTACGAATGTGTCTGTCTGTATGTCTGTCTGTGAGCACGATCACTTTTGAGATAATTATTCTATCAGACTGGCCTTTGGTACACTCTTTAAGTATCGGAAACTAAAGGTCAAGTTTGTTAGACAACTATTTTGGATAAAAATTCAAATAGATAGAGCATTTTCAAAATTGTTGAGAAATTTTTTTGAATATTTGGAAATTATATATACAGATATTCATAGTAATCGGAAATTTGACAAATTTACCTCTACGACTTTTTTTTATAACAAAAAAAATTATCAGAGTTATAGCATTTTCAAAATTCAAAAAAACAAACGAAAATGAAAATGTTAAGCCAAACAACGCACGATATGAAAAAAGGTCAAGGAAAGAAAAACCTTGCTTATTGAAAGCCCTAAAAGATTATCACAATGACTTTTTGAAATTTCTTGAAAAATCCAAAATTTAAATTTTGATCGCACGAGAAGTAATGAAAAATCAAAAATTTTATTTTGCGGTCAAATTAGGCAAGATTTGAAAAAGGTAAGAAAACAAAAATTGTGAACCCAAAAAAGATCTACAAATTTTTTATTGATTACTTTTTGACAGGACGCGTAGTTTTTGTTCTATTCGTTAAAAAGTTAAAATTAAAAAAAATTTGGACAAACGACACAAGCTACGGAAAAAAATTATTAAACAAAAGTTGTTCACCCTCAAAAGAACTATAAATTTGTTATTATAATTTTTGGATGGAATGCGTAGTTTTGGTTTTGATCGTAAAAAATAAAAATAAAAATTGTTGTACAAACAACACAAGCTACGAAAAAATATGAATATGCAAAAATTGTGCACCCAAAAGAGATCGATAAATTTTTTCTCAATCACTTTTTGGTAGGATGTGTAGTTTTTGTTTAGATCGTGAAAAATAACATCGAAGATTTTTAAAAAATTTTAAAAAGCGACACAAGGTAAGAAAAACAATTAATTGTCAGAAGTTGTTCACCTAAAAAGGATCTACAAATTTTTTAATAATTATTTTTTGGTAGGATGCGTATTTTTGGTTGAAATCGTAAAAAATAACATTGAAAATAAGCAAATTAATTTTTTGGAAAAAATTCACAAGGTGCAATAAAATTTTAATTAACAAAATTTTTTTTATAGGATTATACCTTTATTTAATTATAGAAACAAGACAATAAAAATACATTTGTTTCAATATCAATGCATATTATGAATTATAATAATATAAATTTATTGACATATGATACATTTTTTAGGGTAGCTGGAAATAAAAATTAATACAAAATAAAGTACAAATATTGAAGTAATGAAGTAAAATAAAATTTTATCGAAGGAGCTTTAACAACAGAGATTTCACAATCACCAAAATGTTAAGAAAAAAATGTTTAATATAAAAAAATGTGTTTGTTTTGAAAAAATGCGGAGGAATGAGGTCTGTGATGGGAGTAGAACATAGAAGCCATATAGTAATTGTTATTATAAATAAGATTTATTTATTTTTCCATAATTTATTTTTTTACACATCAATTTCTACGTTCTTCAAAAATTTCGACAAAACAAATCACCTTTTTATGTAGAAATCTATTATAGTTACAAATTCGTCTAATAATTTGTTTAGAAAGCTTCTAAATCTTTTATCGAATTTTTCAAAATAATTTTTTCACATAATTTAATTTTTCTTATCTCTTTGAAAATGTACAAAACTTCAGAAATTTTAAATTGGTAGAAAAATTTTAAGAACAGAATTATTTCCCATCATTGAAACATCATTTACAATTTAAATATTCTCTTTTATTAATGATGGTTAGAAGGATTCAGAATAAATCTTGTTAGAACTTCCATTTTTCATTTGTTTCACAAGTTCCTTGTTCCAAGTTAGAATTATGATTCTTCTGAAAAAGTTCTCTTCCAAGTAAGATCCACAATTTTTACAAAAAATTTTCATTTTCTATCTCCATTATATAGTTTCTTTTCCGAAATTTCATGTTTCAAATCACAATTATAGCTATTTGGATAAAATCCCTGTACCAAGTCAGAATTGAAATTCTTATTGAAAATTTCCTGCAGAAGATCAAAATGATTATTATTTTCGAAACCCCCAGTTTAGAGACAGCATCATTGTAATTCCTCAGAAAGGTTTTTTGTCTCACACCTGAATTATAAATGTTTTCAGTCATAACTGCCATTTTTCTGGGAAAATCCTTTTGTTAGTTCCGAATTATTATTTTTTTCTTCAAAAACTCTTTGTTTCAAGTCGGTATTATAATTGCGTTTGAAATTTCAAACTTCAAGTCCGAATAATTATTCTTACAGAGAAATTCTTTCGTTGAGCATAATTAGGATGATAGATGGAAAAATTAGAGGAACATTAATTTTCCAAAGTTTCCTAGAAATTCTTTTAAATTCCTTGAAATGTCTAATGCTGTATTACGTTATTCACGCGAGCATTTTAACCAAAGTTTTTATTTATTCTTTTTCAGAATATGTACAAAAATAGACTTTGGAAAAATGAACCTTAGCTAAATAAAAACCTCATTCGATAGTAGAAAAAATTCTGCCAAATATTGAATTATTATAAACTATTTCATAAGACTTGTTTTGAATGAAACCTCTATTTGTTCCCCTTTACGCATCTCCAATGTGGAAATAGACAAACAAGTTATAGAATATACCTACATTATAAATTGATGAATGACAAATATTGAAATGTTCCATTTCCTCATGCTTGTATTCTATTCGATGAGAATCGTGTTATTTACCAATTATATTTGATGCACGGATATTAAAATTCTTGTAAAATACTGGAGATTTATTCTCCAAACCTTTTCCCTGCATTTAAACATTATATTTTATAGCTGTTTGTTTTTAAGATTGAATAAAACGCGTCATTCTTATGTCATAAAAGCTAGTATAAATAGCCGTCGAACTTCTCCAGTAATCAGTTCACTCTTTTCTTTCTTGGTCCTTGTGACAGTTAGAAAAATGAAGATAATTTCTCCTGTTCTATTCCTCACATTCGCGGGGTTCCTACCTAACTATTGTAAGTGTAATATAATACTAACATTATTATTTATAAAAAATTATTCTCACTTGTCTGGTTCATGGTATGTTTGATTGAAAGCGGCCAATTAGAGTTTTTGATTTATAAAAATTCAAACTTCACTATCAACATGAATTCTGTTTTTCTGAACTAATATTGGAAGGCTTGACAAAATAACGCTGCACTTATTTGTATTGTTCTCATTTAAATCCGATTTGTTCTGACTGCTTCAAACTTATACTTTATAATAAAAAAAAAAAACATTCAACAATGTAACAAGATTTCAAACATTGAAATATTGAACCAATCTGAATTCAAACTCTTAAAAATGAGAAAATCTCGAATCAAGTGTGGAATGACCCTTAGTATAGGGTAGGCATTCAGAAGATGTAGAGCAATGCTTCAGGGCCAGAAGAAACGTCACCATCCAAGTTTCTCTCAGAGCAGGTTCACAATGGGGTTCGCAAACGTTGACGTTTGAATGTAGATGTGTATCTGGCGCCATAAGAAACTTGTTACGAACGGTCGCAGCAAGGGAACGGCAAATGTGAAACGAAAAACTGCTAGAACATTTGGCAACAAACTCCTTATGACGTTCAATATGCTTACACGTTCGAACGTCGACGTTTATGAATCTCACTGTGAATCTGCCCTCCGGCCGGAAGATCTGTTTCATCTAGTTGACAAACTTATATGTATGATGCAGCGAGAACTTTGGCGGGTGCAAACCGAAAAACAAAACCAACGACGGATCACAAGACTTGGTAGTCCTCTTTAATTCTATTGGTGAATCTAATACTACAATATATTTCTATAATTTTGAAAACATTTTTCACCGTTAAGTAAACAACGATTTGCACGACGCGCTTTGCGTATCTTCCCGATCGCTATTCTTTATCACCCTCCAAAATTTCAAACAGGTACCACACGAGCAAAAGATAATTCCCCTTTATTCTCATGAAATCTAATAATATTTTTTATCAAACCTTTTTAGTATTGATTCGGCAACTCAATAGCTAGAAAGCATTTTATCCATTATTTCAAATTAAAAATATGTAAAGAAGACATGTTCAAATAAGGATTTACGTTTAAACGATCGTAGAATCGTACTTACTGGTTATTCGACTCGAATTTTCCAGAAGTGGTTTTTGATCAAATTTCTTACAGTTGTGTTAGATATTGTGCTAAAAATTTTGATTAAAGTTCAAAGAACATACGTTTTTGCATATCGCAATAAGTTGAAATGATCAACTCTAAAAAGTGGCCTACTCCTAATATAGTATTTCCTACTTTTAAATTAAATGTACACCTCTGTTTCTTCCTGCAGAGTTAAATTCACAGTTCTACTGCTTACCTAATGACGAACCAATTCCCGGTGTTCCTCGTGATGGACAAAATTTTTCTTCTTCTGGTAGAAAAAATTATCGTGACAGGTCTCTTTCTCCCGTTGATTCTTCTCTTCGTGCCAGATGCACGTCTCCTCCTGCTAATACCATATGCATGATTCCACCTAACTCGCTGATTGCTTCTTCTGACGGACATATATATGGATTTGACCAAGTTGATTTGGTTCGGCTTACTTCCAAGAAGAATTCGCACTGGCAATTCGAGCTTCGAAGATACACTTTTCCAGCCGATAAACCAATTCAAATACTTGTAACAAAGAATTTTTTTATGCCTATGCCAACTCAAGAACAAATTGTGTTATCAATATCCGATGGTGACGTCTTTGCAATATTGGAGAGTATTCATTATCTTAGTGGGATATATACATATAGTCCTCGCATTCAAGCTAAGGCACGGGCAAAAATAAACACGGAAAGTGGCACGGTTACAGCAATGACCCCAAATGAGATCGCGGAAGTTTCAGTAGGCTCTAGACGTCTAATCTTATCATATTTTAGAGTAGAGCGTTTGCCTATTTGTGACTCTGTTCCTGTTGTTCCACATGGCAGTTCGCCTTCTTCTTCTGAAAGACAATATTTCCTTGCCAGGTCTCCTCCTGCAGATTCCAGATGCATATTTCTACATACTGAGCTTATTATATCTCGTGGCGGAAGGATATATGGACTTGACCAACTTGAATTCATTCGGCTCACTTCCAAAAAGAATTCACAACGGCAATTCGAACTTCGAAGATACACATTTCCAGTGGATAAGACAATAAAATAAGTTTAAAAATAAAAAAAGTGTCGGTAAGGTAGGAAGCCGGTCACGTGACCCACTCGTCACATGGCCTTAAGGATTTATAATTTTAGTTGAAAATTCATATTTTTGGTTGAAAATAAAACTTCTTGGTTGAAAATCAAAATCTTGTGCTAAACATTTATCTATTTGACTTTAAATTCATCTATTCCAGGTAAAGATTCATCATTCTAGTTGAAAATTGAACATTTTGTTTGAAAATATAACTTTTTTATTAGTTTTATTTTAACTCGAAATGTAACTATTCCAATTGAGTATTTTACCATTTTAGTTGAAAATTCATCTCTTTGGTTGAACATTAATCTGCAAATTTAATTATTAAATTGTTGGTTAACAATTCATCTTTTTTTAGTTGAAAATTCATCTATTTTGTTAAAAATTCGTCTTATTGGAAGAAATTAATCTTCTTAGTTGAACATTCATCTTTTTGGTTGAAAATTCAACCATTCCGGTTAAAGATTCATCATTTCAGTTAAAAAATCATCTTTTTGGTTTGAAATTCAACTATTCCAGTTGAAGATTTACTATTTTGGTTAAAAATTCATCACTTTGTTTCAAAATCTAACTATTTTTTTTATTTAATTATTTTGTTGGAAATTCGCTTCATTTTTGGTTGAAAATTGATTTTTTTTTTACTGAAAATTTAACTATTCATTTTGGTTTGACATTGTATCTTTTTCAATTGAATCAACTAAAAGACAAATTTTTAAAAAAATAGTTGAATCTTGAACCAAAAGTCTATTTTCAACCATTGGAATATTTACATTTTCATTTTCAAAAAAAGTGAATTTCAAACAAAAAAAAACGAGTTATTCACAAAATAGTTAGATGCAGTAATATAAATCTACTTTTAGAAATAAAAAACATTGTTAATTAATTTTATATTGCATTTAAAAAAAATAAGTGCCCGCTCGAAAAAATTACCTGATTTAAAAAAAAAACTTTCTGACATTTCCAGGTTTATAAAAATTCCCTGAAAATTCCAGGTTTTCCAGGTTTTCCAGGTGAGGTAGACATCCTGTATAATTTAAATCCACCTTTTTAGAAGCAATGTCCCAAAGGAATCTGCGAAGGTTGCATGCAAAAAAGCAATACTTAAACATAGATTATACCTTTAGTCGGATCTTCACGTTCTGGTGAGATGAGAGGAGAAGAAATGAAAAAAAAAACGAAATTATTTAACAAACCATGCAAAACTATAACATAACAAAAAATGTATCACAACAATGGCTGAATAACAAAAAACTATCTACTGGTAGCAAACGCAAACATTTTATAAGGCATTCAAGTGATGATAATGAAATAAATTATTGAACAGGATTATTGTAAAAATGTTCAAGATATGGGTAATTTTTTATCATTTGGTCTATTTTTTATCAAGGTGGTCGCAAAATTTCATT
Source organism: Andricus grossulariae (assembly GCA_011634705.1). NCBI lineage: Eukaryota > Metazoa > Arthropoda > Insecta > Hymenoptera > Cynipidae > Andricus > Andricus grossulariae. The sequence continues at coordinate 148,741,034 of JAABKJ010075445.1, read as the reverse complement.
TTTTAAATTCCCTGACTTTTGTCTGACTAATTTTTTATTTTTCCTGAACATTATTATCATTTTAAGGCCATGTGACGAGTGGGTCACGTGACCAGCTTCCTACCTTATCGACACTTTTTTTATTTGTAAACTTGTTTTCACACGAATAGCCACATCGAGTTGAAAATTTGCGAAAATAAATAAGAAGCACTAAGAAACGCGGCTCTGGTCCTGAATTTTTATAATTATGAAAAAAGTTTTTTTTGTGAATAATTTTTTTTGCTTTTTTCATCATTATAAAAATTTAGGACCAGAGCCGCGTTTCTTAGTGCTTCTCGTTTATTATCCCAAATTTTCAACTCGATGTGACTATTCGGTTATATTTTAAACCACGTAGTTGAAATTTCAACCAAAAAATGCGAATTTTCAATCGAATAGTTGAATCTTCAACCAAAAAATAATTATTTTTAACCGAATATTTTAGTTTTTAGCTAAAAAGGATTAAAGATTAAATTAAAAAAAAAAAAAATGAATTGTCAAGAAAATACATGAATTTTCAACTAGAAAATATCCAGGTTTAATGACAAATATCATGTTCGAACAAAAAATGGAATAGTTACATTTTTAGTAAAAAAAATTAATTCTTAGTGACAAAAAAAAAACTAATTTTTAACAAAACACTTACATTTTCAACCAAAGAGATGAATTCTAACACAAAATGATGAATTTTTAACAACAACAAAAAATAAATTTAAACAAAAATGTTCAAGCCAAACGATGACCTTTAAACCAAAAAGATTAATTTTCTAAAAATGAAATAATTAAATTTTCAACAAAAGAGATGAATCGTCAATAAAAAAATGAGTTTTTAACAAATTGGTTCAACTATCCACCAAGTAGTGGAATTTTTGATAAAAAATATGACTTTTTAACAAAATAGTTGAAATTACAACTAAAAATATGAATTTTCAAAAAAAGATAATTTTCAAGCAAATAGTTTAATTTCCTACCAAATTGTTGAATTTTGAAGCCAAACAGACGAATTTTCCACAAAACAGATAAATTTTTATCTAAATTGTTGCATCAACTATAGAAATTTTTTAAAAAGTAGTTATATTTTAAGCCACGTAGTTGAATTTTCGACCAAAAAATGCGAATTTTCAATAGAATAGTTGAATCTTCAACCAAAACAGAATTATTTTCAACCGAACATTTCAATTTTTAACCAAAAAGGATTAAAGATTAAATTTCTAGAAAAAAATATGAATTTTCAAGAAAATACATGAATTGTCAACTAGAAAAGATCCAGGTTTATTGACAAGTATCATGTTCGAACAAAAAACGGAATAGTTACATTTTTAGTTAAAAAATTAATTCTTAGTAACAAAAAAAAAACTAATTTTTAACAAAACACTTAAATTTTCAACTAAAGAGATGAATTCTAAAATAAAATGATGAATCTTTACAAAAAAAATGAATTTTCAACAAAAAAGTTCAACCCATATGATGACTTTTTAACCAAAAAGATTAATTTTCTAAAAATGAAATAATTAAATTTTCAACAAAAGAGATGAATCTTCAATAAAAAAAATTACGATCGGTTACTGAAGGCAGAAATTGTACAGAAATTTAATATAGCCAACAATAATTTTCAAAAAATTCAGGGAAAAGTCAGGGATTTAGAAAAAAAATCTTGCAAACGTCATGGAATTTCTATAACTTTAAATAACTGTCAAGCAGAAAAAATTTGAAAATTTTCAATTTTAATTTGAAATTGTTTTATTCCGTTTATAAAAGATTCTAGGTCAAAAATATCACAAGATTCTGGTATGTAATTATTAATGTTCAAAGAAAATGAAAAATTGGTGAGGAAAAAATTAGGGAATGTTCAAAATGAAGTTTTGCGGTAACCTTGATATAAAATTCTTGTTAGTTATTTATTTGCCTTATATTTATATTTATTTTTTTGCATTTGCTTCCTCCTGAATATTATTATTTTAGTTATAGATTTTATTATTTGTTTGAAAACTCAACAATTTTGCTAAAAAGTGAATCTCTTTGTTTGAAAATTCTACTATTTCATAGAAAATTTACATTTTGAGAAAAATTCATATTTTGGTGTTGAAAAATCAATTGAAATCTTTTTTGGATGAAAATTCAACTATTTTTTTAGGTGGTCCGCTACGAGGAGCACCAGGACTAGAGTCTTTATTAGGTGAACGCTTTGACTGTAAACTCAACTCTGCAAAAAGAAACAGAGCATTCAATTTCAAAAATCTTTAAAAGATGATCTTAAAAAACTAAACTTGTGTAACGTTATTGCTCAAAAATACATCAAAGAAGGTAAATATGTTTTTGAAAATAAGTATAATCGACTCATCCGGGACAGTTGCACAGAATAGAAAAAAAAAGAGGAAGAAATGATTTTCCTTCGGTATTCTCTTTCACAGTTTTCTCGTTTTCAGTTGAATGGGAACTGAATTATCAGAATCCACTCAGAAACTCCAATTTATTGTGTTGAAACTTAATTTTTTTTTTTTGAAAAGTCTATTAATGTACTTTCGGTTGGGAATTATAATTTTTGGTTTAGAGTTTATATTTTTCTATTTAGAAATGTAATTATTTCGTCGACAGTTGAACCATTTTGGTAGAAAATTCAACATTTCGATTAAAATTCTCTTTTTCCTTCTTAAAAATGTTTATTGGTTGCTAATGTACCTCGTTCCTAAAAAATTTGTCTGTTTTGATTGAAAATTCCTCTTTTGGTGAAATTTAATTTTCTGTCGTCAATTATGCAACTAAAAATAAATTGAATAATAAAGCAAGGCAATTAAACTCAATCTGATTTTGTTGAGAATTAATTTTTCAACTTAGAATTTAACCATGCCATTTTTGGTGGAATATTTAGCTTTCATTTTGATAAATTTAACTAAGTGATTGAAGGTTGAACTACTTTTTCAAAAATTAAGTGTTTTGATTCAAGATTCATAATTTTACTTGAACATTCTTACCTTTTGTTGAAAATTAGAGTACTTCGCACAAAATTCGATTTTTCTCTTCGGTAGAAAATTTATCTTTTTGGTCAAAAATCAACCTTCTTGGTTTCTCCTAGATTCATGATTTTCGTAAAAAACTCAAAGATTTCGTTCAAACATTAATTATTTGATTAACAACTTAACTATTCTGTTGACATTTCATACATTTTGATTGAAAGTTTAACTATGTAATTATATTTTGGTAACGGCTGTTTGATAATATTTTTGTTTGGTTGAACATTATTTTCTGAATTGAAACTTTAACCGTTCTGTTTGTTTTTCAATTCATCTTTTTCAATTGACAATTCAACTATTTGTTCAAAAATATATGTATTTTGTCAAACCCTGACCTTTCAGGGCAAAAAATGGGACTTTTTTGTTAAAAATAAATTTTTGTGTTCAAAATTTAATTTTTCAACTAAAAATTTAACTATTTATTTTCTGATTAAAAATTTATTTTCTAGGTTGCAAATTCATCTTTGCTTGTTGAAAATTTGCGGTTGAAGATGCATCATTTTAGATGAAAACTCATTTTTATTCTAAGAACTTGGATTTATTTTCAAGTTTTCCGTTGAAGATTCATCATTATAGTTTCAAAACTTGTTTGGCACATAGGACTGTTTCAAAGCAATCAGGAATAGTTTAAATCATAAGTTTTAAGCTCCTTGATTGAAAAACATCATTTTTTAATTTTTTAGCGTCATTATTCACTATAAAAAATTATAACGCAATGAGTGACGCATTTTCATGAAGAGAAAATCCACTTTTGGTTTGAGAGACACTCAGAGAAAAAGTTGTCTTGAAATAAAAGCAACATCCTCTTGTCTATTCTGTTTTGAACGACGTCAATGTATTTTTTTTAACAAGCAGAATTATTTGGCTGCAAGATTCGGTAAAGTTAGTCACATAAGGAATATTTTTGGTGCAAAAGGTTGAAAATTCATGTTTTTCTCCACAAAGATTCTTTTTTGATGAAAGCTTGATCTTCATGATTCAAAATTTATCCTTCTGGTTGAAAATTCATGTATTTTGTTGAAAAATTCGTCTTTTAATAATCTCATTATTTATGATTGAGAAAGTATTAGAATTGTCTAAAAACTGACATCACATCTTTTCAATGATATCCACGTTTTGAGACCCCCTAAAGTCGAAAATCAAGTTTTGGGGATGGCATCTGTCTGTACGTCCGTCCGTAAATATGAGAACTGTCTAAAAAAATGAATGAATCGAATCGAGCTATAGCACACTTCTTTCTGGTCCCAAAAGAAAGAAGGATTTCGTTGAACAGCCAATTTAGATAGAAATTCAAAAAGTTAGAGCATTTTCAAAAATGTTGAGGCTAGTTTTTTTAGGAATCGAACATTTTGTATACGGCAACTTGCAGCACTTAGTAAGCTAAAAATGTATCCTGACGACTTTTATCGGTAAAAAGAATAATCATCAGAGTTATAGCATTTACAAAATAAAAACAAAAAAATAATCGAGAATGAAAATTTTAAGCCAAAAAACGCACGATGTGAAAAAAATTCGAGAGAAGACAAATGCATGATAGGAAAAATAAAAAATAGACCAAAATATGGGGGGTTGAAAAAGATCTGCAAACTCTTCATTAATTACTTTTCGATGGGACGCTTAGTTTCTGTTTTATTCATGAAAAATATCATTGAAAATAAAAAAATTAATTTTTTTTTTGAAAAACCGACACACGCTGCGAAAAAATGAGTAGAAAAACTGTGCACCTGAAATACATTTACGAATTTTTCACAAATCTCCTTTTGATAGGACGCGCAGTTCTGGTTTTAATCATAAAAGATTACATTGAAAATGAAAATTAAAAATTTGTGCAAAAACGACAAAAGGTACGAAAAAAATTGATAGACAAAAGCTGTTGACCCGAAAAAACTATGCAAATTTCTTATAATTTATTACATCCTAATCATTTATGATTGAATCAGAAATACAGCGCATGACGTGAGTGTCACGATGAGAATGTGTACCTCAAAGCCTACGAAGCTTTGAGCAAATTAATCTTTAACTATGTACACTTAATTACGTAGAAAATTCAGACCGTGAACATACATATTCATACTGGGTTCCAAATGAGACATTTTTGATAAAGTTTCAATCGAGGATTCCAAGTGAAAAGAATAAATATCCGAGCGTGAAGCGAGGGATCACCCATTATCGAGAACGAAGCGCGAGATCCGACAACCGCGCGCCCTGGGTGCGCTCAAACTGGCGAGCCAAGCGAGTCGCGCGCGATGAAAATGTGCTTGCGCGGCCGGAAAATTTTTTGGTGGACAATTATTGTTCTTAATTGGAAATTCATTTTGTTGCTTGGAAATTTAAGTGTTTAGTTATATATATATTATTTCAGAAAAAAGTTTTTAATTTGAAATTGATCTTTTTTAGTTGAAGCTCAATTCATTTTCTTGAAAATTCGTCTTCCTTGGTAGGAAATTGATCTTCTTGACTGAACAATATACTTGTTAGTTAGAAATGAATTTTTTTAATTGAAAATATAATACTTTTGTAGTGAAAAAGAAAATTATTTCGTAAGATCTTCCAATTACGCCTCCCAAACCGTCTTTCGTGATTTCTGGATGACGCCTTTTAAAAATCTGTATGACTGTTGTCTCTAACAGTCTTGAAAATAAATTTAGAGAGAAAATTTTTTTTGCATTGACATTATTGATCTCCTACGTTGAAATTTTTTTTATGCCCAACAGGCAGGAGGAAAACTGGACCTGGCACGAAGAGAAGGCTCGTCAGGTGGCAGAGTCCTTTCTGGAGAATGCCTGCCGGCAGAATAAGAAGGTTCACGACAAGGGACATATGGAATAGGATCGCTATTAAGTAAACATTGGAACTCTGAACAGAATTCTGCAAGAAGAAAGAGGATTACATTTACTTTTAACTACTCAGGACATTAGGAAGAGGCATTGAGAGAAGATTGCCCTCAGACACTGATCAAGATAGTTAAAGTTTGATGATTTAAAATAAAAAATTATTCAATTTTCAATGTTTAAACCTCAGATCTTTTCAGTTTCTTCAATTTTACAGATTTGCAATTGGAAATTCTTTTAAAATTGAAAAAAAAAATAATAAGTAATTTAAAGAAAGGCCCTTAGTTGTCATGCAGTTACTATCACTTAATAAACGTTCTGATTCTGAAATTTGCAAAAATTCGGTATCCATAAGGGGATATTTCCCAAATTCCATTTTCAGTAACACGAAAATTCTCGAGTTCCCCAGAATAAATTGAGATTAAATTCGCATTTATTTTGGATGAACTCAACTAGAGTTTGGGATAGAATGCGAATAACGCCGGACAAGTTGCCAAATGTAGCAAGCTAACAAATGTTTTTAAAAAACATGTGGATATTGTCAAAACATTTCGCTCTTCAGTTGGCATGGGCGCAGAGGAAGAATTTGCTGTCCCTAATTCAAGTAGTGTATCGGCAAGCTTATATCCGAATATGAATAAAAGACGATGCCAGGCAGGAGGAAAACTGGACCTGGCACGAAGAGAAGGCTCGTCAGGTGGCAGAGTCCTTTCTGGAGAATGCCTGCCAGCAGAATAAGAAGGTTGACGACAAGGAACATATGGAATAGGATCACCATTAGGTAAGCACTCGAACTGTGAACTTGATTCTGCAAGAAGAAAGAAGATTATATTTACTTTTACCTACTCAGGACATTCAGAAGAGTCATTGAGAGAAGATTGCCCTTGAACACTGATTGAAATAGTTCAATTTTGATGACTTGAAATGAAAAATTATTCAATTTTTAATTTTCAAACTTCAAATTTTTCCAATTTTAAGCTTCGCAATTGAAAGTTCTTTAAAAAATTGAAAAAATGTATTAAGTAATCTAAAGAACGCCTCTTAGTAGTCGTGCAGTTTCCATCATTTGATTCAGAAATATGCATTTGCAAATTTCTGATTCAGAAATTTGCAAAGATTCGGTATTCATACAGGGATATTTTCCAAATTCCATTTTTCGTAGCACACAAATTCTATAATTCCCCGGAATAAATTGAGATTAAATTCGTATTCATTTTGAATTAACTCCAGTAGAGTTTGGGATAGAATGCAGATTACGCCGGACAAATTTCCAATTCTGAAAAGCTAACAAATGTTCTTAAAAACTGTTTATATATTATAGTATTATATTCAACCATAAAATTCAGGATGACCATCAGGGCAGAGAACAGGGTATAAACAATACCCATTTTTTCTGATTAGGGAAAAAACTGATGAATGCGTTAATGAAGAATTTGGTTAACAGTATGTCTAATGAATATTTGGGTGCTTTAAACGAGGCTAGTTCAGAAAAAAATGAAGAAATTTTTTGAATAGCGGTTCCCTGAAAATAATTGGACATTTTTTTCAACAATTAAAAATGTTATGAACATCTATCTGAAGATTCCTGCGAAGTTTTAGAGACATAAACAACAATTTTGTTGGGGCTATATAGACCTGAAACTGTCCCATAATATACTCGTGGATGGGTCTATATCAACATTTTTTGATACGGAGACGAAAGGTAATCGAAGTTATGTATAATTCTTGAAACATATGTTGACAGAGAATGGGGTAATTACATCAATTTTGGAAAATATTATTATACATGAAGCCATATTCCTTTCGGGGGTAGTTTTTCAATACTGCTGAAAATCCTATTCAAAGAACTCTGCGACCCTGAAAAGTCACATCCCGCAAAACTTTGAACCAATCAGAATAATGATTGTCAGTGACGCTATTGACTTTTGGTACATTGGTACTAGAACATTTCAGAAATCCTAGTTTCAGTGAAATTCTAAGCATTTTGAACACCTTTTTAGACCCTTCTCTATACTTTTCAAAAAGTGTTAAGTAATAAAGATGAAAATAGGTTATAAATACTTCAATCACTAGTAGCCATATTGATTCCTCCACCAACTGCACTAATCAGACTGATGATTAGTTCCGACGCTGGCTTAATGAGAGCGCAACAACTCCATTGAGTTGATTGGTACACGTAAAGATGTGAAATTTCGTGAGCATATTTCGGCAACAATATCAGTTAATGCTGTAATAAATATTTGTAACAAAATGTTACTTTCAATGCGAGTCGTTTGTCTCCCACCCCTTCTCCAATCCACTCCGCCTTATTTAATAATTCAAGTCACGATCATATTCATATGCACCCATACCAGTCCTGGTCTAAAGAAAAATGCGCCCCATAGGTATTTCATTTTTAGGTACATATTGTATAATAAAATGTCCTGTATGGACGTTAAAAGGAGAAAGTGCGATGCCAATAAAAGTCTGAAATAATAATTTGTGTTATAATGATTTGCTTAAAAAGTTCTAGTCGCAATATCGCGCATACATTGTTGCCGAACACCGGATTGGTTGCGAAATTGTGCAAATATGACTTTTCGTGTCTATTTTCAGTTTTCTTAACTAACAGAAAGATAAGAAATTTTTTCTCCAACGCCATAAGATACATTTTGTTTGAAAGGTCAACAAAAGTACCCTGATTACGAATAGCTTGTTTTTTTTTTCTCGAAATCCTGGTCAATTGTTATTTAAACAATTTGTCAAACCTTTTTATTATTTATTAAAAAAATAAAAATTTATAAAGTCATTTTTAGCATTCCGTTTGATTCAAGTAAACATTTTTCGGAGTGTTCTTGCACTGTTTTCGTAGGATCAACTATTTGAAATTGACAGTGTTGCAAAAAATATTATTTTTTAACTAAAGTGACATATTTGCACAGTTGTACCTCAGATTCTATTATTTAAAAAAAGTGAAACTTTTAAATTGTCAATACAGAAGTTAGGTTTCTTGAAAACAAAATGAAATTTCAGGATGAATTTAGTGACTCACTTTTCGCTGGTCAGATCTGTAAAATTTCACAAGGTAATTTGTTAAATTTTAACAATTTTTACTCACAAAGAAAAAAATCTTGAAAACCAAAATGGTACAATGGTTAATATTTTTGAAATTCTCATTTTTTGTAGTCTCTAGCGATCGTTTAGTTTGTTCAATATAGGGCAAACCACAAAAACAATCCAATGGTCAAATTTTGAATCAATTCTAAAAATAGTATTGATATTAAAGTTAGAAAAAAGTCTACGAATTGGATAAGATATATCTAAATAATAGTCACAAGACACCAATTTTTCCTGTTGATTATTATTTGTTAAATCCAACTCAAAAGAAGGTTTTTTATTATTAATTTCAAAAATCTTATTTTGATGTGTTTTTCAATAAAAAGTTTAGGATAACTATTGTAATTTAATATTTTTTAAACTAAAATTAAATTTTGCTAATAACAGAGTTGTTACGTACCCGAGAAAGTGGGCTTTCGCTTGAGGGCTCGAGATCCCGTGAAAAATCTCCTACCACTCATCACTACATCTCCGCGTCTCATCTATACCCCGCCCGGTCACAATTCAATCGTAAAGGGCGTCGCTAGTTTTCTTACATAATGGATATTTCCGTAATCAATCTAAAAATTTTCACAAATCTTCCTTTAATATTAAGGGCAAATGTTTTACTGGAAGATATTTCAGCACTGAAGTTCCCTCGATACTTTTCTTCGCCGAGACTAAGAAAAAAAACGTGCTTAACGACCGTCTAAATTTGCAACCATTATTATCAAACTATAAGCAGCTTTAATTGTTCTCTTGATTTTGCAGGCATCGCTAGGGTATACTGCGTGTGTATACCAAATTTTAAATATTTTAAATAATATTTAGCTGAGTTCTGACGATGTATAAAAGTCCCGTCTATCGGGTGGACTTCGTCCGCTCGCGCCTCGCCCTGAAAAATCTCACTTTTCAGAGTAAGCCCCCTTTCTTCCGCGCACGTCACATATATGCATTATCGGAGCAATTGTTTCAACTGTAGAAGATCTTGGTTCACAACTAATCCACTAAAATTCACTTGTATTATACGGTTGGGGTCTACTGGACATTCCAGCAGAAATTGCATGTAGAGAAGATGAAGACATTCCGATTTCCAATATTCTTAATTGAACCATATAATATCTTCCCTGTGAGCGACTTATATACATGATTTATTATTAATAACACTCGCAATGAATTCTTCTAGAAATCCATGTTCTTAACATTCTATCTATATCGTCTGTTCATTGCTTATAATGTTTGTAGCTGAATCAATGATAAATTGCGCTGTATCAGATATACATTTTTTTCGTGTATCGCTAACTAAAAGATATACATAAAAAGTAAATTGAATTAACGGTTTGCCTGTAGAGAATCCTGATTGACGACTACTGTACGAAAACACGAATATGTTGGGCGTCGAGGGCCTACTTGACATTCCCTCATTTCTTCTGGGGTCATGTTCGTAACGACGCCGCTTCCTATGTTTATCTTAGCCCGGGGTCTTCCTTTACGGGTTCTATATATTCCACTAAGAACACCATCCAGCGCCAATATTGCAAAAACGTCACCATTAGATGTTCCTAGTACAATTTGTTCTGGGGTTGGCATATTCGTATAGACACCTCTTAATCGCCGTATAAGTGATAAATGAGGATCAAAAGTTTATCTTTGTAATTCGAATCGCCGGTTCGGATTGCTGTAGGGAATAAGACGAATAAGTCCAAGTGGTCCAAGTCCATATCCAAGTATCTGAGAAACAGAAGGGCTCGCATGAGAATGCCTGGCAGAGGGAGACCTGGATCTGACACGTAGAGAAGGCTCGGCTTGAGCAGGGGACTGAGGTATGGGACGAGAAGGAGACGGTCGCGGACGACCCGAACGGGGAGTATCAGGCCAATCGCTAGCGGACTGTGAACTTGTTTCTGCAAGAAGAAATAGAGGATTAATGTTTTTTATATATTATAATCTTATGTTGGTATATCATGAATCCCTTTTATGGCATAGCTTCAAAAGAGTACTCTGAAATTTGTGTGTAATGTCGATTTTTAAACTTGCTAATAAGTAGGCACTTACTTCATGATAAATTGTATATTTTGGGCTTCTTCAAATATTTACTTTTTCAAGGAATGAGAATGATAAAAAAATAACGCAAGCGAAGAGTTTCGCAAAAATTTCCGTCCCACAGGTAAAATTTTTGTATGATTACTCCATTGTCCCTATTGATGTTATTAGGGTGTTTTAAGATTTCGATTGCTTCTCTATGTTTTCTTGGAAAAATATTGTAGTTTTTGCGATGACGGTTATTGTTTTGTCAAATAAAATGCTATGTCCGGTTTCAATATGATGCTCAGCTACTGCTGATTCACACGTTGGCTCACTGCCCTCCAGGTTTCACCAATATAGACTTTGCCACAAGAACAAGGAATTTTATATACTCTCGCATCACTGAGAGGTGCCTTTTTGTCTTCAGGGTTATTTAGAAGTTGCCCTATTTTCGCAGGTGGTTTAAATATGGTTTAAGTGTTGTGTTTGTTGAGAATTCTTTCTATATGTTCTGTGACACATTTAATGTAGGGTAGGACGGTGGTCGTTTTTCTCTCTCTTTCTTTAATGGGTTGTGTTGAACTTTTTTTTTGAGTGTAGTTTCTTATTGCTTTCTCAGTTTGTTTGTTTGTTTGATCGTTTTGTATTAGGATTTGCTTAACCTTTTGTAATTCCTTTTGTAAGTTATCATTATCTGTTATAGATATCTCACGCCAACATCTTACGCCAAGCCCAACTTCCCTCCTCAAACTTAACAAAACAAGAAAAAGCAGCAATGAAAGAACTCAATTAAAATAAAGATATGATAATATTACCCGCAGACAAAGGCAACACAACAGTAATAATGGATAGAGAGAACTATAACAAGAAAATCATGGACCTTCTAACTGACGACACATAAGAAAAACTTAAAAAATACCCCACAAAAACAATAGTCAGCAAAACAAAAACCCTCCTAAAAAACTTTAAACTTGACAGCCAAACAATAGTTAAATTAATACCTACTAATCTCACCTCTTCAAGACTTTACGGGCTCCCAAAAATCCACAAAAACAACATTCCACTCAGACCGATCGTCCGCGCAATCAACTCACCAACTTACAACCAGTAAGGCAGTTTGGCTTTCTCGCCAAAGAACTGAATCCTTTTACAGGAAACTCTATCACGCACGTCCAAAACTCTTTCGACTTCATTAGAAAGATACGACAGATCCACAGTCAACCCCAAGACATCTTAGTGAATTTCGACGTAGAATTTCTCTTTACGAAGGTACCAAAGTCTGATACAATCGATATTATTAAATCCTTTGCAAACATTCCTTCCGATTATATACCTTTGATAGAAAACTGTCTCAATAATACTTACTTTTCTTTCAATAACCAATCCTATGAACAAACTTCAGGAGCAACAGTGGGATCTCTAATTTAACCTGTAATAGCCGACATCTTTCTGGAAAATCTAGAAACTAAAATCTTTAACAAATCAAAGCTCAAACCGGAATTTTTGTGCCGTTACGTTGACGACACTTTTGTAATCTGGAGACATGGACTATATGAAATACACAAGTTCTTCGATTTTATCAATCAATGACACCCTAATATCAATTTCACCATGGGAATTGAACAAAACGGAAAATTGTCTTTCTTGGACGTACTAGTTTACAAAAAATCTTATGAAACATTAGGACATGAACTTATCTCAAAAGCGATCGGTCATCAATTCCCTTATATAAAGAGCTGTCTCTATAACAGATAATGATAACTTACAAAAGGAATTACAAAATTTTAAACAAATCCTCATACAAAACGATTACACAAACAAATAAATTGAGAAAGCAATGAGAAAATACACTCAAAAAAATAAGTCAACACAACCCACTAAAAAAAGAGAGAGAAAAACGACCACCATCCTACCCTACATTAAAGGTATCACAGAACAAATAGGAAGAATTCTCAACAAAATTCAACTATTTTGTTAAAAATTAATCTCTTGGTTGAAAATTATGTATTTGTTGAAAATTCCACTTTTCAGGCTGATGATTCAATTTTCATCTAACAAATTCATCTTTTTGGCTTGAAAATTAATTTTTTGTTTGAAAATTCAACAATTTCGTTAAAAATTCATCTTTGTTGGTTGAGAATTAACGTTTTTGTCAAAAATTCATCTGTCTTCAAAAAAATTTTTCATTTTGCTTGATGATTGAAATATTTTGTTCAAAATTAATTTTTTTTAATGATCTATTTGGTTAAAATCCATCTTTCTTCGTTGAAAATGTTATTTTTTCTTTTAAATTTAACTTTTCAAGTTAATAATCTCTCTTCTAAAAAAAATCTTGTTTTTGGCATGAAAATTCAACTATGTATTTAAAAATTCATCTCTTTCGATTGAAGGTCCAACGATTTGGTTATGTATGTAACTTTTTGGTTAAACAAATTTTTTTTGCTTAAATGTAACTATTTTGTTAAAAATTCATCTTTCTTGGTTGAAAACGATCTTTTGGTTAAAAAGACAACTTTTCAGGCTGATGATTCAACTGTCTTATAAAAAATTCATCATCTTTCTTGGATGAGAAATAACTTTTTTGTTAAAAATTTAACTTTTTCAGGCTGATGATTCAACTGCCTTCTAAAAAATTCATCTTTCTTGGTTGAAAGTTAACTTTTTTGTTGAAAATTCATCTGTCGTCTAAAAAATTCGTCTTTTTGATTTGAAAATGCAACCATTTCATTAAAAATTCATCTATTTTGTTGAAAATTCGTCTCTTTTGATTGAAAGTCCAATGATTTGGTTGTAAATGGAACTGATAGGTTAAATTTTTTTTCTTCAATTTAACTATTTTGTTAAAAATTCATCTCTTTGTTGAAAATGATCTATTTGTTGAAAATTCAACTTTTCAGACTGATAATTCAATTGTCATCTAACAAATTCATCTTTTTGGCTTGCAAATTAATTTTTTGTTTGAAAATTCAACTATTTCGTTAAAAATTCATCTTTCTTGATTGAGAATTAACTTTTTTGTTAAAAAATTAACTTTTCAGGCTGATGATTCAACTGCCTTCTAAAAAAAATCATCTTTCTTGATAGAAAAATAACTTTTTTGTTAAAAATTCATCTGTCGTCTAAAAAATTCGTCTTTTTTATTTGAAAATTCAAACAACTTATTAAAAATTAATCTATTTTGTTGAAAATTTGTCTCTTTCGATTGAAAGTCCAACGATTTGGTTGCAAATGCAATAGGTGGGTTAAATTTTTTTTTCTAATTCAACTATTTCGTTAAAAATTCATCTCTTGGTTGAAAATTCAACTTTTCAGGCTGATAATACAATTTTCATCTAACAAATTCATCTTTTTGGCTTGAAAATTAATTTTTTATTTGAAAATTCAACTATTTCGTTAAAAATGCAACTTTCTTGGTTGAGAATTAACTTTTTTGTTAAGAAATTAACTATTCAGGCTGATGATTCAACTGCCTTCTAAAAAAATCATCTTTCTTGATTGAAAAATAACTTTTTTGTTGAAAATTCATTTGTCGTCTAAAAAATTCGTCTTTTTTATTTGAAAATTCAAACAATTGATTAAAAATTCATCTATTTTGTTGAAAATTCGTCCCTTTTGATTGAAAGTCCAACGATTTGGTTGTAAATGCAACAGGTGGGTTAAAAATTATTTTTTTTTTTAATTCAACTATTTTGTTAAAAATTAATCTCTTGGTTGAAAATTATGTATTTGTTGAAAATTCCACTTTTCAGGCTGATTATGTATCAAAATTATATAATTATTCAACAAAAAGTAGCATAGGATACCAATTTGAGAAAAAAACTGGACATCTCTAGGTCAATTTTTAGAAATTTTGAGAATAAACAATAAGTAATTGTTTAAATTATTATATAATGTTCAAAAAAATTACTTCTCTAAACAATGACAAAGTATTACATTTCAATTAGAAAATACAATTATTTTTTACATTTTTGGGAATAAATAATTATTGATATCAGTTAAATTTGTTTAAAAAATTGTTTAAAGAGTCATGGGAAATAACCGAATTGCTAACAAGTGACAATAATACGTCAAAATGTAGTTTCTTGATCTTTGGGTCATATTTGGGACGCTGTAGGGGGGGGGGGTAACGGTCGGTTAAAAATAAAAGTTATCAGTATGGTTTTATTTCATAGGTACTCCTCTTCAATCCCTAAAAAAGTTGGCATGTTTTGATCAAACCCTGAAGAATGAGTTCAATTTTTCGAAAATCCAAAATTTCCCCATGGTAATTAAATGGGATTTTGACGTGCATTTTTGGACCACCCTAGTGACCATAGGTGTGATTTACCCTGGTTCTACTGGCAGTTTTGTATTTTTCTCATCTATTATGTCAGTTGCAAATAAATCATTGAAGTTTTCCGAAGGATCTCATTTTTCAGGAATAAATTAGAAAAATATTTTTCATTTTCAAACAGCTAAAATTAGTAGTGCGCGCCATATTACCATACAGTTAGGGTGAGTTGTTGCATTTCGACTTTTTTGAAGACTTAAGAATTAAGTATTAATTGATATAGATTCAATTTTCCATATGAATATGGCAAATATAAGATATTGAAGTACGTGCTACATATGTTGCCATTACATTATAGATTGTATTTTTCTTTCTGTCGATTGATATATGTTATGCGCCCCGCATTACTCGCTTTTCCGCTAATGGGGGTATTCTAAACTGTTGGTGATAGTAATCTTTCTGAAATAACATGACACATTTCATCTGAATTTCAACAGTCAACATAGGAACGGATTGCCCTGTTTTCGAAGGCATATACGAATTTTCTCAGATATCTGCTGGCGGTTCAATAGCAGCGGCCATAAAGCTCAATAAGCAAAAGTCGGACATATGCATAAACTGGGCTGGTGGTTTGCATCACGCGAAATGTGGCGAGGCTTCAGGATTTTGTTACGTAAACGATATAGTTTTAGCCATTCTAGAATTGCTTAAATATCACAAAAGGGTTTTGTATATAGATATTGATGTGCATCATGGCGATGGAGTCGAGCAAGCTTTTTATTTAACCGATAGAGTGATGACCGTTTCCTTCCACAAATATGGGAATTACTTTCCTGGTACTGGTGCAGTTGATGAAGTTGGTTCTGAAACGGTAAGAACATCTACAGTTTTTTTCTGAAGACCACATGCCTTAATTGCACCTATAAAAAGATTTATATTCTAACTAAATAAGTTTAAGAAAACAAATATTATCAATTCATTTCAGGGCAAATATTATTCGGTGAACGTTCCTCTTCTGACAGGAATAAATGATGTTGGTTACGAAAAGATTTTCGAGCCAGTGATGGAAGCTGTGATGGCGTCTTATCAACCTTCAGCAATTGTACTTCAGTGTGGTGCCGATTCCCTTGCTGGTAAATATTTACATTATTTTTTTTTTTATTTAAAATAATTGTCAATGTTTTATATATATTCTAAATTTCGGAAAGGACCCCGCACAAAATGTATTGAAAAAAGGTCTCGGTGGATTTTGATAATTTTTTGATATTTTGTAGAACATGGATAATAAAAGAGGGAACTTGTTGATCTAATTTTTCTATAATTTGTTTTATCTTAAAATTCAAAGAATCTATTTTTGAATGGCAATCTTTAATAGTCAGATTCAAAAGAGATTTTTGAAATCTTTCAGTATTTTTATCCAATTTTTCTTTATTTCTTTTGATTATGAAATGAAAACTAACGTTTTTATTGATATTAAAAATTCTTCTACGAAAAAATCCATGAATTTTGCATTTGATCAGAAAATCTTGTTGCAAAATTATTGATCTTCATTTTTTACTAATTAAGTAAAATTCTTCGATATTTTTCACAGATCCTCCCATCACATGAATCCCTTTACCCCAATTTCTGTCTATTTCAATAAAGTACATTTTCTTCACCGAAAATAATCAATTCAACAAATTTAAAGATATATAATCCTTTTATATTCTTTAAAATTTTTTTTTGAACTCCCTGTATATGTCTTCTTTTGAAAAGTCCAAACTATACGTTATAGTTTTTCCCCTTTGCACACTTAGAAAACCAGTATTAACAACATGTAACGATTGTTTAAATCACAATGTAAGAATAACAAAAACATTTTTTAAAAAACATTATTATCATAGAAGCTAAAAATGACAAAAAAGTGGAAATTATAAAAAAAAAGAGAAAGTTTTATCAATTGTGTTAAAAGTTCCAATTTATGGTATGCGTTCGGTAAAATCTGTGGAACTTTAAAACTGTTCGGAGTACTTACATAGCTCTAGAAGTGGCTCAGAGGTATTTCCACTTTTTTCCAGTGCAGCAGATGAGCTTCAGAGATAAAAAAAAGTGCAGCGATTGCATTCTGAAGAATTCGAAGTTTTATGCATCTGGAACAGAAGCGCTTTGAAAATCCTTTTTCCAGTCGTAATTGAATTTCTTTTGCATTGGAGCTCAATTCGGAAGGTTCCAGGCTCAGGATTCGTTTTGCAAATCCTGTTTCGCATGATACCTTCAATATAGAGTGCTAACAATCAATTTTAAATCGAGAGAGAAAAAAATTGGTAAAAATACAATACCGAAGCAGATTTAAATTTTGCGGTCTGTAAAATATAAAGAATTGGAATTTAGAGTTGATATCAATAATTAAATATCATCTATCAAAGAATATATATTTTTTAATGAAGGTTGGTTAATTTGGATATCAATAACAGTACCTGATTTCCATTTTGAAAACAAACATACTCTTTTTTGTGTTTTAAATACTTGGGTTGACTGAAAAATTCCCGAAAATAAAATCCCGAATTGGGAAATTTCAGAATAATAAAATTCCCGAATTGTAAAATTGTAGCAAAATAAAATTGCCGGAAAGTTTATAATATTACCGAATTGGAGAATTCTACAATAATAATATTAGCGAATTTGAAAATTCTCGAATGATAAAATTCCCGAATTGTAAAATTTCAAAATAATAAAATTCCCGAATTGTAAAATTCTAGAAAAATAAAATTTCCGGAAAGTTTATAATATTACTGAATTGGAGAATTCCACAATATTAATATTACCGAATTTTAAAATTCCCAAATGATAAAATTCCCGAATTGTAAAATTCCAGAATGATAAAATTCGCGAATTGTAAAATTCCAGAATAATAAAATTCCCGAATTGTAAATTTCCAGAAAAACAAAATTCCCGGAAAGTTTATAATGTTGCCGAATTGATATTCTACAATAATAGTATTAACGAATTTGAAAATTTCCGAATGATAAAATTCCCGAATTGTAAAATTTCAAAATAATAAAATTCCCGAATTGTAAAATTCTAGAAAAATAAAATATAGAAACCAAAACCGAATATATATATATATATATATATATATATAAAATTAAGGTTAAACAACCACCGCAGGGTCCTACTGGGAGCAATTGCCATCTAAAAATGACACCGGCTCCCAGTAGGACAGCGGTAAATCTCACTCATGGCCACGTCTCACAACCGTGATAATTAAAGTGAATGACAATTATTAAAGTTTTATTGCTTTCATTTATTTACACGTTTTCACATTTTTTTTTGTGTAATGTAGAGTTAGGCATTTGTTAATTATTTCACGATTTGCCAATGTGCTTTTCTTCTTGCATTATGTAACAAAAATACACTGTTAAGAAATGCTATCTATACAATTGCAATTTTATATACCTGTACATCTAGTAATCTGTAATAATAATATAAGAAAGAATATTACATTTGAAAATAGGGTTGTCGCGGGATGGAAAGTTATCGCTGAATTTTTTCATTGAAACATAGAGGAGAAGCGGGTAAAGCTGCGCGGCGGGAAATGCGGCGCGGTTGATTAAAAAAAAATTTACTTATTATTAACGAGTGAGGTATGTTTTAGTATATGCAATTATGAATGCAATATCAAATAGTAATAAAATTAGGCTATTTAAGGTAATTGTTGAACTTTTAAGTTGAAAAGTTTGTTTTGGGTGTTTCTCGCCTATTATGACAGCTTCGAAAAAATCATTGAAGCTTACACTATTTGGGTCCAAATGTATTAAAACTTTGTTAATATTGATCTTCTGACAATTCCAAAGGATTTCATGTGTCACCAATAGGTAAATTTAATAAATATCTGCACATAAAAGTCTTGTCTCAGTACCATGCACAAGCGGGCAATGCGGTGTGGACGGCCATTTTAATGGTAAAATGTCGAAATGTTGAATCTTGTATGTTCACAGCTTTGGACGGTAATCACTTCCAAAATAGAACCTCAAATTTATGTGTTCAAACTGCAAATTAATATAGAAATCTGAATTTACTGAAATTGTGCATTCGATTGCAAGAAAATTATTTTTAATTTGATAAAACAGATAACAGTTATTTTGTGATACAAGTGCGCAAAATTGGTGATTGTGTGCGAGTGTTAATTTTGCAGCATAAGCACGAGCGAATGATACTATCACACGAGTGCCTAAAGTAAGCCATCTTCAAACTGCGCATGCGCGAAAATTGTTTCGCACACAGTATGCTCTAATAAGGTCCTTCTAGGCACCATTTAGAAGCATGAAAACGTCAACTTTTGAGGTGGGTGTTGAAGAAATTAATATTGCGCGCCGCATTACGCGACTGGTAGGGTAAGTTGACGCACCTGGACTTTTTTGGAAGTCTTAATAATTAAGTATTTTAATTGATAGAGATTCAATTTTTCATATGAATAAAGCAAAGCTCAGGTATTGATCTACGTGTTACATATTTTTCCATTACATTATCGAATATATTTTTCTATCTAACCGATTGATATATGTTATGCGCGCTGCATTGCCCGCTTCTCCCCTATTTGTTAAAATTATGGAGAATTAATTCAATTATGTTGATTGAATAAAAATTGCAGCTTTCGATATATATAATTACAAACTAAAGGTTAAAAACCACCGCAGGGTCCCACTGGGAGCAACTGTCATCTGAAAAATGACATCGGCTCCCAGTAGAACTGCGGTAAATCCCATTCATGGCCACGTCTCACGACCGTGAGATGGGTGGTCACAGGATACGATGAAATCACAATGACAGGCCGGCGAAACCCTCGTGTGTTTTGAGGACACGAAGCGACCCAAGGATGACAGCTTTCTGCAGGTAGGGGGGGGGGTAAAAATATCTACATTACCTTACCTCGGGGGGATTGGGGGGGGGGGGTGAAACCATTTTTACGTAATATCTTATTACGTCAATTGTTGTTTCAATTCGAACGATCACAGTAGCTACATTAATTCTACTCAAACTACCCATTTTACAATTTTATAAATCACTTTTTTTAGTTTTTTGAATGTAGGGTTACCATCCGTCCTGGTTTTTCGGGGCATGTCCTCTTTTTTATAGGTCTGTCCGGTGTCGTGGATTTTTCTTGAAAATAGGCAAAATGTCCTGGTTTTTTACGAAACCAAGATTTTTGAGAGCAAATATTTCATATTTGTATAATATAAATACAATTATTTATAAGTTTATTAATAAAAAATTATAATTATATTATTACATAACAATAATTAGAATAATAATACATTATTTATACCATTTCCCAGACTTTAGGCAAGGATATCTGGTACATTTTTGTCTTCACCTCTTTTTACATTCTCATCCTATAATGAGAAGGTATTAGATTTGTGTCAAATTTAACCCCCCCCCCCCCATTTTTTGTCAAATGTCCACGTTTTGAGACACCCGGAACTCTAAAAAACAGGGTTTTACAAAATGTATGTCTGTCTGTTAGTCTGTCTTTTAGTCTGTAGATTTTTAGTTTTTTAGCACGATAACTTTCAAAAGAATTAACTTATCGGATTGTGCACATTTTGAAAATTTTTGAGAACAATTTTTTTCAATATTTGAAAATTCTATGAGCGAATATTGATAGTACTGAATAAGTCGAACAAAATATTTTCATTACTTTTTCCGATAGAAGAAAAATTACTGGAGTTATAGCATTTACAAAATTCCAAAAAACAAACGAAAATGAAAATGTTATGCCAAACAACGCACGATATGAAAAAAAGTCAGACGGAGAGAAATGTTTCTTTTTGAACACTCAACAATATTTTTGTGAGACTTTTTCTAATTTTCTTGAAAAATCGAAAATTCAAATTTTTATGGCACAAAAAATAATGAAAAATCAAAAATTCAATTTTGCAGTCAAACTATACAAGATACGAAAAAAGATAAATCAACAACAATCGTGCACTCAAAAAAGATCTACAAATTTTTCGTTAATTATTTTTTGATAAGATGTGTAATTTTTGTTTCAATAGTGAAAAATAACATTAACAATGAAAAATAAAAAAATTTGGAAAAATGACGCAAGGTACGAAAAAAGATGAATTAACAAAAGTAGTTCAACCAAAAAAGATCTTCAAATCTGTTATAAACTTTTGTTATAAAAATAACATTGAACATAAACAAATTAAATTTATGGGAAAACGACACAAGTTGCAATAAAATACATAATAACAAAATTGTTTTTTTTTCATAGGATGCGCACTTTTATCAATTATACAAACAAGGCAAGGGAAATACGTATGTTTTTAATATTGATGCATATTATGAATCGTAATAATATAGAACTATTGAAATAATATAAAATTTTCACGGTAGCTGAAGATAAAATTAAATGCAAAATCAGGAACAAATATTAAAGTTATTATGATAAATAAAATTTCTACTTCATTTTGCAATATCTGACTTAACAATCCTAGGCTGAGGAACAGAAACATATATAATATACATTTGATATAATAGCATTGAACCTAATGTAGAAAAGTTCGCATTTTTGACAAAATCGAGTGCGAAACACAAGACACGTGTTGAGAATGTGTTCGTTAAAGCCGAAGGAGCTTTAACAAAAGAGAGTTCACAATCACCAAATTACAGTTGTCGATGCTATATATATATATATATATATATATATATTTATATCTTGTAATATGAAATTTGTTATATTTGAAGTGAATGGATAGATTTTTCTTCTAAAACCTTGTAAAAATCCCGGTCAAAAAATAAATTCACGTATTTGCTTGGTAACTTAACCATTTTTTCTCAAAAACACAATTAAAATAATATATAGTTCAATAATTCTGACATTGACGTAATTTAATTAAATTTCTATTCAATACAGTAAACACATTTTAATCTTTTTAAAAATATAGAAAAATTCGAAAATAGTAAGCCTTCTCCGAAATTGTTTACTTCTTATTAATTATAGTAAACTTCAATTATCTTATTTAAAAAATTCGTGGCTGGGCTTTTGTAGGGAGGGGGGGTCACCATCCCCTCACTGGATCCGCGCCTGCGGCTCTGGTAATTACTTCAATTAAGTATTAAAATATTTGAAAAAATATCAATCCTTCAAAAATTCATATTTGAATATGATCTCAGATGGCGCTCTTTTCCCGCCAATATCCAGTGACGTCTGAACAATTTCCGGTGCCTGTCAGTTTTCATGTGACGTTGGTTGTATTTTCGGTTCGCGTGATCTTGTAATCGGGGTCGAAGGTTTCCTGCAATTAAAATGCGAGTCCTTAATTATGCGAAAGCCACGACCTCGATGAGTTGATTTGGCTCTCGGAAAATGGCAAAAATTGTTAAAACTCCAGAATCGCTCACCTCGATTCTGCTTTGTGAACACTGTCCTAACCTCAAATTTAAGCACGTCCAAGATTTTGTTCGGTGAGTCCGTCTGTCCATTACTCATTCAGAAGCCTCGCCTTTTTCTTTAAATAAAAAATTGAAATCCCATAATTAAAACTCGACATTTCTTTTGGAACTTTTTTTTTGTTTTTAGGTTAGTTTTCTCGTTTTCACAGAAGTTTAAGGTTCGTTTAGAAATGATAGATTTGAGATATTTCCGATTCTCTCAATGTTGAACAGTATCGCAGATGTTTCGTGCTTATTTTAGTAATTCTGCTAAAAATTGCATTATTCCCTGGAATTGTGTAGAGAATAGTTTGTGTATTTTTTATTTTTATTTCAGTTACAGTAAACGTGATTGTGCATATTTTGTAGAGTGAATTGACTTTTTATCGTGAGCCACGTCCGTATTTTCAGATATTTTTTTATTATTATTTTAGCATGCCTCGGACTTATCATACTATTGGCACTATTTGACACATTTTTTAAGCGGTGACACTACTTTCCTACTGTGTCGAGAAAAATTACAATAAAAACACTATTTTCAAATCAAAAGGACGATTTTTTAAGAAAATAGTTCAATAAACTAATAGCTAAATATAATAACTAAATAGTTAAATTTTTAACCAAAAAGATGGATTTTCCATAAAACAGTTAAATTTTCAACCCGAGAATATGAATTTTCAACAAAAAAGTTATTACAGCCAATCAACTGATCATTTAACAAAATAGTTGAATTTTCTGTTACAAAAATTACTTTTTAACCAAAAAAAACACGAATTTTCAACTAAAATTATGAATTTTCAATAAAAAAAATTAAATTTTAAGAAAGTAGTTCAACTTTCAACGAAGAAGTTCAATTTTCAATCAAAAAGATTAATTTTCTACCCAAAAAGATGAATTTTCAACAAAATACAGAAATTATTAAGCAAATAGTTGAATTTTAAAGAAAGAAAATTAATTTTTTACTAATCATGTAAATAATAATAAATAGTAAAATACCAAATTGTTGAATTTTCAAGCAAGAAAAAAAAATTCTATAAAATAGTTAACTTTGAAACGTTTCAGAAACTTTGGTCCCATGAAACGTTTCATTGTTTCATGAAACTTTCAATGTTTCAATGAAAGGTTTCATGGACTTACAATCCTAATTGTACCCTATTGTTTGATTAGAAGGAAAACGAATTGATTGTGGGTGGGTTCTAGGTTCGAAAAGATCCCCAAAGAAACGTTTATTGGGAGAAATTTGTTTTTTTCCTGAATAAGTTACGATGAAAGCAAGTTAACACTGATGTTTAATTAAGATTTTAAACTGATGATTAATCTTAAAATTTTTTAAAAATAATTTATTTAATAAATACGCAACTGTGAACGTTGTGTACTTGAAGAAGTGCTGTTTCACTCCAACTGTTATCATAGTACCTTAGGAATCTTGGGATTGATATTGTGAGGAAGAAGTTCCGAGAAAATTTAACAATTATTACTGCTGATAGCATATAGCTTAAGCAACTGACACAAATTTACATTTGTCCGTGGAAAAAGTTATTTGAACTAGTTTTCAAAAAGATTCAGTGGGAAATTTTTTTTCCACAAAGAAATATTAATTTTTTGTCATTTTTTAAAACTATTTGTTATCTATAATGATAATTGTTACATTTTTGCTAAAAATGTTCTCACATTATCAATGATGAGTTACTATTATAAGAGTTGAAGTGAAAAAATCACATACTCAAGTACAAATCTTTTACAGTTGCGTATTTATTTAATGAATCGTTTATATAAATTATAAATTCAATTGGTAATTAAAAAACGTGACTGAATATCGGTATTGATTTGCTTTCAAGAGAACTTACTAAAAGAAATTCCATGAATAATAAGTCCTTTGGGGCATTTGTTTAATATGTATGTTATAAATAATTGTAGCCACAACCCAAATTGCTGAATTTTGAATTTAAAAAAAACTACATTTCTACAAAAGGGTACAACGTTCAACCCGAAAATATAAATTTTGAACACAAAAGTTAAATTTGAAACCAAAAAAAGATTTTTCTTTTGAGAAGGAAAAAAATGTTTACCAAATTGTTGAATATTTTCAATCTAAAAAGACTAATTTTCAACAAAACAATTGAATTTTCAAACCGAAATTATAAATATTCAACCAAATAATAAGTTTTTTTATAAAAAAGATAACTTCTTAACCAAAAATGTAAAAGTTTATTGTGTTCGTAGAAACAAAATTTTGGAAATAGAAAATATAATATAATATGAAAAAAGCGTATATTATTACCCTCTAGTAAACTTCATAATTTGGAGTTGATTGTTATATTGAAAAGATTACACTAGAAAAAAAGTATGCAAAATGAGGAATGAAAATGTATCTACTGATAAGTGATCAAGATACGAGTTAATAAAATTCAAGCATGAGTCATAAATCTAGGTAATTAAGTAATTTTAAAACAAAACAAAAATAATTCGAAAATTTGCTAAAGAAACGGCGATCCTGTCAGAAAGAACTTTCGTTCAATATTTACGAGATATCCATATGATATAACAACATTTTCAACCAGAAATGAAATGCTCTTTTAATTTCTTTTTTTAGCAAACAAATTCCCATTTCATTACATCACCTATATCATTATTACGAATATACATAATTTCTGATTTTCTTTATCATAGCAAACAACGATTGTTGCAGAATTATTAAGAGAAGTTTTAGGCTCCGGAAGCTACGATCATGGTTCCTTAAAGCAACCAATCTCGACGCAACGGGAACGTGTACGTCATCCACTTCTGCTCCTTCTGTCCTAGAAGGTAAGCAAGAGCGGGAAATTTACGCGAGAAAAGACAGGACGTGACATCAGTAAAGGAGTCTCTCCGAAGCAGATACAAGCATCTTCTTCGACAGATTTGGTCATCCAATCTACTCGTTTGGGGTGGTTCAATGGACGAAAAATAAACTTAAGGCCCTTAATGTCGCCACATGTGATATCAGGCATCTGCATACAATATTGCATATTAATTCGTCAGCTCCGCGATTATACATTTAACGCCGTCAAGGCGGACGCGGACTTCTAAATATTCATTGTCTTCATAACCGAATTGTTCCAAGTACAGCGTATATCGTTGTCAATGGCAGTGATGCTCTTCCAAAAATGGCCAGGAACCACGAAATGATTGGTGAATGAGGGTTTCTTTACAAAGCCGCGGAGCAAGTGGCCGAGACCCTTGGTCTGAATTTCAACATCAGAAGTGAGTAAAGTGCATCACTCCATCTAGATACTTCACATCTGAAAGCCGAAGTGAAGAAAGCAGAAATTCAAAAATTCCATTGAGAGGTACTCGACAAGAAAATGCACGGAAATTTTCACAAAAATGTGGCAAAACAGTCCTTGTCAAAGGAGCTAACTTTTGCTTCCTTCAGATCATCAGGGCTTAATTCAGGTACAGAGGGTTTCATTTTCGCATGCCAGGGCGGCCTCATTTCTACCTTAGCATACCGTGATCGTACTTTATGTCAAGAAGTTCCCAGCGATGGGTGCAGAGCGTCTCATACACACGTCGAGTACCCAGAACACATACTATCGGGGTGTCCCACCCACACAGGAACGACGTATATCTACAGACACAACGCGGCCCTGAGAGTGCTTTATTACCATTGTTCGAGCGAAATGATGCCTCTAATATAAATTTGTGTTAGCTTCAATTTATTGTTTAAATACTTCACAATGATTGTTTTTCTTTCTCTCCGAGCGGTATGGATTTTATTGTACCAGCGGCAAGCTTATTGTTTGAGCAGATATGTTTACCAAATTTGGGTTTTGTAAAAATACACGGTCGACTAGAGTGGGAATGCAAGGTGAAAGTTTGTTGCTAATTTTGTAAATCTTCGGAATCGAGCTTGAGAATTCAGCGTTAGCGGTCGTGTTTCTCTTGTTCGGTGTAAGTTTTTGCGAGTTTCTGATTTTCGCGAGTGCAAAAATGGCTGTCCCAATTTCTTGTGGTGCTCATTGTAAGGGCTTTTTCCTACACTCACTGAGTGAAGGGTTCTTATGCCAGGCAAATAAACCTTGTTTTATATTCACTTAAATCATGGTTGTTTTCTACTTGGCCCACCTTAATCTCTGATATGTTTTTTTTATTTTAATTATAAGATATGAATTTACTTTTGCTTATCTAAAATTGCGATCATTTTGGTCCTTCGAAGCCGGATAGGAGAGAAAGTGGGGAGTCTTTGGAGAATCTAACCTGGGCGTTATTGTGGTTGTTCATCACTTGCATTTCGTTCGAATATTGAGTACTGCCTTCAACTGGAATTTAACGGAACCTAATCTGCTATTTTAATTTCAATTCGTGAAAAATCGTAAGCATCACGTGTGTTGGGATTATTATCCCCTTTTCTTTATATTTTGACTATTTCCATTTGAATTTGATTGAGTGTCGATACACGTTCAAGTACCATTGCGCCGGTATCCTTAAAAGGGTTAACAGCTGTTCAAGATTTCCGGTCAGCAGAAATTAGGCGGATACACTCTCGATTTGAGGAAGGTGCTCCGGAAAGCCTTACGCGTAATATTGTCAAGAGGCGACTCGCATCCGTGGAGGGAATTTGGGAAGAAGTTCGCGCGACTCATGCTGAAATTCTTTACAACCGAGCAATTCACGCCTACCCCGAAAGGGAAACGGCTTAATGATATAATAATAATAATAATAATAATAGGTAATTCAATGAATTCAGAACATTTAAAGAATTCAAGCAATTCAGAATATTCAAAGATTTCAGTGAAATTTTCATTGATCTAAATATAAAACTCTTAATTTTGAAGAAATAAATAAAAATGTTAAATTTTTTTGTTTTGAAGGCTGTGACTTTTAAAGTTTACAAATTATAAATTTGATACTTCACAATTTTTTAGCAATGCAAATTAAAACATTTTGAATTTTAAACTATGAAAATTTAAAAATGGTCCACTTTCAAGTTTTAAAATTAAATAATTTTCAGTTTGAAACGCTTAGTAGTAGAATTACCCTAACTGGTAAGTTTCAGAATAAAAATTTCTCTATTTTTATAGCTTCCAAGTTTTGGAAAGTCTACAATTTTGAATATTCCTCATTTACAGGTTATTTAGTATCGAAGGCTTTGAATCGAGCTCCACGTGAGTACCTGTTGAGCCCTGCGAGTGATGTACGATATTTTATTCGAAATCAGCATGTTATGAGACTGTAGGGCAGTCTAAAACGTGAGTCGTGTTGTTTATGTCTTTGGTTGTGAAAACATACGACTGACGTGGCAGTCAGCTGCTTGGCTGTGATTGTTAATCTCGTAATCGTAATCTTTTCTTCAACTATCAAATATAATTATTTCAAACGTTATAATTTTGAAAGATTTAAAAATTAAACCAAACCATTTTTAATGTTTCGGCATAAGATTATTCTAAATGATTTTAATTAAAAGTTGTTTGTTTTTAAACGAATGCAGTTTGCAATAATTTGATATTGACAGTGCCAAGCTAAATGGGGGTCAACAAGAATAAAAAATTATTAATTTACAGTTCGAAAGGTTCAACAAGGCAAAAGTCATACAACTTTTACAATGTTTGCAATTATTTTGTCCTTTTTGTATAATAAACTGCTTGAAATTAAAAAGTTGTTAAAGCTTTTGCTTTATTCCGTGCATTTCAAGTCATGAAAAATGGAAAACTTATCAACTGGACAAGAAATTTAAAGAAACATAGCAAGTGCTCGTAAAACTTTAAATATATTTATTTCAAAAATATTAGCTTCCAATTAATAATTTTATTTTGCTATACAATTTCGAAGATTCAAAATTTATCCCAAAGAATTTCACATATTACCCATTGAACATTATTATTTTTCTTTTACATTTGTGAGCTTATAAACTTTAAATAATAATACAACCAATTAAAAAAAAGGAATAAAAATACAAATGCATCTCTGCGAATCAACTTCATGTTACGAACGGAATGTATTAGCTGCAAACATTTGTAGATTATTATTATTATTATTATTATTAATTATTATTAATACCAAATTTCAGTTGTGTAGATTTTAAATTATAAAAATATTACCCTCTGAAATAAATGATATTAGAATATTATTGTGGCAAAACAATTAAGTGCGTAAACTGATTCAAAAAAGCAGCGTCACAAAACGTCACATTCGATTACGTTTGCGGGTCCACTTGAACGTGATAAGACAGTGATATGAGTCATACAGGATTTTCCGCAGTTGGAAACAATATCACACAGCTCAAGACTCAATAAGTCTGAACTTCATCTGCTTTTTTTCCACTTCTATATACTATAAGAGGCCGTGCATAAACTACGTAAATTATTTTGGTTGGGGGGGGGGGAGGGTTAACTCTACAATTTTTCTATGCTGTCTTACATGGGGGGGGGGGGGAAACATGGGCAAAAAGAGATGAGTGGTCACAGGACACGACGAAATCACAACGACAGGTCGGCGAAACTTTCGTGTGTTTTGAGGACACGAAGGACACGAATATATATATATATATATATATATATATAACTATAATTATAATTACCAAAAAACATTATCGAGTTCACTGAGAAAAATGTTTGTGTGAATTAAACAAATTATTTCGTTTATATAGTGTCAAACAACTGTTTGTTTGATTCAAAGAAATTTTTTGTTTGTCCTTATTTATTTGGTTCGAACAAATTTTTGGTTAGTTTAAATAAATCTCTTGTTTAAATTGAGTAAGGTTCTTGTTTAAATTAAATATATATATTTAAAATAAATTATAGATTTTGTTCAAGTGAAGTAATTCTTTTTTCACATCTAACCTCAAAATTAAGCATTTTTTATAAAAATAATTTATAAACTCGATAATATATTTGTTGGTAATTATAATTATCGTTATATATGTAAAAGCAGAAACACTTATTCAATCCTAATGTTTGATTCTGGCTAATTTATAATTGTGCTTCTCATTTCTGAATTAACATCATAAATTAGAATAATTAGAAATGAACCAGAGTTACATTTGAATTGAATATATGTAAGTCTTCCTGCTTTTAAGTATAGAGCGATAATTATAATTGATATAAAACATGATCGATTTCATAAATCATCTTTATAAAGAAAGGAGGTTAGAATTAAAGAAGACTTACTTGCCAAGTCTTCACTTATTCCTAGGTAAAGCCCCGAGATTCAAGTAGTTCTAACACTAAACTCATTGCGTCCATTTTTCAATTAACTGTAAGTTTTCCAGTAAATCACACAGAAAAAAGACCAATGCCAACAAATCAATCAAAGCAGTCAATTTAGGTTTTAGGTTAGTACTGCACACAGCCCTGCCGGGTAGTGCCTTGGCACGCCTAGCGGCACTTTGTAGCACTGCTTTGCATTGTATTTTTCCTTTGAATCAAATAAATATTATTATCAAATCAAAGAAACAGATTTCAAGCAAATGCATTGTTTATTAAAAACCAATTTTTTGTTTCAATCAAACAAATTTTATTAAACAAATTATTTGTTTTAATCAAGAAGGCAATTATTTTGCATTTCTTAAAATAAAATAAACCTTTTTTCAATTGAAGCAAAAAATTTGTTTCTTTCAATGATATGAATTTAAACAAATTTTGTTGTTTGATTTAAACAAACATTTTTCGGAGTGCTTATAACTTATTTTTATAAAGAATTACTTAATTTAAACAAGAGATTTATTGAAACTAACCAAACATTTGTTCGAACCAAATAAATAAGGACAAACAAAAACTTTCTTTGCATCAAGCAAACCTTTCTCTGACCCTATGTCAAAGAAATAATTTATTTGATTCAAACAGTTTTTGTTTCATTCAAACAAACATTTTTCTCAGTGTGCCTCGACATGCCGGGCATACCCGGTAAAATACAGCATGTGAGAAATATTTAAATAACTGTTTTATTAAGATAACTTAGTACGTATGGAAATATAATAAACAATAATGCGAGACTCGAAATAAAGCAAAAATAGATCACTTCCACGTCTTATTAACTTTTTATGGAGCAATGAATGTTAGTCCGCAGGTCTTGCCTTGGTCTACACTAACTAAATTTTCATTTCATCAAAAAAAAGTAACTGCAACTTCAGTGTTACGGAATTTAACTGCATAAAACTAAGTAATCGGTTTCTATATATAATTAAAAACTAAAGGTTAACAACCACCGCAGGGTCCCACTGGGAGCAACTGTCATCTAAAAAATGAGCCAAAGGAGCTTTAACAAAAGAGAAGTCACAATCACCAAATTACAGTTGTCGATGATTTGACCTTTAATTTTAAAGGTCTGGGCGCAAATTTGGGGGAAACACGGAGACCGAACGCGCAGCGCGAGGTAAAGACATCATCGAGCGCGAAGTGCGAGATGAATATATTATGGAGCGCATTGATTAATTTGTTTGTTTGTAGATAAAATTATGAACAAGTTGCATAAGGTTTTTAAAAATAAAAAGACTACACAAGTTCTAAAAAATCTACGTGTGTCGTTACCTAAAAGTTGTAAAATTTAAGAGGCAGCCGTTATATGGATTTTCATTATTTAATCTATTTTTTTAAATAATACTAGGATAAAGTACTTTTATCTAGGTAGTTTTAAGCCAAGTTGTTAAATCTTAGTTGCCTTTGATTATGAATGAGAAATTAAAATATAGCTCTAATTTCCACTTGGTGATATATCCTCAAATACAAGTTCGCACACGAAAATTGAAAAATTAATTTCGAAAGACTTTTTTGTGAATGGTTCGTGCTCATAAAAATTATTTGTATGAAATTGAGGAATCTGCCAATTATGAATAGAGATAGATATTGTAGTTGCAAAGGTATTTAGTTATGCTTAAAGGTCTGTCCCTGAAGTTTTGTTTCCACAAAGGACCTAGCGGAATGAGCATGTGAAATATGCCCCCCCCCCCACGTTTTAAGTTTAAATTTCTCTCACAGAAATGAGCCTATTACACAAATAAAAATGAAAAAAATTGTGTGAAACAATTACAGGTAAACAAATTTGTGAATTTTTTTAATTTTTATTGTGAGGTTATGTTCTAGAGTGGCCACATCTATGTTAGTTAATACGTACGGGGGCAGATTTCACATGCTTATTCCGTTAGGCCCTTTAAGAAAAGAGATTAATCTTATTCCTGTATAATCGTTAACAAAAGCACAGGAATATATTTACAATTTGCTTACTATCATGGACTATCCTGATAAAATGCACTTGTGACTTATTGAAAATTCTTTGCCAATTGAACGCATATTATTGAATCAATCAATTTTTCTCGTCTTAGCGTTTTTTTGCACTGAATGAACCAACTATATAGTCAATAGCTATAGTTGTCTCGCTATAGTCGTCTCGTGCAGACGGTCAAGACTGTTTGAAATTTAATTCAAAATACATCAGAGAAAGGACTATTTATTGAATTTTATCAATAATCTTCTTCCTAAAATGTGATTTTAAACCTGCCTTTATCTTTTTGAAAGTAAAGTAAGAAATAAAAATTTGAAATAATCAATACTTATTTATTTATTATTTATTTCAGTTCAGTTTAGTATATTATTACGCTTTCTGAAGGGTTTTAAAGATCTTTTTATATGGTTTTAAAGAATAGAACAATTTCAAAGGACCCTGCACCAAATACATGGTAAAAAATCTGCCCGCTGCGCGGGTACATTCTCATCGCGCGCCGTGCGCGCAGCTCGCTTCACTCGCAAGTTTGAGCGCGCCTAGGGCGCGCGACTGTTGGATCTCGCGCTTCGCGCTCAACAATATATTTATCTCGCGCTCGATAACGTATGTACCTCGCGCTACGCGCTTGGTCTTTGTATTTTCCACACTTTTGAAATTAAAGGTCAAAGCATTAACAACTATAATTTGGTGATTGTGAATTATCTTTGGTTAAAGCTCCTTCGGCTTCAACGAACACATTCTCACCACGTGTCTCGTGCTTCGCACTCGCTTTTATCGAAAATGCGAACTTTTCTACATTATTTTCAACTTTACTATATCAATGTATAAGCATAGGGAATAGTCTCATACAGGGCGCTGTCAGCACATAGACTCATATTGAATGGAGGCGTCGAAATATATTTTGAAATCATTTGAATTTTTCCTACAATTTTTTAAAAATTCTGCGAAATTAAAATAATTGTCTTAAAATCTTCCGGATTCTTTTTTGACAATTTTGAAAATGTTTTGGAATTCTTTTCCGAAATTTTAGGAAATCATTTGAAACGTTGTAAGATCTGTTAAGATATTTTCTTACAATTAATTTTTCAAAATGAAAAATCCATAAAAAATTTTCCTGGAATCTTAAGAAAAAAATGCTAGTATCTTAAAACCTTTCAAAATCCATGAAAGGCTTCAAAATATAATTTCAAAAACTTCAAAAATCTACATTACGTTTGAAATTTGTTTAAATTTTTTAAAATTTTTAATTAATTTTGAATCTTTTCAAAACTTCTAAATATCTCTCAAACTTATTCGAATTTTTTTACCATTTTTTAATTCTGCAAAATTAAACAATTTTGCTTTAAAATCTTCTTTACACTTTGCCAAAACTTTGGGAATTCATTTGAAACGTTTTAAAATATTTTAAAATATTTTCTTAACATTATTTTTTCAAAATAAAAAATCGATTTCAATTTTCCCTGGAATCTTCAGAAAAAATTGTATTATCTTATAACCTTTCAAAATCCTTGAAAAGCCTCAAAATTCTATTGCAACAGCTTCAAAAAGTTACATTTTGTTAACATTTTTTGTAATCCTTTTAAATTTTCAATTATGTGTCAATGTCAAAGATAAAGAGCAAACTTTTTAAACTGTTGAAAGATAAATTTGAAGCTAATGGTAATTCGGAAAAATAAAAATTAGAGCAAATATAGTAATTCTGAAAAATTGAACTTAGGGCTAATAATAATTCGAAAATATGAAAATTATGACAGTGATTGGGAAAAGTGAAAACCGGACTAAACGGTAGTTCGGTAATTTAGAAATTAGATTAAATGGTTATTCGCAAAAATATGAATTCAGGTAAATTATTGTTCGGCCAAATGAATTTCGGTACAATAAACATTGGGGCAACGAGAATTCGGGAAATATTCACGCGCCTCAAGAAAAAGAATGTAAAGAAATAAATGCTCATTAATAAGGATGAAAAAACAATATAAATATAAACTTACCAGCTGTAAATGCGATTTGCACTTCGCAGAGATCATTGTTTGCGTCATCACAACATTCGCAGTGTATTAACATTTTTTTCTTTTAAATCAGTTCTGCATTAAAATCATTAATGCGATCCGAGGGCAAACTTTTTGACCCCGGATGTGCCTTTTGTGTATATTTGCACACCTTTTCAACGTATTTTAGATAAACCCACGACATTGCACAAATAAATATGCCTCAAAATTGGTAAAACAAAGAAACACCGGCATACCGGCACGTGGTTTCCACGCGTCGCTTTTCTATTTTCTTTATCGCTCCGATTAGAACGCACACGTACCCTTTTACTATATTGAATTACATAATAAGAGCTTCTTTCAATCATCGAAATGTCACACATCAATACAAGCCAAAAACTATATGGAAAACGGAACGAAAAGTCGTTTTATCCGCGAACTTCGTAAAAACGGGGAAGCGTAGGTATTCGTTAAAGCGCAGTCTTTAACTAGAAGTGTATCTCGCTTGCTTGCGACAAACATGCTCCAGCGCGCAGTCGTCTAGACTCTAGACCATGATCCAACCCACTCATGGTCTAGCCAAACATTGTCCCATTTTCGTTGTGATTACGCATACCAGCTCCGCGGCAATTGTTACATAATATTTCTGAAATATGAAAAGTTGACAAAATCCATCTTGAAATCTCGGAGAACAAATAACTCCAAAATTGAATAAGTTGGTTCATAACTTCTTATGAAAAATTGAACATGAAAAAGAAGTTGTAGTTATACGTGTTGAACTCCATAAGAGGAACAATTGCTTTTAGCGAGCTGAAAAATGACTACAACAAAACAAAACAAAATGTATATTATAATTTTGCCCAGGCTATACGAATTTCCAGTCGCCCATGAACATTTAAACAGTTGCTTTTTTTGGACTACTCTACTACTCATGCTTTACGAGAATGGGGTTGTTGCGTGTTTTTAAATATTTTTTTTCACAATTCAATTAAAAGAACACTAAGAAATGAACGTCATTTTAAAAGGAAAGCTTTTTCAAATAAGTTTCAATACTTTTTTTAATGTTTAAAAATTTGAGTAGCGCGGTTGTTCAGTTTATAGCGGAATCAATATGTCCGCTAACTATTGCAAGGGTAAGCAGTATACATAACATATTTTTGTGTTCATTATTGTAAAAGGTTTTTAAAAGTATAAAGAAGAGCCTAAACGTTATTTAAAATGCCCAGAGTTTTACTAAAACCAAGGATTTGTAAAGTGTGACAGTGCGAATGTGCCAAAAGTCGACATGCGGATGGTGAGGCATTTTTTCTCATCGAGTGATTTAAATCACTTATAATCACTCATATTCACTTACTTTAACCTCTGTCGACATACTTTTATGTCGGCAGAGGTTTGAGGGGGAAAAATCATCTCATAATTCCGACATGGCCTTTCGAAAATTTTAAGTAAACAAATATCTCTAAGAAATCGTAATTTGAATTTTCACCAGCTGTCTGCAAGATACTTCATTAGTCAATTAAGCAACTGCAGTGATTGTTTAAGCGGATTGCAGGATGTGAAGTCTTAAGATCACAGAATTTTCTAACAGGGATTTCGATACTTTTTCCTTAGTATTTTTTTCTCGAAAATGAAGTATGAAAAAAAAGTTGAATTCATTAAGCTTTTCAGAATGTTATTCAGTATTTAAAAAATATATTATCTAAAATTCATGCAACGACCCCATTCAACGGTATAAAGTATCGAGCAAATCTAAAAAAATCGAAAATTACACCACCATCGCAAAGGTAGGGTCTACGTGTATCGAAAAAATACGGCAGTTTGAACCGAAATTTCGGTACAAATTCTCCCTTTTCTAGGTCCCGCTATTCGTACCGAAAAAGTCCGGCTATTTGTACCAAACTTTCCGTACACGTAGCCACGGCCTTATTTATGATAATCATTTGCATCAAATCTTCTGAAATGAATAAAAAATCAATCAATATATGTGGGCGTCCGGATGAAAAGAGCCCTTATGACTGGTTCTAGTTTAGGAGCTACTGGGACCTACAGTGAATCTATTGATACTATATTCATATTCCGAAAGCAATCGGAAGTGGTTATATTTATGGTTTGAAGAAAAAGTAAAACATGTTAGCTTATGGCGACTGCTTCAATAACACTGCGTTGGACTGCCGCTTACGTACGTACGACTGTTTATACCGCGCTCCTGATTGGTTCAGCTTAAATATTTATAACTCCAAAACTAAAACTTCAACTGATTTTTGGAAAAGGAATTTTCGATTGATTTATTTTTTATTTTTACATAGCTACATCAGTCCGGACACTTGAGTCTGGGACACCCTGCCAGACCACCCATCTCACGGTTGTGAGACGTGGCCATGAGTGGGATTTACCGCGGTCCTACTGGGAGCCGATGTCATTTTGTCTTGCCCATCCAATCTTCTTGTTCAGTTGATGCAAGTGTCTTTTGGTCTTTTGATCCATCGTCGGTTTGAGCCTTCTATTTGAATCAGCCAAAGCTCTCGCAGCTCCATAAACTGAGCAATTGATGATCCAGAGGTCGGACTCTTGCGAGATTTCTCCACGAAGGGAGGCATCCATTTCAGCCAGATCTTGGGGCTTAGGGGGAACCTGGATGTTTATGTTCCTCCCTGTCCTGAAGTCGATATCATCTCTCAGGGGGTGTCTGCTTTCCGCGGTTGGTCTTGATGTCGCTTCCTCCTCTTCGTCTGCGGTTTCTTCATGCAGCGCTTGGGGAAGCGCTTAGCATTCATATTCAGTTTTCGGGAGGTAGGCAGCTGCTGAAGCTCTGGGTGTTTCTGGCACCACGGAATGTGCGTACATAATGTCCACTCAATGTGAGCACTTTGCCGGCTCGTCGTCGTGTTTTCATGTCAATTAGTTTCAGCACCCCGAACTCTAGGGTGATTGGCACTATTTCCTGACCCATTGTCGAGTTCTCTGCGCGTTCGGTCCGTTCTCTTCTTTCAAACCGAATTGGTCAATTCCTGAAATATAATTCAATTCCAATTTTGCTACATGATTGTCCAATGGATTGGCGAAAATTTTTTTCCTTTGAATTTTCATGCATATCGCCTACAAATGTGTTCGAATCCACAAAAAAATAAATGCGTTAAAAAAAAATGATATTCAAAGGTTCCGCAAGCCCCATAAAGTTTAACACTTTTTGTCCACTTTTCTCTTAGAACGAGGTAATAATTAATCCTATTTAACAAATATCATTGTTTAGAAAAATTATTGTTCACATCTATTTTTGCCTATACTGATACTAGATGTTGCGTTTTTTTCTTAAAATTTTCACTTTTTGTCAACTTTTCACTTAGAGCGAGGTAATATTTTATGCAATTTAACAAAAATAATTGTTTAAAAAATGTAATATTTTTTCTAACTATCTTCTCTTAGAGTAATGCTATAAACTTGCAGGTTTTTCTGAAATTTTAAGCTTTTCTTTGACGTTTTAGTTAGGAAAAAATATTAAATATTAATGTTAATTTAAATAAAAAGTCTCTTAGTAAGTACTTTAGGGAAAATTCACACATAGTATGATCTATGTCGAAAATTTGAAGAATATTTTAAATTCTTCTTGACTTTCGATGACGACATCTTTGATCTGAAAAGTGTGCAAAATTTGAAAAAAATCATATAGATGCATTTGTACTTGGACTGTACATACGTGAAAATAAAATTACGATATATTAATAACAGTTAACGTAAAATGCATTTGAACATGACTATGCTATCTCTCGTATTATACGTAGTAGAGAGTTATATTTTGGCTTAAACTGCTTAGAAAATTGCAACCAATACAATCGAATAACAATTAGGAATCACAATCATAAAACCTATTAATTAATAACAACATCCTGGAATCCCGATGAATAGTAGTGTGAGTGTGAGGATACTATGGACTGTGTCATTATGGGATACCATAGATAAAGGTCACCTCGGGGGGTATATTCCTTTTTTTCAGGCAGTTGCTACTTTTTTCCAATGAGTAGAC
Source organism: Andricus grossulariae (assembly GCA_011634705.1). NCBI lineage: Eukaryota > Metazoa > Arthropoda > Insecta > Hymenoptera > Cynipidae > Andricus > Andricus grossulariae. The sequence continues at coordinate 148,703,181 of JAABKJ010075445.1, read as the reverse complement.
CCTTCAGCTATTGTATCCCGCTGTGTCTTCACACCTATACTACAATTCATCGGTCTTCCAGGTTTATTTGTTATTAATTAATAGGTTTCAAGATTGTCATTCCTAATTATTATTCAATTACATTTGTTGAAATTTTCTAAGCAGTTTAAGCCAAAATACAACTCTCTACTACGTATATTACGAGAGATAGCATAGTCACGACCTACATCCAAAGGCACAATGCGGCACTAAGAGTGCTTTATTACCATCTCTGTCACTTTTACGGCATTAGCCCGAATGCCGCTCCCCTAAACGCTCCTTGGGAAATGGAGTAAATTGTCGAAAATGAGAAGTGCCGCATGTACTCGCACTTCATATTCTCGACAATCGTTTCTGTTGAGTACTCGAGGCCTGACATAGTTCACCTTGACTTCGAGAAATGAATCATGTTCGTTAACGAATTTTCGGTACCAGCTGACAAAAACATCATAGTCAAGGAGAATGAAAAAAAAGGAGGTATAAAAACCTTATGAGGGAGTAGCGACGGTTATGCCCGCAATATTCTGTCAAGCTAATCGTCCTGATCATCAGCGCTCTTGGAGATCCCAAGTTTTCACGGTGCAGTTTTTGAGATTAGCATCCGCTCCCGACGAAATCCCGCGGTTATGCTCATGAAAAACTTTTAACTATATATATAATTTAAAAAAAAAGGTTAAACAACCACCGTAGGGTCCCCCTGGGAGCAACTGTCATCTAAAAATGACATTAGCTCCTAGTAGAACCGCGGCAAATCACACTTATGGCCACGTATCACGACCGTGAAATGGATGGCATGATGAAATTACGACGACAGGCCGGCGAAACCCTCGTGTGCCTTGAGGACACGAAGCGACTCAAGGATGACAGCTTTTTGCAACCATCTCGAAACTGCCTTGGCATATTTTTGGCACGCGGGAATGACTTTAAGGTTACGAACCAGTGATAGTTTCGCACCTCCGAGAGAACCGTTCACAAGGACAATTACTTCAACCGAATATTTTGGGTACAGTCGCTGCAACTCCCTTATAAGTTCTTGATAACTCTCCTCGTTTTCCTTCTCCTTGGCAGTGATGTTTTAGTAGGCCGGAACCCAGAATTCAATCACGACTATGGTTCGTTTCTGGAAGTCTTGGAGAACAATGTCAGGCCTCGAGTGTACAACGGAGACTATCATCCGAAAATCGTTCTTCCATAAAATTTGGCACTTCTCGTTTTAGAAAATTGACTCTATCTCCCTCAGAGCTTTCGGCTGGGCAGGGTCGAGGCCAACACCGTAAGAGCGACAAAGATCGTAATAAAGCACTCTTAGGGCCGCATTATGTGCCAGATAGTATGTGTTCTAGGTACTTTGCATGTGCATGACACGCTCTGCATCTATCGGTGGGAACTTCTTGACATAAAATGCGTTCACGGTATACTAAGGTGGAAGTGACACCGTTCTGGCATGCGAAAATGAAACCTTCTGTACCTGAATTAAGCCCTGATGATCTGAGAAAAGCAAAAGTTTCCTCCTCCGACAAGGACTGTTTTTCTACATTCCTGTGAAAATTTCCTCGCATTTTCTTGTCGAGTAGCTGTTGGTGGAATTTTGAACTTCAGCTTTCTTCACTTCGGCTTTCAAAAGTGAAGCATCTACATCAAGTCATGCACTTTCCTCACTTCAGATGTTAAAATTCAGGCCAAGGGTCTCAGCCACCTGCTTCGCGACTTCGTAAAGGAACACTCCTTTGCCAATCATCTCGCGATTCCTGACCATTTTTAGGAAAGGATCTTTTCCATTTGCAACGATGTAAGCTGTACTTAGAACAATTCGGTTATGAAGACATTGTAGATTAAAAAGTCCGAGTCCGCCTTGACAGCGTGAGATGTATAATCGCGGAACAGACGAATTGATATGCAAGCTTTTATGCATATGCATGATCTTACGTGTGGTAATATCAAGGGCCGTAAGCTCGTTCTTCGTCCAGTGAACCAGAGGTCTTTTTGACCGGGGCGTCCAAATTCTCCATTTTATCCATTCTTAAATGTGATATTACGTAAAGCATGAGGTATAGTTGATGTAGCACACTGAATGACAACAAAATATTAATTTATGAATTAAAAAACACCGGCTTTAAAAAAAAACGCCCCGGTCAGAAAGACCGGTGTACTAAGTGAGGATTTATTTTAGAGTAAAACCTCAAATTGTGTACTTCATCGTACTACATGGCTAAATTTTGTTGTTGAAAATTTCGATAAAATGTGTGACCTTTTTTTAGGTCTGAATTTTTGTTTTTGTCTTTAAATTTTACAATATATATTTTCTTTGTGAAAACTAATCAACCCAGTTTAATGAACAAAAAAAATCCGCTTAAATTTTATTGCTGAAATTTTTCAAGTTTTTTCTTAGTCACTTACGACAATCATGAAAAATTTGAAAAATATGTGTGAAAGTATACAATATTTTTGCAAAAAATATTGGAAGTATCACCCTAGAGTCTAAATAGTCTAAATCTAAAAATATAAATATAAACCCAACCATTTTCTCTCATATTTTTTGTCAATATTTGAAAAAAAATTGTTCATAAGATAATCTCACTGATTGTTATGTACATATATTTCATTAATTTATTCATCCAAACTCGGTTGATCCGTTTTCGAAAAAAACTATTTTTTTATTTTGTTTTCCCCCTCCATATCTCCAGCAGAAATTCAATTTCTAAAAGCTACAATTTTTCTCTGGAATTTGGATACCTTTATACAATTTTACAAGTAGTCAGAGATTTAAAAAAAATGTAGAATTTTCACATTGCTGCAGTTCATTATAATTTATTGTATTTTGTTGTGAAAATTTATTTCCACTTGGGCTGTTTTACCAAAACAAGTTTTCTTGGAAATATTTTTGAGTTTGTAACCGCAGAAAAAAAACTTTCGTTTGTTTAATTTTTTTTTTCTTCCGTGGAAAATATTGTAATGGAACGTGAAATTGAAGAATACGAATGTCCTTGGTAGCATGCGGTAAAATTGCTAAAAGTAAATGAAAAGTTTCTTGTTTGAGGATGACGAACTGTCAAGCGGTCTCTCATCCTTCGCCATAAAACCGCAACGAACCATTTGACGAAAACGTCCGTGTTGGTCAGTTTCCAAAATCCGGAAGCTACGCCTAGGAATTCGCTAGTCATAAACCAAAACTCCGGTTATGGTTGCCATGATGGGGGTCGTTGGGCCATAAACTTGTAAAGCGTTGCTACTTATGCCTCCCCTCTCCGCAAATGTCTGCATTTTCACTTCGGAAGGAAAATTGAAATCAAAATTATTCCAAATCAATCAAATTTAAAGGCTTGGGCAACATTTTGTTTTCAAAAATGTATATAATTTTTATTATAAGAATATCCTTCTCTAATAAACAGAAAAAAGATTTTGAATTAGGAAAATCGGTCGTTTTTATGACAAAGAGGTCGGGCTTAAAAACAAAAATAAGCTGTAACAAACACTAAGACTTTTTTCTGTGTAACTAATACACAAATATACAAGATCAACGGAATTTTTCGAGGGGCTTATTATTCTTGCAATCTGGTGCAATCTTATGCAGTCTCGTGCATTATTGTAATCGTTATAGAAAATCATTATAATACAATCAGTAAACTGTTAAAAATGTTTGAAATTTTAATATAGATTTACTATACATTTGTATATTACATTTCATATACATATATATTGATCAACTTTTAGAAAAGTCAGGTAATTTCACTTTCAACAAATTAAAAATAATTATGGCAGTAATTTTCAAGACAAAATAGTTTCGAGTCTCTGGATTTAACGTCAAGGTCAGCCCCAAAACCGGCGCTAAATCCAGGTTCGACTGTACTTTCAAACTTCTATGTTTTTGTGACTTGAAATGCATGCGAATTAGAAAAAATTTCTGTTTCATTATTCAATTTCAACTTCAGCCCACTCTAATCTTGAGAAGGATTTTTAATTTAAACTGTTTTCAAAACAAAACAAAGCTTCAAAGTCTAGTGTCCCTTTTACGTTACATAGGTAGTGCATTTTTGTGAACCTCTAATTTGACATTTTTGTTTTGAATGAATGTAACTTCTATTTGCTACTATAAAATGCTAAAAATAAATGGGGTTTATCATTATATGTTACTTTTAACATATTTTGTTAACAATATATTTAAATTATAACAAAGTTTCACGATTATTGGGACCGTCACGAGTACTGGGACATTGACCTTATTAATTGCTAACGCTTTCAATTTCTTATTGTTAAATTTTGAATGGTTTTGAAGGTCTAAATGTTGAAATGAACGATTTTTTATTGATTCTATTTGATAAATAAAATAGAAAACAGGACTACAATATTAGTTAATTTCCATTAAAAATAGAGTATAAAAGAAACTTATTCCTATTTCTGTCATCACAGTACCAATTGTCGCTAAAAAGGTGAACTTTTTGTTCAAAAATAGGTGACAAATAGGTGGGAAAAAAAAGTATTGTAAGATAAATAAACATGTAAATAATCCTATTGGGTCAATCCATTTTCTAAATATCAGAGTTGTACGGGAATCTAGCGATGTTGATGAAACTTTGTGAAACATTAGTGTTGGGTGAGTGAAGTTTATTCTTAAAATGGTTTTCCAAAATCTTCAAAATTCAAGGAGTTACAAGATTTTTAATTTTGAGACCCGAATGTTATTAAAACTGCATATCAAAAAGCATTTAACACAAAAATTTATCAACACTCTGTATCTTTCAGAGATTAAGTTTTAGGGTTTCGTAGCCCCAAGCAGAAACCTTTAGTTTCGGTCGGTGTCCGTCCGTCCGTCGATTGTACTTTTTTCCAAGGAGGGAAAGTAGGGAAAATGGGTGATGAGGAAGTGAGGTGAAATAAGGGAGAAGTAGGGGAAATTCGGGGTGGGGAAGTGCGAGGAGAAGTAGGGTAAATGAGTAGAAAAGTAGGGGAAATAAAGGGAGGGGGAGTAGGCGAAATGAGGGGAAATAAAGCGAGAGGAGTAGGAAGAGTGAGGGAAAATTAATGGAGGGGAGTAGGGGAAAAGGAGTGCCAGTTGGGTTAGCGAAGAAAGGGGGGGCAAGTAGAGGAGGAAGAAGTTGGGTAGGGTGGCAGAAGGGTGAAGTGAGGGGAGGAAAAGTATGGGAGGAGATTTGAAGGACTTAATTAACGTCCTAATAGGCTACGAAATGCTTTTTGTAGGTGCCTACTTTGGCTCATTTTTTAGTGTGGCTACGCGACCTCACTATCCACGCGCAAAGATCGGCATAATGTGACGAAAAAAAACAATGTTCCAAATAAGTTTTAGAAAACAATCCTTAACCAATTTTAGATTTTTTTTTTTTGAAAAATTCAGAATTAAATTCAGAATTAATACGTGCAAGTAATTTTTGCTTAAAATTTGATGTTAATGCCAATAGTGAACAAATTTCGATTACAGTCCAAACTCCGAACAGTGCCGTTTTCGGGGCTGTAGGGGAGTATAATTCCAAGAAGCCATAAACCACCACTCTAAGCGCGGTCACGCTCGAATGCGTGGAGAAGAATTCAGCTGACAAACTCCGAGCAATTATATATATATATATATATATAATAAGAACATGAATAAAAAAATATTTATTATTTATATATTTATTACATTTATATTTCTTTTTATATTTTATTATATTTATACATTCATTTCAGTTCATATTTAAATTGTTTGATTTTTTTTCATTTCATAAATTGATTAGTAAATCATATGTTATCATTTTATATATTTATTTATATAAAAAAATATATATTATATACACAGTAAGGCCAAATTCATGGTAGTCATATTCATAATTACGAAAAAGATGCTCTTATGCGCCGTCTACTACACTCTTACTCGCACTCACGCTTCTCTCTGGCTACTATGAAGTTGATCTCACGGTATATATACAGGGTTTCCCAGTATTCAGAAAACATTTTTGTATTTTTAAATTCTAACAGAAAAATGGCGTCGAAAATAATTATAAAATTGTTTTGCTAAAGTTAATAAAAACCGAGTTATTAACAATTAAAGATTAACCAATCAGAAGCACGCGTTAGACGGTTGATAGTCCATGTGCCATCGACAAGAGCGTGTGCATAAACAAGTTCAGTTCGTATAATTTCTCCTCCGTTCGCTTTTCCAGTAGGTTGTGACTCTCGGGTGTAACTTCACCCGTCAACGAGATACAAAAATTAAAAAAATATATTTTACACAAGCTACAAAATGAGATAAAATTCTCATTAATTATGTAAAATTCCCTTGAATTCTGCAGAATTTTCGAGAACTCAGTAGAATTCTCCTGAATTGTGAAGAATTCGTCCGAATTCAGCAGAATTTTCTTAAAATCAGCTAAATCCTCTCTAATTATGTGGGATTCTTTCGATTTCAGCAGGGTTCTTTTGAATTCAGTAGAATTCTCTCAAATTATATATAATTTTCTTAAATTGTTCATAAATCTTTTTAATTCAGCAGAATTATCTTGAATTCAGTAGAATTCCCTTAAAATATGTAAAATTCTCCTAAACTTTTCTCAATTCTGTTAAATTCAGTAGAATTCTCCTAGGTGTGGCAGGATTCTCTTGAATTTAGTCAAATTATCGTGTTAGAGTTAGGCAGAATTCCCTTGAATTAATCATGATTCTCTGGAATTCTGTAAAAATATCACGTAAATTCAGTAGAATTTTATTGAAATCTGTAGAATTCTCTTAAATTGTGTATAATTCTTTTAAATTGAGCAGAATTCTCTTGAATTCAGTAGAATTCTCTTGAAAAATATTTAAAATTCTCTTAAACTTTGTTTAATTCTCTTAAATTCAGAAGAATTCTCCTAGGTTTGGCAGAATTCTCGTGACTTGAGTCAAATTATCGTGTTTTCGGCAGAATGCTCTTTAATTCAGTAAAATTCTCTTACATTTGGCACAATTCTCTTCAGTTGAGCAGAATTCTCTTGAATTGAGTAGATTTCTCTTGAGTTCGGTGGAATTCTCGTGCAACCTGTAGAATTCTGTTGAATTGAGTAGAACTCTCTTGATTTCCGTAAAATTATCTTAAAGTCTGTAAAAGACTCTTGAATTCTGTAGAATCATCTTGAATTCTGTAGAATTCTCTTTAACTCTTTTAGACCTATTGCAAATTATTTAACACTTCTGAATTCATTATAATAAGCTTTGATTTATTTTAAATTCATTAGTCTTTCCAATTTTTATTATTGCAAACGTTACAAGAAATGTAGATAAAATTCCATTGAAAAAATGTGACACGTCAGGGTCATAATTAAATGCTTGATGATTTCAGTGCACGCGTTTAACAAAAAGTACCAAGTTACTTGTTCCGGGTGCATTTTAAAGTGCTAAAGACAGTCTAAAATTGGAACGGGACGACGGCCCTTTAAATCGAAAGCATCATATACTAGTATACCAAATTTGACCAGAGTTTCTCGGAGTTTCCAGTTACAAAGTTCAAATACAAGGATTACGTGGAGTGATTTGTTTATCCAGGAAAGGATTAACTTTAAATATTGGTGAGTCAAGGAAAATCTTTAATTTAACTTATCAAGTTTTTAATATAACAAATAGATTTTTTTAAATCGATTCATTTATTTTAAAGGTGGAGATAAATGGAATCCACGTTGCAAGGGAAAGGAAAGTGTTATGTCAATTCGAATCATTCAACAAAAACAAGGGTCAACATAGTGTATTAAAATATTAAATAAAAGAAATTAAATGTATTCGACCCGGGAAAGCAAGCTATTTGAATTTAAATGTTCTAATTTCACAAATTTTTACTGATTTTCAAAAAAAATTCAAACATTGAAAACTAACTCCTGAATAGTTTTTTGTTTAATTTCAGTTTGAGTAACAAATAAATTTAAAGACTCTTCGAAATAACATTTTGCATAAAAATAAGCAAAAGAAAAGGGTTGACCAATTGACTAATATATTTTTTCTTTCTTTATCAAAATCTAAAACAGAAAAACAACAACGTTGATTTCAAATTATATTTTTCTGAGTAACTTTTCTATTTTCCAAGTTTAATTAAATAAACCAATGATATTTAAAACAGTTGTTCTGTTTTGTGATTTTCCTATTAAATATTAAGTAAATGTGCATAGAAGACTTAGCTATAAAAACCAGTGAAATATTTTGTGCGTTTCACATATTGAAAGTGAATATTTTGTGTAACGTTTATAAATCCATGAACATTTTTCAAAAATTTTACCTTTAAAATTGAATATTATCCATCCGTTTTTCCATTGTGCTTTTTTTTATTATTCGGAGTGCGTATCCACAAAATGAAAACTAATCCAAATGTCTAAATCTTTAGACACTTCTAAACCAAAAATCATAACGCGAAATTTAGCTAAAAACAATTCCGATTTAGCGAAGATAGTAGATTAAAATGAAGCAAGAGCTTTCCAAGTAATGAAGAGATCGCAAAATAAATTGATTGACGAAACCTTATATCAATCAAACGCAAGTTCCTCGAATACAAGCCACATTTTTCTCAATCAAACTCCCATACCAGAAGTGGAGTCTTTTTCAAAAATAAATTTTCAAGATACAAGTATTGTGATAAGCTCAAGTTCTTTTCACTACAATTTAACCTTAAATAATACCGCAAATTTTGAAGACTCATTTTACAAATCAACGATCAAACATAACAACGACAACATAATGTCCACATCACAACAAATTATTACAGTCGCAAGCAACCAAATGGTTTCGCTACGGGACGCGCTCGAGGTCGTACCTTCTTTTACCGGAGATAATATATCATGAGGTCAGTTTATCGAAGGATGTAAAGAAGCTAAAGATATGCTTCCACAAACCTCGGAAGCAAATTTACATAAATTACTTAAAACTAAAGTAAAAGGCGAAGCGCGTAAATGCCTATCCGGAGAATCTTACAATAATATCGAAGAATTAATTGATAGTTTAAAACGCGTGTATTCATCAAATAAAAAGGTATACCAACTACAGGGTGAACTGGGAAAAATTTATCAGTGGGATAATGTAAAATTTATCTGATTCGCGACACGTGTAAAAGAAATAGGCAATAAAATTCTAGGTGCCCACAAAAGAAATAATACAGGGTCCCAAGATAGAAGTTTTAGCGCAGAAATCGCCAAGGATATTAAGGACTGTTTAAAGAATCACAGATATGACCACACTAGACCCTTATAGGCGACCGCAAAGAACTTGACATCATTTATCGATATGTGTTTCTCTTCGAACCCGTATAGACCCTGCTATACACCTGCGCCTTTAATGTAAAGAATCACAGATAGGACCACACTAGAACCTTATAGGCGACCGCAAAGAACTTGACATCATTTATCGATATGTGTCCCTCTTCGAACACTTATAGACCCTGCTAGACACTCGCGCCTTTAATTTAAACAATAACAGATAGGACCGCACTTGACCCTTATAGGCGACCGCAAAGTACTTGACATCATTTATCGATATGTGTCACTCTTCGAACCCGTATAGACCCTGCTAGACACCCGCGCCTTTTATTTGAAGCACCACAGATAGGACCACACTTGAACCTTATAGGTGATCGCTAAGAACTTGAAATCATTTATCGATATGTGTCTCTCTTCGAACCCGTATAGACCCTGCTAGACACCCGCGCCTTTAATTTGAAGCATCATAGATAGGACCACACTAGAACCTTACAGGCAACCGAAAAGAACTTGACATCATTTATCGATATGTGTCCCTCTTCGAACCCATATAGACCTTGCCAGACTCTCGCGCCTCAAATTTGAAAAATCACAGATAGGACCACACTAGAACCTTACAGGGAACCGCGAAGAACTTGACATCATTTATCGATATGTGTCCCTCTTCGAATCTATATAGACCTTGCCAGACTCTCCCGCCTCTAATTTAAAGAATCACAGATAAGGCCACACTAGACAGTCAGAGGCGGCCGCAAAGAGCTGGAAAACATTTATCGATATGCGTCCCTCTTCGAAAACGTATTGACACTGCTATACACCTGCGCCTTTAATTTTATGAATCACAGATAGGACCACAATAGAACCTTATAGGCGACTGCAAAGAACTTGACATCATCTCTCAAAGTGTCCCTCTTCGAATCCGTATCAATCCTGCTAAACACCCGCGCCTTTAATTTAAAGAATCACAGATAGGACAACACTAGAAGCTTATAGGCGACCGCAAAGAACTTGACATCATTTATCGATATATGTCCCTGTTCGAACCCGTATAGACCTTGCCAGAACCTCGCGCCTCTAATTTAAAGAATCACGAATAGGACTACACTAGAACATTATGGGCGACCGCAAAGAGCATGTCGTCATTTATCGATATGTGTCCCTCTTCGAACCAGTGTAGACCCTGCTGGACACACGCGCCTTCAGTTTAAAGAATCACAGATATGACCACACTAGTCCCTTATAGGCGACCGCAAAGAACTTGACATTATTTATCGATATGTGTCCCTCTTCGAACCCGTATAGACCCTGCTATACACCCGCGCCTTTAATTTGAAGCATCACAGATAGGACCACACTAGAACCTTATAGGCGACCGCAAAGAATTGGAAAACATTAATCGATATGTGCCCCTCTTCGAACCCGTATAGTCCCTGCTATGCACCAGCGCCTTTGATTTGAAGAATCACAGATAGGATTACACTAGAACCTTATATGTTTTCGCAAAGAACTTGAAATCATTTATCGATAGGTGTCCCTCTTCGAACCCGTTTAGACCCGGTTAGACAACCGCGCCTTTAATTTGAAGCATCATAGATAGGATCACACTAGAACCTTACAGGCAACTGCGAAGGACTTGACATCATTTATCGATATGTGTCCCTCTTCGAACCCATACAGACCTTGCCAGACTCTCGCGCCTCTAATTTAAAGAATCACAGATGGGACCACACTAGACAGTCAGAGGCGGCCGCAACATTTTCATATTAAGAACTGCACTTTTTTTTAGAACTGCATTATTGTCTAGAACTGCACGTTAGAATATACTCTGATTTACTTCAGCTTTAATTTATCTGCACAGAAGAACAACTGCATCATTATTGTTGCAGCTCATTTTTATGCACTCCAAATAATACTTTTTTTCTCAAAATGAGAATTTTTCACATGTGAAACTACAAGATGAACATAGTTGCATTGTCATTTTCCACTGTCTTATTTTTGTTGCAACTCAAAACAAGACCACATCAGTGAACTTATGAGGATCGGCGTTTTTATATACGTCGACCATTTTTAGACATACCGATCAGGATCCAAGCCACAGAGAAAAAAAAAAAACTTGCGACTTCTGGAAAAATATCAGGGTTTTTTGGACAGAAAGTAATTCCTACACTACTGGCAATAGGACACTTTTTTAGTCTCACACAGAATTGTACCTAATTTGATTTTTATAAGAACACTTTTACCTCTTGGATGCACAGGAAATCGAGAATCCACTAATATATGATATTTTGCAGCTTTTTCTTCAAAATTGCTGTGTTGCGAGGCAATATGTTTGTCACAAAACCTAAGCCATTATTACGCACCCCAAAATGAACATCTCAGGAGGAAAAAATTTACTGCTTCAAATATTGCCGGATAAAAGTACCAGATAGCTTGACTGAATCCCTATTGTATTCGTGGGTTTAATTATTTATAAAAATTGCCATGTCGGAGTTCTGGGCTTCTTTCTGATAATAGTACACGGAAAAAAATAATCGCTTACTTTTTAAGTGACTATTCTATGACTTCTGGATAGACAGAAAAGTGTGATGAGATATCAGTGAATTCGATTAAATAGTAGAAGAAAAGTACATTAATTTTTTTCAACAGTCATTGGGAAAAGTCCACTAATTCTCATGAAAAAGTGTTCAAGAAACCAAGCGATCCTTTCTGATGAATTATAAAAATTTCTCTAGGGTTTAAGAGACTGTCAAATAATTTTTAAGAAAACGGATTGAAGCAAACGTTTGCTAGATTATATTGAAAAGTATATCAAATTTTATTTAATGGTAAACGAATTTTTATATGATTTGTGAAAAAGAATTTAGAAAATTAGTAATCGAAGAATTGATAATAAGAGCTTATAGAATTCCTTCGGTAGTCGTTGGAAAACTGTAAATGCGCAATAAACGTCCTCTGTATCGCCGCGCACATTGCGCGTTTCTAAAATCAACAAAACGATTCAACCAAAAACTTTGATTGATTGAAACAAGCGAATTTGGTCACCCAAACAAAAATTTTGTTCATTCAACCAAAATGTTTTCTGACATTAACCCAATGTGGTCAATAAAACGATTTTGTTGAATGAAGAAATTTTTGTTCTGGGTGTATTCTGAATGAAAAATCGAGTTAAAAAGTATCATAGAAGAATTAGATCAACCGAAAACTGTGCGTTTCATGGAAGTTTTTATATAGCAGAAAACGGTTTGTTTTCAGTAAGGTTAACAAAGGTTTTTTGAACTCGACTGTTTTAATTATTGATTACTTTTGTATAGTTTTCAAACATTTTAAATATTTAAAGACAAAAAGTATTGAGCCCTTTCTGAAATAAGTAAAATAAAATGATTTTTTTCCTTTTCTTTTAATATTGCTTGAGAACTGTTATTTCGCATTAAAAACTGAGTGAAAATGTATTATAAAAGGAATGGATAAATTGAAAACTAAAGGTTAACAACCACCGCAGGGTCCCACTGGGAGTAACTGTCATCTAAAAAAATGACATCGGCTCCCAGATTTTCTCATACTTCAAGTAAACATATAATAAATAAACAAATGAAAATGCAATAATCTCTGACTAAGGTGCTCTTGGAAATTTAGAGCCCTCCAATTAAAAAATAATTAATTGTGGATTGGGGCAAAATTGAAATTATACGAAGAAACTATTTCTGCAAATTAAAATTGAATCAGGCGATCCTTTCATAATTAATGGTCTGGATCGAGAAACTCGCCCAGCGCTTGAGATCGGGTAAAAGTTTTGTCCAAACGTCTGGGCAAACCGAAATTTTAGAAGTAAAAAAATTAATTGTTGAAAATATAGGCTTGTAGATAATGACGAGACGGAACTTTTTTCTATCTTCTATTTTTGGATCGGATAATTATTGTTAATAATAAGCCTAATAGACTAAAAAATGAGTCCCAAGTTCAATTAATTTTTAAGAAATAAATCGTCGGACGTTGGGCAAATATTACTGAAACTATTTCAAACTTGATATACGAACGAAATATACCCTAGCGATGCTAAAAAAACAAAGAAAAACTTGAAAATCGCCTATTGTTTATTATTATCTAATTGCAAATTGAGACAGATCGGTAACCCCGTTTTTTCAGTTTTGCCGACAAAAAGTATCGAGGGAACTTTAGAGTTGATAAAACTTCCAGTCACACATTTGTTCCTTACTATTAAAGGAAGATGTGTGGAAATTTTCAGATCGATTCATTGAAAATTGGCGCAAATATGCATTTTACAATAAATGCATGAGGCGCCGCCAACGATAGCTCCGTGAGTATACTGAGCACCATCAGGCAGCGGGCTAGCCGTTTGACTTTACAGAACTTAATATTTTCAATTATTTTTTAATGTTTATCTGCTTAAGCGACCCCCTTCACCTCCCCAAGATATGTCGAAATGACAAACTTTGTTTTGCATCTATAATTATTTCAGTTATGTTCATATTAGGAAGGAACATTTTAAGTGTCTTGCGTACGTGAATGTTTTGGTTCTTTCTGCATAAGGAACTGATTGTTTGTAAACAAAGAAGACCAATGGCCTGTCACATAGGGAGGAATACAAATGTTACTAGTTCTAATTTTGTTGGACAAGAGTGCAAATCTCTACACACTTTCAGAAATTATATAGACAGAAAGATTTCGCTTAATATCTTATTTATAATTTTTAAATTTAATATGTGAACATAGTTTTCAATTCAATTCAGTTTTCAAATAACAAAAATATGTAAGGAAAAGTTTACACAAAGTGGTAGAAAAAGAACTAGAAGCGAAAAAAATTGGAAAACAAACGAAAAGAAATTATCCAAAAATGTGGTAAGTTATTATGAAACTTTATTTATAATTAAAAAGAAATTGATCAGACCGGATCTATTTCAAATCAGGCCTTTACTTTGATAAAAGTGGATTCTACATAAATTACAATTATTAAAGCATTTGCCGAAAAATAATATTTTAAAAATTACATGTATATAGTGAAAGTTTAACTAGTGTTATTCATTAGATTATAGTCGTCCTAGAGACCGGTTCATTTGACTGTACGTGATATATTTGCGTTAGAAATAATGATAACGATAAAAGTATTTCATTATTGATGTGCCTGAAGTTCCGAACGTTCAAATGAACGAAATATTTTTCCTTATTTCTATTTCACCCATAAATATTGTTCCAATTGCAATTTAAAATATGCATTATAATTTTGTTTCAATAAGAAATTATTTCCACTATAAATAAACAAACATTTGAGCACTTTTTCTGGTTAACAAAGTCATCAGTAAAAAATTTCGTTCATTTGAACGTTCCCTATCTACCCTTCACCTATATACCCATCCACACATCACTACTTTACCACCGAACAATTCACGCCTACCCCGAAAGGAAAACGGCTTAATGATATAAAAAGTGATTGCCAAAGAGCTTATATCATATTTCTCGTCATATTGAATTCCAAATAACCGAATTACTAGCTTTCGGGTTTATTTTATGCGGTATATGCCTGAATCTGTTCTTTTTACAAAGTTATTTAGCATATTTCATTAAAAGAATGATTGTATACTGAAATATGCATTTTCGCACATCTGGAACGATACGTTTACGGCTTGTCACCTTCAGTCATCGATAATGTCGTAACTTGCTCTAATATTTGCTGCACTCTGCAGTTTCCGAGTTATAATTCTGACGGTTAGTCGTAACAGCTGGTGCATCATTAGTAACTCTCACAGTATGAAAAACTTCCAGTTCTTCCTATAAAATCCATTTTCATAAGAATAATCGTATCAATAGCAGTAGGCAAGTCAAAGTTTTTGATTACCTAAAGTACGATTTACTTTACCAGTTGCTTTTTCTCAATATCTTCAGAATCAGTGACTTAGCTAAGACGGATGGCAGAACCAATTGTGCGTCAGAACACCATGTGCTCATAGAACACTTGATGACAGTTATGACGAAAATTAAACAGTCTTTCATTGAATTTGAGAGCAACTCAGCAACTAAGTTTGCCCCCTGAATGTAGGGGCTAGGACAAGACGAATGGAAATTAGGGAAATTCTTTTCAGGAAAAGTTTGAACTGATGAAGGATTCTATACAAGTTTCTCAAGGAATTGCCATTTTTAGTGAATTGTGTAAGCGAAGTAATATTCTCCCAGACGTTTTACTGTCGATTGTCTTTACTTTGGGGAAGCAAGTCCCATAAATTCAAAAGGATTTACACAATTTTAAAACAATTCAATTAAAAATTAAAAGGAGATGTTTGAAACTCTTTAAATAGCGATTCCTGTGCTCCTTCAAGATGGTAAAGAACGTCTTTATCGAAGAAATTCAAATAAGGAAATTAAGAATAAATATTATTGCTTGTTCTTTAAATGTGACATTCACAAGGAAGGCGACCATTTTTTCGATCATAGTATAGGGGCCATCCACAAACTACGTTACCAATTTTAGGGTAGAGGAGATCTCGCCAAAAACTACTGTTGATAACAGGGGGTGAAGGGATGAAGAGTTAGTGAAAGTAACGTTGCGAACTTAAATAACGTTCATTACGTTTCCTGATGATGAATTTTGACAAAATTTGCAAATTTTGCGAAAGATGACCCTACAACGGTTCAGTTCAATGATAACTTAATAGGTTTGAAAATCGCATATTTCAGACTTCACACTCTTTCCTCTATCCCCCACTTTTTACCTTTTTTAAGGGCATGTGATACTTCGTCGTGTAGTAAATCAGATTCAGTTCCCCCGGGGTTTTATCTACAAAAATTAAAAATTTCAAAAACTGTATTTGGAGATGCTATGAAATAGAACAACAGACGTCCCCGAACTCTTTTTTTGAGGGATAATAGCCAAAAAATGTCATTCTGCTAAATACATTTTTTCTCTATGTGCACTATTTAGAGGTTAGGATTTGTTTTTGAGGTATCTACCATTCCGATAATGTTGGTCTCTGTTGCACCTCAAAATACACACATATTAATCAAATTCAGCAAAATGAAATTTTTTACAATTATTACAGAACAGGAGAAATCGGGGACGTCCGTTAGCATGTTCGCTATCATTCCCCAAATTTTGAAGGCAAAATCTTTATTATTGTAGGAAAAAAGTCCCCACGAGAAAATAATTAATTGATAGAAATTGTTTTTAAAATATATTTTTATGAATAAAGTCTCTTATCGCTTTTAATTCAAAAATATAGTGCTAAAAAGTTATATATACATAATTTAAGACAAATAGCATACGATAATAACCTGTCGAGAACCAGCAGAGGGAAAGCCTAGATTTTTCTAGCTAGTAAATCTGGCTGCGGCCTCATAAGAGCCAATACTTAGTTTAGGCATAAAGAGGCAGTTTCTACCCGGATCGTTCGCTCAAAGCACCTATCGCTATATCTAAAACAGCAAACAAAAGTTTACTTTGTACTTCTGTCTAGAATCCTGAATGGCTTCGTCCTTAGTTTCCTCGAATCGTGTAGGTTGATTTTTGCGTCTTGCAGCTGTCACCTCAGGAAACTTTGACTCTGCTTCAAGGACATCAGCTAATTATTTAGCATCGTTGATACATGTTTCAAATTCTTCATAATTTCGCATTGCATACAAATTCTGTATAAGATCTTGAATTACATCATTACATTTCGTTACATCGAGATTCGGCTACTTTAACATCGGACTTACTGCGTTGACATTAGATAGGATTTCATGCCAAATGACAACTGAGCATAAAAATTTGAAGCTTTTGATCTTAGTAGCTAAACACAGAGCTTCATGGCGGGTAGAGAGGTCTTTATGTGTTTCACTTATTTCTATCAACGCATCGTAAATTGCACCTATTTGATAACGAAATGGTTTTACTGTATCTGTTCGACTTGACCAACGTGTATCAGATAACGGTTTTACCGTAAATCTCCAATGATACTTACAAAACGTTTCCCATCTTTCAGTTGACGCCGAAAGAAAATTGTATACCTGTTGCAAAGTTCCGAAAAAATCAACAGCTTCAATACTACATTTTGCAGAATCGTTTACCGCAAGATTTAAACTGTGGGGAGAACAAGGGACATGAAATGCTCTTGGGTTAATGTCAAGTATTCTCTTCTGAACACCTTTGTGTTTACCTTTCATGTTACTACCGTTGTCACAGCTTTGACCCCGCAAATCCTGGACGCTCCAGCCATATTCTTCTAATTTATTTAATACAACCCGCGCAAGTCCTGCACCTGTTTGGTCAGTGGCTTGATGAAATCCAGGAAAACATTCGCGTATCTCGCAATCTTTTTCCTTATTTGTTTCCACAAAACGGACCACAAATGACATTTGTTCACGCGACTTTTATTAGGTGTATAATCAAGGGCGATTGAAAAGTATTTTGCCTGTCTTATCAATTTTATAATGAGTGACACAGTTTCATCTGCGATTAAAGTAATTATTTCATTATGAATAATATTTCCTAAATACGCTGTCGTAATTTTACTATCTACTTTAATTTGAACACGCTTAATGTGCTCACGCATTACGGGGTCAAATTTCGCGATCATTTCAAGCGCTTTCCAAAATTTCCCGTTATTACAATCAAAAAGACGATCAGATGATCCACGGAAAGCCAGGTTTTGTCCCACTAAAAATTGTACAACGCAAGTAGTAAAGGGCAACTATGGCTCGCCAGACGAGATAAGCCCCCACTCCTGTGTTTGCTCAGACGTCTGGCGCAAGTCGGCGGCTGTCTGGGCCTTATCTTGCTAGACGCATGTGTTTGTTTAAATTCTAATCATAGAAGATAAGGAGGTGTGAAAAAGTGAATTTATAGGAATTGTACGTTAGTATAAGGGTACATGTTTAAAGGTCTGTATGACGCAATATCCAAAAGTTGCAGTTATGGCTTCGCAGTTCTAAGCTAATGCCGAAATAGAGATGTCGCTGATGCTTTGCCCTTTGCATTTTATGCAGAAGAAATCTGCCTGACCCTTTTTGAGCTTATCAAAGCTTTTTTTTGAGATGTTAAAATTCGCGCTTGCCAGATGAGTTAACACACCTCACTTCACACATACAAGCACCTCAGGTCCTCCTCTGGAAATAACTTCCTTGCACTCTGGACACGCACCCATTTCGCTAAATGATCACTCACAGATATTGAATAGTTCGAAAACAGCAAAAAATCAGCACTTTCGAAAGAAAAAACTTGCTCGGACGCGCCAGGAACACACAAATTCACAATATGCAAATTTTTATTTAAAAAATAGCAAGAAAAACACACGAAATTTCAAAACTCCGGAGAGCAGCAAATCGACACGTCCACTCTCATAGCTGGAACTAACTAAAAGTCGCAGAAAAAATCTAAACATATCGTTGGACGCGTCTTGTCCATAACTCTAGGAGTTTTGATGCAAGATGCATCCAACCATATCTTTAGGTTTTTTCTGCGACTTTTAGTTAGTTCCAGCTAAATGTCCGAATATTGAAATCCATATTCGAAGGATTTTTCGAATGATAGTGGAGTGGGTAAAAATAATGTTTACATTGGAGTTTTTTCATTTTGAAAAATTTATTTGTATTCTATTATATTCGAGTAACGACATCTGGTGGTCGTTAAAGATGAATTGGTATTCCACAATTGTTTTAACAAATAATAAATATTATAAACAATGTACTTGCTTGAATAATCATTTTTTGTCATGATTAAAAAACTCCTAGAGATATGGCCAAGGCGCATTCAACGATATCTTTAGATTCTTTCTGCGACTTTCAGTTAGTTTCAGCTATATATCCGAATATTGAAATCTATATCTAAAGGATTTTTCGAATGAGAGTGGAGGGTGTAAAAATAATGTTTACATTACAGTTTTTTCATTTTGAAGAGTTTATTTGTATTCTATTGTATTCATGCAACGACATCTGGTTGTCGTTTGAGATGAATTATTATTCAATAATTGTTGAAACAAATAATAAATATTATAAACAATGTACTTGCTTAAATATTCATTTTTTGTCATGATTAAAAAACTCCTAGAGATATGGCCAAGGTGCATTCAACGATATCTTTAGATTTTTTCTGCGACTTTTAGTTAGTTCCAGCTATATGTCCGAATATTGAAATCCACATTCAAAGGATTTTTCGAATGAGAGTGGAGGGGGTAAAAATAATGTTTAAATTAAAGTTTTTTCATTTTGAAAAATGTATTTATATTCTATTATATTCGAGTAACGACATCTGGTGGTCGGTTGAGATGAATTGTTATTCAATAATTGTTTAAGCAAATAATAAATATTATAAACAGTGTAATTGTTTCAATAATAGCTTTTTTCATGATTAAAAAACTTCGAGAGATATGGCCAAGACGCATCCAACGATATCTTTAGATTTTTTCTGCGACTTTTATTTAGTTCCAGCTATATGTCCGAATATTAAAATCCATATTTAAAGGATTTTTCGAATGAGAGTGAAGGGGTTAAAACTAATGTTTGAATTGAAGTTTTTTCGTTTGGAAAAATTTATTTGGATTTTATTATATTAGAGTAACGACATCTGGTTGTCGTTTGAGATGCATTGTTATTCAATAATTGTTTAAACAAATAATAAATATTATAATCAATGTAATTGTTCTGTGTGAACTGCTATTTTCGATCACTAGTTTATTCCGGTCAGGACGAAACAATAAAACTCGGTCTCTTCAGTCTAGGTAGCAAATGTATATTCACGATTTCCAAATTTTGAGAGCGATATATCATTGCGTTTGGACATGGTGAACACCAAAAAAACATTTCATAACTGAGGACTGGTGTGGTCACGTGGTCACCGTAGAGCATGCCCTTAACCATTTGTTCGCACTGCATGAATTTCCTAGTACGTTGATTGATTAGTGGAGATTTCAGAAAGCGACGCTCGCGCCCATCGATCAACTCCCGCCAAAATCATCACTATCCAAAATGGCTAATACCGACAATACCGATAACGGAGATTTCTCCAGGAATACCAATATCGTGGGAGTTCAATCCAACATTACGATTACCAACCCTGCTGCAAGCGTGGATACAGCTTCAGCCATGGCCTCTGTGCTGGAATGCATGGCTTTGCAATAGGGAATCGCCCGCGACAGCGGCAGGGATAAGCGCTTCAACAGGGTGAACGAATTAATTGCCCACCTGAAAAAACGGTTTGCCCCTACCAAAAAATACCAATGGTATTTCGAAAATATCGTGAACCTCCGCATGCGCCAGAATGAAACGGTGAGGGACTACTACGACAGAGTCCAAGGCCTCCTAAGCGGTGCTCGACATGCGGTCGAGGAAAAGTACACAAAGGTTTACAACTTGCGAGCCGCGGATGAAACAAGGGAGAGCACTATAATAATGGGCCCCGTAACCGTTGCGCTGGACGCGTTCATAAAAGGCCACCCGGACGAAATGTCCGCCTTCGTAGATACCAGAAACCCCAAGGACCACGGCGAGGCCTTAGATCAGGCCCTACATAAAGAAGAAAGGCAAAAGCAACTGGAGAGAGCCAAAAATCACCTCTCTGCCTATCCCATCTCCCGACCAAGGGAAGAGAAGCGTTCACCTAGCCTCTACTCGAGGCAAATGGAGAGGAAGGACAAAAGGGAGACGCAAGATTCGACAAGAAATGGCTCAAGCCTAGATAAGGATCCGATAAATTATCCACCTCCCGCTCCTGCAAAATACCCTGTCGTGACAATTGGAACAACCAGGATCACCCTATTCGGTACCCCTCTCGAATTCCACATCGTGAAGAATGACTTCCCAATATCCCCCGATGGGACCATCGGAAGGCCTTACTTGCGGCAAGAACAAGCCCAAATATCTTTCAGGCACAATTTGTTGATCACCCTTTCGGATCCAATCAACCCGATCCCAGTTATTGACAAGGAGTCTCGATCAGCCCGGGCATCGCTCAAACCCGAAATTAAACCCTTCGCTAGGATTCTAAGAATCAAGGCTAGGACGAGGCAACCAGTCGCTATAAACGTCCTCAATCCAAAAATAAAAGAGGGATACCTACCCAGGATATACACCCCTGAGGGAGTGTACCTAGGCGAGGCGGCCGTCTCCACCCACGAAGGAGTCTGCCATGTACTTGCCATCAACACCCGGGAGAAGGACGTGGACATAGAGCTACCTGCCCAGGAAGTCTTGCCCTACGATTTTATCGAACCGCACGACAAAGAATCCACCAATTCCGAATCCGAATATTTGATTAGGGACCTACGAAAGGAAATGGGTAGCTCTTACACTGACCGTGTTAAGAAAATTAAGGACAGCTTAAGCATTTCAGAATTAACATCGGATGAAAGAAACTACGTCTATAAATGGGTAGAAGACTTCGCCGATATTTTTCACATAAACGGACAAAGACTCTCGACTACGAATGTAGTCCAACATAGGATCCCTACCACTAACGACGAGATCATAGCCAGAAAGCAATACCGATATCCCAACGAGGCTGCTGACCAAGTGGCCGTTCAAATAAAAAAACAATATGATAGTGATTCAGCGGTGTTTATTGGTTCGCGTTCGTACATTAAACGGTGTTTATCGGGCAGACGAGATAAAGAGATTTTGATTCGTGGAATTAATAGAGGACAGCTTCCAGAGATTTTCGCCACCTTGTTTTTAGTTTTCAACCTTCTAGTAAATGTGTGGGAGGAAAAATACATCAAAAGGTGCTCATCAGGTCGCCAAATGTCAAGCTCCAAAATTACATGTGAAAGAAAATGTTGAACAATTGAAACTAACTTAGCACTAAGGAAACCAGAACCCCAACCGGATCAACGTTTTCAAAAGTCGAAGAAATAATAATAAACAAAGGATTTGTATTTGTAAATGTTGGAGATATTTAACGAGGTTCATTGGGTCGCATTCATACATTCCACGCTGTTTATCCGGTGCGCGAAATAATCAGATTTTGTTTGATGGGATTAATAGAGGACAGTCTCCTGAGGCGTTTAATACCAATTCTTTCGTTTTCAACTTTTAGTAAATTCGTGGGAGGAAAAGTACATAAAGCGTTTATCATGTCGAAAAATGAAAAGCTTCAAAACGACACGTAAAAGAAAGTGCAGAACAGTGAAACTTACTTAGCACGAAGAACACAAGAACTTTCATATAATCAACGTTTTCAATAGAACTTGGAGGAATCCGCAATGATACTCACCCTTTCATACCCAATTCGGCCCTAATGAGTACCTATATATACTTACTGAAAAATATGTGTAAAAACATTACCGGGAATATATTCTCTGAGTTCAATAGATGTGATGCAGTCTTCAGCAAAGATAACAGCGATTTACATGCAGTCATTATAGCATTTTTAATCAATAATAACTACCAGCGACGAGCGACCTGCCAATCACCCTAAAGTATCTAGCTCGGACATAATAAGAACCTGTATATACATACTAAAAAATATATGCAAAAACATGTAAGCAGGCAGTCAATGATACTACGTCTTACTCTCTAAATTTCTTGGAGTGAGATGCCGCTCCATGGTGTTAATCGTCGCTCCAACTTGAAGCTAGAAGTGAGCTTCTCCCTTTGGAGTGGAGTGTGACTTTTCATTGGAGCGAAAAGTAACTATCGGACTTGGAGCGGCTGGCCACTCCAAATAAGGCGACTGGTCGCTCCAAAGGGGTTGAATGTCTACACCAATGGAGCGATCTGGTCAGTTCAACTAGGAGTGAGTTGCGTGACTCCAATGGATGGAGTCATAAAAGTGACTCCATTGGAGCGACATTTTGAATTCATTAAGGAGTTACATTTCGCTCCTTATGGGCTCAACCAATTATTTTTGAAGGGATGAAAGTAATAGGTTAAAATGTTTATTTCTTGGAATTATTTTTTATTTAATATAGAATTATAATGCGATGAATATTGAATATATATAAAAATCGCTGAATTGAAAAGTATTTACACAAATCTTAAAGTTTTCCTATAAATTTAATGGGCATTTAACAGACTTCAACTATATTGTACGAAAAACGTAGAATATTCTAGAAAATCTAAAAGTCCAGCTAATATAGATTCTATGTCGGAAAAGGCTCCAAACTATAGAAAATAGTTCTAAAAAAAAATGACAGATTTTTCGCCTGAAAAAATTATTCTTTATTATAAGAGAAGTTTTAGGCTCCGAAAGCTATGATCATGGTTCCTTAAAGCAACCAATCCCGACGCAACTGGATCGTGTACGTCATCCACTTTTGCTTCTTCTGTCCTAGAAGGTAAGCAAGAACGGGAAATTTACGCGAGAAAAGATCGTTCAACACTGTTCCTTGAAGTCAGGCGGACATTTTTGACACATCACTATTATAGTCAGAGTCTGATAAAGAACGATCCCTTTTTATTTCTTCATTGGAAATAGAAATTAATAGTTGAAAGTGCCCATCCCAATTTCGTGCGCCATTGTGACCAGTAAATAAAATACAATATGTAGGGTAATTTTCATTTACTTGAAATTCATAAACGAAATAGTTTTCAGTTTCGTCCAACTGACAGATTACCGTTAAATTAATGTTGTACACTTTGGTGGCAGCTTTACATTCTAGAAAAGATCCAAAAACTCCTTCTTGTGCCATGGGATTTTTGTACTGATCGCGGGTCGCACAGGCCAAATTGTGTTTAGCTTCCAGACAATAATCAGCCCAGTTATTGTAGACATGATTTACAATTTTTTGCCGAACAGCATAATTACTTCGAATATCTTTTATAAGAGCAATCACGCTGAATAAACAATCTCCAGATCCATCGGCATCTTGAGCACTATATTTTGCACCATTCACTGCAACTATTTTCGACATTTTGACTTGAGAGAGAGAGAGATCGACCGATTCCTGAACACTTTTCACGAAACACTGACTTTTTCTGGAAACTGAAGTCCCAAAATTCGTTCTCTAAGTGAAAACAGGGGAATTGAACCAATAGGAAAAGATGTCGTAAATCTCTAAAAGTTCTGAAGAAATTGAAAAGTTTCTACGGTCACAGAAGTAATATTTGAAATCATGAAAACCGTGATAAATTACATACTTGCAAATTAACCTATAATTCAATATATTCTGGAATTGTAAAAACATAAATCTTACCTAGACCAGGGAACGATCTAGCGGAAGATGAGTCCAGATATAAACCGGGCTTTAAGCATAATGAGGTCTTATTTAGGTGATAAATTTTGGTCAGGTATATTGCACTATGTGTGCCAAATTTGTACCTGTGAAAATTCGACTTTGGATTTTTCATGATGAAACCCACCCAATTTTTTCGTTTTCTATATCTAATTCTCTATATTTTTTAAATCTGCCAATATTAACCCCTATGTCTTTTGAAATTAACATGGGGTTTGAAATATGAAAAGTTCGGTTTTCGAACAAATGGAAAAAAGGAGTACTTTTTTTTAATTTGTTGGAAATTAAAGTTTGGTCACCTCAAAAGGAGGCTTCAAGAAATAATTTTCACGCAAGAAATTTTCATGTTGACCCCCCTACCCTAACCACCTTGCATTGTGCCCAGAAAATTCCCTAAACAATACAAAATACCAGTTTTATGTAAAATTCATGCTAAGAACGGTATTTTTTGAAACTTTTTCAATATCAGTTATTTTAATTCGATAAGTGACAAATTTAAAAGTATTTAATAACTAACTAATCGTTGCCTAAATAATTAGCAATTGTTGAAACAATTTGTTTCGCCTTTAAATCGTAAAAAGTTAGTATTTTTTGGGATAAATGATAAAGTTGATGTATTTCAAGAGTAATATTTATTTTTGAAGATATTTGTGAATTATTTAAACAATTTTCATTTGTTCAAAGATTTTTTCGTCCCCAAATCGTAAAAAGTTATTATTTTCTGCAATTAATGGCACAATTAATGAATATTGAAAGTAGTGCATTTTTAACGCTATTTGGCAATTATTTAAACAATTACTTTTTTTTTTTAATTTCTTTCCCTGAAAATCTAAAGATGTTAATATTCTGTGAAATGAATAACGCAATTAATGAATTCTGAGAGTTATGTTTTGTATGAAAGACAATTTAAAAATATTAAAGCAATTTTCAATTATTAAAACAATGCTTTCCTTTGTATATAAAATAAAAATTATAATGCATATTTTTATCTGTAACTGAAAAATATTTCTAGGTAAAATAGAATTGGGAAAATATATATCGTTCATTTGAACGTGTAGAACTTTAAATTACAAGAAAGGTTTTAGATACTCAGGTAGTTGAAACTCGTCGCCGTTCCCCTTCCACTGCGTTGTTCGGTAGGAAGCCACCATCTGGCTGTTCAGTCTCAGAATCCCGAGACGATCCAAGCGATATGTCGCTTTTTCGATACCAAACCGATACAAGACAAAACCGAGACTGGAGTCTCAGAAACCGATACCGATACGAGAAAAAACCGAGATTTTTCGATACGATATCGAGACAGTCTCGTATCGAACCCCTGTGACTGGTCACGGAGATAATATGAGGAAACCGTAGAAAAAAAGTTTTTTAACTTTTTAAAAAAAACATTATTTGTGTGACCAGTCACAGGAGTGCCTTCCCGCCTCACGTGGCGCTGTAAAAGGTGCTTTAGCTTTTTCAAACGTTTTTAAAAAAACATTATTTCTGTGTCCAGTCACAGGGGTGCGTTTCAACCCCCACGCGGAGTTGGAAAAGGGTTTTTTTGTATGGTATAGATGAGTACGCAAGGCGCATCTCAGTTTGCTTCTTTCATAAACACTTGTCTGGCAAAGGATGTCAGCTGCTGCCAACAGAACCGTGACGCGCTCGGGTAACATCGGAAATGCTCGTTGCCAGGGCCGGCACTATACATTTGGCCGCCCTTGTGTAAAAAAAAAATCCGCCCCCCCCCTTCTTAAAAAAAGAGAAGAAGGACATTTTCTACATACATATACTCATTTCATGCAGAGGTTACATGAACCTTGGGTCAATATACACCTGGAATATGCTCATAAAACGCATCACAGAGAAAAGTGGATGGTCAAAGTTAGAGGGTCAAAATTTAGACAGCCAGTCCGATCTTCTAGATGGTCTAAAGAGCCATCCAGAATTTTTTTGACATAGTCTGAGAGGTTCTCATTTTATGCCCAGTCTGACTTTTATAAGAAGGTCAGACTCACTATCAGGGATAAGCAAGGTATTCTTTCGGGATGATCAATACGATCATCTTGTTTTCACTTATTTCGACCATTCACGGAAGAGCAAACGACCCATCGCGGAGGACCAACGTGCTTTTCACATTTAATCGTTTCAAATAAGCGCGCCAACCTTAACCAATCCGGTAGTCGACGCGATGCCGTGATCATTGTAGTAGTCATTGAGCCGTTCAGCGTCACATTTGCTGTTTATTGAACTTAAACATGTTTTTAATAAGTTCAAACTGCTTTTTGATATTTCGAACATTCGTGGAGAGTGAAGTGCATAAGAACATGATGGAAAGTAAATTGAGCTTATTCATTTGATTTTTCAACGTCAAATTTGATGCTTCCAAGGGATTTAGAATAAAGGTGTAAGTGGACGTTCAGCTTTCAATTTCTTGTCACCGTGTCGTTTCAAACTGAAAACGTGCAAAAAATGTCAGCATTAATTCATGATGGAGAAAGAAAAGAGATGTGAGATATTGGTCTCTGAATTCACTTCAATGTTTGAAATCTTACAATTCAGTGTGACACCGTGCCGTATCCTTAGCCTCTCGTGCTCAAAAAATATATTGTCAATGTGCACTGTTTTTGATTGTTAAATTATGTCTCATACACGTCACTCTCCAGAGAGAATAAAAAATGCTTTCAGAATTCAAATATTTCATATAAATTTTCAGGTTTTATAGGTTCCACTTAATTTTATAATTTCCAGTCTCTTATAAGAGAGAGACTGGCTTGATTGGCCAATCAAGTTCGAGCAGTCCCTACCATGGGGCGCTCTGGCCAATCACAGGCATCGTAGAGAATATATGTGAGAACAACATAACCTGAAACTTCAGATTCAGGTCAGCCCTGAAGAAGTGAACTGCAATGTTCACAAAACGTCGGAAAGTTTCGTAGTTTTACACACGATTGAAACCCGAAAAAGTTTCAAATTTTTAATTTAAATTCATCAACTTTAAAATAGTAACTACAGATCCAAATGTATGTAATTATTTTGCAGCAGACGGTCTTGTCTGAAAGAAGATCTCCCCAGGGGCACCTCACTTCGGAGGTCTCTGGGAATCTGGAGTCAAAAGTACTAAGCATCATCTCAGACGTTCAGTTAGTGGTAAAAAGCTAACTTTCGAACAGCTTACCACGCTTTTATGCCAAATAGAAGCCTGCTTGAATTCACGGCCTATAAATGTTGAATCTGATTCTGACACTGACAATGTCGTGCCTTTGACCCCAGGTCATTTTCTAACAGGAGGTCTCATTTTATCGCTACCATAACCTTCATATCTTGATGTAAAAGATGGTCGTTTAGACGCTTGGCAAATCGTACAGAAAAAGGGTAATCAGTTCTGGAAAATCTGGTCTACGGAGTATTTAAATACATTGCAGCAGCGTTCCAAATGGGATCGAGCTTATCCTAACATAAAACCTAATGGATTGTTTATACTTCGTGAGAAGCTCCTCCCTCCTACGAAATGGGATATGGCTCTTGTCGTGCAGTTTCACCCGGACCCTGACGGCAAGGTCCGTTTAGTCACAGTTGAAACTGCAACATCTGAATTAGACCGCCTAATTACGCAGGTGTGTCGATTGCCAGTATATTCTAATTATTTAGATGACAGTGATATGTAAAATTAGACATAAGATGAAAAAAGTTATTAGTTGTAATTTTGCAATTGTACTTGCAATTTTAATTCAAACCACGATACAAATATTATGTTAGATCGGTTATAATTAACCGAAGTGGGCGGTACGTTGCGGCCAATTGATTTGATATAACTGTATTAATTATACAGTATAGCTTGACTCATTTTGATTTAAAGTTTCGGTAATCCTCGTTATTTCTCGTAGCCTATCGGAAATCCTTCCTTTGTTTGAACTGTCTTGTCTGCAAGTGATCAGATAGATTTCGTAGTGCTCATGATCACACTTACAGATCTGAGAACTCGTGATTTCTTGGTTCTTGTGTAAATCAAATCTAGTGCATTATGACAATTATCAAGAGTGAAAAAGATTTAAAAAACTATGTACTATGAAGACGCTGTTTTACAATAAAATGTATATTATGTTATTAGGTTCATTAACAGTGTATCAATATCAACATTCCTCTCTGAGTTTGACTTTATTGCAGTGATAGCTATTTCATTAGCGGTTACAATCCAAATTAAAAATTCAATTTACAAATACTAAGCACATAGGATGCGTATTTTTTGAGCTATTTCGATGTCTCAAGTTAACAAAAAAAGTATATAATTAAAAAATAAGGTTATCAACCACCGCAGGATGCCACTGGGAGCAGCTTCCATCTAAAAAATGACACCGGCTCCCAGTAGGACCGCGGTAAGTCCCCCTCATGGCCACGTCTCACAACCGTGAGATGGGTGGTCACAGGACACGACGAAATCACAACAACAGGCCGCCGGCGAAAAACTCGCGAGTTTTGAGGACACGAAGGTACCCAAGGATGACAGCTTTCTGCATCCATCTCGCAAGTGCCGTGGCATATTTTTGGCACGCGGGTATGGCTTTAAGATAAACAAAAGTCCAATTTTCGCAATATTCTTTGAGTATTTTGGCAGAAAGTAAACTTTCTTTTACTAAAACCAGCCTACGGATAAATTGGTGAAAAATCCCTCACATTTTGTCCATATAAAATGTGTAGTTTTTAACATAATTCATTTTGTAGAGAAGTCCGCCATAAAAATGGGTATAATGTTCATCATTCAATAAACAAAAGTCCAATATTCGCAATATTCCTTGAGTATTTGGGCGGAAAGTAAACTTTCTTTTACTAAAACCAGCCCACGGATAAATGGATAAAAAGTCGCTCACATTTTCTCCATACAAAATGTGTAGTTTTTGACATAATTTATTTTGTAGAGAAGTCCGCTATGAAAATGGGTATAATTTTTATCATTCAATAAACACAAGTCCAATTTTCGCAATATTCTTTGAGTATTTTGGCAGAAAGTAAACTTTCTTTTGCTATAACCTGCCCACGGATAAATTGATCAAAATCCCACACATTTCGTCCATATAAAATGTGTAGGTTTTAAAATAATTTATTTTGTAGAGAAGTCCGCGTTGAAAATGGAAATAATGTTCATCATTCAATAAACAAATGTCCAATTTTCGCAATATTCTTTGAGTATTTTGGCGGAAAGTAAACTTTCTTTTGCTATGGCCAGCCCACGGATAAATTTATAAAAATCCCACTCATTTCGTCCATATAAAATGTGTAGTTTTTAACAGAATTCATTTTGTAGGGAAGTCCGTCATTAAAATGAATATAATGTTCATCATTTAATTAACAAAAGTCCAATTTTCGTAATATTCTTTGAGTATTTTGGCAGAAAGTAAACTTTCTTTTACTAAAACCAGCCCACGGAAATATTGATGAAAAATCGCTCACATTTTCTCCATATAAAATGTGTAGTTTTTAACATAATTTATTTTGAAGAAAACTCTGCCGGAGAAATGGGTATAATGTTTATCATTCAATTAACAAAAGTCCAATTTCCACAATATTCTTTGAGTATTTTGCCAGAAAGTAAACTTTCTTTTACTAAAACCAGCCCACGGATGAATTGATGAAAAATCGCTCCCATTTTCTCCATATAAAATGTGTAGTTTTTAATATAATTTATTTTGAAGAGAAGTCCGCTATAAAAATGGGTATAATTTTAATCATTCAATCAACAGAAGTCCAATTTTCGCAATATTCTTCAAGTATTTTGGCAGAAAGTAAACTTTCTTTAACTAAAATCAGCCCACGGATAAATTGATGAAAAATCGCTCACATTTTGTCCATATAAAATTTGTAGTTTTTAACAATATCGTTCAATGTATCCGAAAATGTTATGATGCAATAATAATAGTGATATAGTTGTTCAAGCCTGCAGCTGGTTTTAGTGAAAGAAAATTTACTTTCTGCCAGCATACTCAAAGAATATTGGGAAAATTCGACTTTTGTTAATTGATTGACGTATATTATACCCATTTTTATGGCGGACTTCCCTTCAAAATATATTATGGTAAAAACTACACATTTTATATGGAGAAAATGTGAGCGATTTTTCATCATTTTATCCGTGGGCTGGTTTTAGTAAAAGAAAGTTTGCTTTCTGCCAAAATACTCAAAGAATATTGCGAAAATTCGACTTTTGTTTATTGAATGATGAACATTATACCCATCCTTATGGCGGACTTTTATACAAAATAAATTATGTCATAAACTACACATTTTATACGGACAAAATGTGAGCGATTTTTCATCAATTTATCCGTGGGCTGGTTTTAGTAAAAGAAAGTTTACTTTCTGCCAAAACTTATTTTTTACGATTGAAAAATATACTCGCCCTTTCTAAAAATTATGAATAACAAATTTGTACATCCTCTTTGAGTTAACAAGTTTGCCTATTATTATTTCTTTTCTTTCCTTGTGTCGTCTTCCAAAACATTGAATTTTGTTATTTTTAATGTTATTCTTCACGATTAAAACAAAAACTACGCGTCCTATCAAAAAGTGATTATTACAAAATTTGTATATCTTTTTTGGGTGCTCGATTTTTGTAATCTTCATCTTTTTTTTTGTATCTTGCATAGTTTGACCGCAAAATGGAATTTTTAATTATTTTTTGTGCGATCAAAATTAGAATTTTCGATTTTTTGAAAAAATTCCAAAAGTTGTTATGATAGTCTTGTAGGGCTCTCAAAAAGAAACGTTTTTCTATTCTTGACTTTTTTTCATATCCTGCGTCGTTCGGCTTAAAATATCAATTTTCGTTTGTTTTTTGGGCTTTTGAAAATGCTGTAACTCCAATAATTTGCATTTTATCGAAAAATTTCACAGAGATAAATTGTTTGTCTCTTGGAGTACTACTGATAATCGTACATAGAATTTTTAAATTTTGAAAAAAAGTGGTCTCAAAAATTTTCAAAATGTGCTCAGTTTTTGATTTTTGATCCAAAACAGCTGGTTAACGAACTCGTTCTTTCTTTTTAGGCCTTCAAAACGTGTGCCAAATCACAATCGAATCTGATCAATCTTTCGAAAGTTATCGTGCCTACACGATACTACAGACACACAGACAGGCGGACAGACAGACAGACATACACCTTCGTAAAAACCGTTTTTTTCTGACTCAGGGGGCCTCAAAACGTCGACATTTGATTGAATCCGCGAAAGTCATTTTTCACATAAAACCAATACCTTCTCATTGAGATGAGAATGTACAAAAAAAAAACCCCGGTTTAGCAATTGATCTGTTCTAGCATTTATTGTATGTCAAAAGGGACCTCGTAATGAAATTTTCTCACTAAAAATATTGGATGTGGCTTTTTTTAGAGAATTTCACTTATTATTTCGATGTAATGCCCGGACTATACAGTGTCGATCTTGGTCGAGCAGCAGTGTCCCAGGCAATTAAGTAAGTCTGCAGTTCTGGTTTTATTTGAAAGTGTCAATTCATATTCTTCACTGGTGCAGTGCTCTTTGGAATTCGTGGGACGCTTGGTCGGCGAGTTTTCGAGTGAATGGTGTCGTATTCTAAAAGTATGATTGAGCCGAAGTTAAAAGATCGTAACGCCTTTTCTGTACTCCTGTTTCATCGTGTTGGTATCGATTGTGATTTTCGACAATCGATACTTGCCGGTCGGAAATTCCACGCCCTCATTTGAGCATGGATAATATAATAATAATAATAAATCAATAAACCACAATAATATTAATATGGTTTATCACTCATATGATTTTACAAAGATGATTGAGTCGAAGTCGAAAGATCGTAACGCCTTTTCCATACCCCTGATTCGTTGTGTAGGTATCGATTATGATTTTCGACAATCGATACTTGCCGTTCGAAAATTTCGTGCCCTCATTTGAACATGTATAATATTATTATAATAAGAAACCAATGAACCATAATAATAAACCAAGAAATCATTAAAATATTATTATGGTTTACCACTCATATGATTACATGATTTATATTGATGATTATATTTTGTTAATTATGGTTTCATTGTTTTTTTTACATTCTCATATCAATGAGAAGGTATTGGTTTTATGTGAAAAATGACTTTCGCGGATTCAATCAAATGTAGACGTTTTGAGACCCCCTCACGACTGGACAATTCTGCCCTAGAGGTTAAGCACCTCCTTAACTCAACTTTTTATCGAAGTTGAGAGTTTCATATTATTGAACTCGTCTCAAAAAGCTACATTTAATGGTGTTACTGAAAATGAAAATTGTTTATAACAGCTAAATGCAAAGAAGATGTAAGTCATTCTTGTAAATAGGCCTTCTACGTCATTGAAATCTGGATACATCGTTCTTATTCTGTATGAGTGTCATCAGATATTGGATGTATCTTTCCCCGGGAAGGGACTTAGGGGAAGTGAGGGGACAGAAAGCGATGGGAGGGGAAGTGGAGGAAGTCACGGAAGGGGAATTAAGAGAAGAAGGAGAAGGAGAATTAGAGGAAGTGAGGGTTGGAGAAGTAGGGGAAGTGATATAAGGTGAAGGGTTAAGTAGGGGAGGGGATGACAAGAAGTGTGGGAGGGCCTATTAAAGCTAGTATAGTAGGGGAAGGGATGGGAAGGAAAGGGGAAAAATCATTGCGAGGAGCGTAGAAGGGATGGCAGTGGGGAAGATGTCGGAGAGGGGAAAGTGGGTGGATGTTAGTGGAGGGTTAAGGGGTGGATGGGGATGATAAGATGTAATCAGATAGGATGAATAGATGAATGAATGAATAGATGAATCTTCAAACCAAAAAGAAAAATCTTCAACATAAGAGTAGAATTTACAACCACGAATAATTTTACAGTCAAAAAAGAAAAAAAATTATCCAAAATGTTCAATTTTGAAGCCAAAAAAATGAAGTTTCTAAAAAAATAATTGAATTTTCAACCGGAAAATATTAAATCTCAAGAAAAAATTCTATTTTTAACCTAATAATAATTTTAACCTAGTTCAAAGTTCTACCCAATAAGGAGACTTTTTAAGAAAACAGTTGAATTTTTAATAGCAAAGGATGGCTTTTCAACAAAATTGTAAACATTTCAACCAAATAGATCAATGTTTAACCAAAAAGATGAATTTCATCCAGTAAAATAATTTTCTATCAAAAAGCCGAATTTTCAACAAAACAGCCGAATTTTCTACCAAAAAGGATAAGTTTTTACCAAAATTTTGTAATTTTCAACAAAAAATAAAATTGCCAGAGAATGAATAAAATGTTGCACGAAAAAAGATGAATTTTTAATCAAAAGTATAATAGTAAACTCTTCAACCTAAGATAATTGACATTCAACCAGAAATACTTAAATATTTGTAGAAAATTTTGGAGAATGAAAATTATTTTTGTTTGATTGAAAATTCAATTATTTCTTTAACGTGAAACTAATTTGTTAAAAAT
Organism: Andricus grossulariae; assembly: GCA_011634705.1. NCBI lineage: Eukaryota > Metazoa > Arthropoda > Insecta > Hymenoptera > Cynipidae > Andricus > Andricus grossulariae. Next base: position 148,669,377 of record JAABKJ010075445.1, on the reverse strand, counting down.
TGATTTTTTGAGATGAAGATTCATTGTTTTAGTTGAAAATTCATCTCATTGGTTGAAAATTCATTTCTTTGGTTGAAAATTAACTTCTTTAGCCGAAAATATTACTATTTGGTTAAAAATTAATCTATTTGATTAAAAATTGAATATTTTTACTTGAAATGTTAAGAAATTAAAGCGTTTGAAATTTATTAAATATAATAGCCAGATTAATTTTAATTAAATAATTTATTCTCCTATTTTCGTGAAAAATCTCCTTATTTTTCCTGTTCTCAAACAGTGATAGAATAAAACGGAATTTTCGTTATTAAGACTGAAGAATAATAGTTTAAATAACCATAAAAATTTTGTTTTTCAAACATTCAAAATATTAGGCTTTGTACGCTAACTTTATAAAATCTTATAACATTCGGGGGGAGGGGGGGGGGGTAAAAGTTAATTTTTTGGTTTCTTACATGGGGGGGGGGGTTTCAAAATTTAAGAAAAAAAAACTTACGTAATTTAAAGAAACAGTCGAATATAGAAAAAAAGTATGGATTCTCAACAAAAAATGTAATAGTTGACATTTCACCAAAAAAAAATTTTATTTACAATAAAAAACAGTTGAATTCAACCAAAAAAGATGAAGTTTCAAAACAAATAGGCGAATTCTTCACAAAACAGTTGCATTTTCTACCCAAAAATATTAATTTTAGAAAAATGTAAATTTTGAACCAAATAGATGAATTTTAAAGTAAAAATGGTACAATTTTCAACCGAAAATGAAATAATTAAATTTGCAGCTCAAAAAATTCATTTTCAACCAAGAAAAAACAACTAATTTTCAACAAAATAGTTAAATTTTCAACCAAAGGGATAGATCTTCAACTAATAAAATTTATTTTTTAACAAAGTATTAACTTTCAACCAAGCTGTTTAATTTTCAGTAAAGAATAATAATTTTCTACCAAAGAAGATGAATTTTTCATCTAGAGAAATGAATTTTCTATCAAAAAATTTGAAAAAAAATAAATTTTTTTTTTTTTTTTAATTTAACCAAAAAATGAGAATTCTCAACAAATAATTTAATATTTGATATTTCACAAAAAAAATTTATTTTAAATAAAAAAACAGTTAAATTAAACCACAAAACACTAATTTTAAACAAAATATTTGAATCCTTAATCAAAGCAGATCAATTTTTAATCAAAGATTTGCACTTTTAAACTTTCTAGGACGGAAAAAATGTCAAACAAATTGTTGAATTTCTAAGACAAAAAGTGGAATTCTACACTAAGCAGTTGAATTTTTAAAAAGATTAATTTGCAACCAAATGGATAAATTTTAAACTGAAAAATGGTAGATTTTCAACAAAAAATGGAATAGTTAAATTTACACACCAAAACATTAATTTCCAACGAAACAAAAAAAAAAACAAAAAAAGAATTTTCAGCAAAATAGTCAAATTTTCAACCAAAGAGATGGATCTCCAACTAATAAAATGAATTTTAACAAAGTACTTCAAATTTTAAACAATTAGTTTAATTTTCAATCAAGAAGAAAAATTGTCTACCAAAAAAGACGAATTTACAAACAAAAACTTAAATTTTCAACCAAATAGTTTAATTTTTATCTAAAAATGATCAATTTTCAACCAAAAATGAAATAGTTGAATTCATAAGTAAAGAAATTAATATTTAAACGAAAGAAAAAGAATTTTCATAGAAAATAGTCAAATCTTCAACCAATAAAATGAATTTTCAAAAGTAGTTTAACTTTTATCAAACTAGTTGAATTTTCAATGAATAAGTATAATTTTCTACCAAAAAGACGAATTTACAACCAAATAAGTAAATTTTCAAACAAATTTTTCAATCTTCATTTTAAGACAATCAATTTTTAATCAAAAATGCAAATTTACATTTGCAATTAAAAAAAATTATTTGAAAATAAAATAAATAAAATTTTTTTTAAATAGTTGAATATTCAACCAATAAAATTTATTTTCAAGAAAGTAGTTCAGGTTTCAACTAATTAGTTGAATTTTCAAGAAAAAAGAATAGTTTTCTACGAAAAAAATGAAAGTATAATAAAATACATGAATTTTCAACCAAAAAGTTCAATTTTTATATAAAAACGATCAATTTTTAACAAAAAATGGAATAGTTAAAATAACAGTCAAAAAATTAATTTAAAACAAAAATTTCAGCAAAATACTTAAAACTTCAAGCAAGAAAATTAATTTGGAATTCTGTTTTTTAATTGTGAATCTTTTTCATGCTCATTTTGCATAAAATTATTCATGATAAAATAGATTTCGTTCCATTTTCAGCAAAATAATTAAATTTTGAACCAAAAAGTAGAATTTTTAATCAAACTGTTGCATTTTTAACCAAAAATGATGAATTATCAATCAAGAAGTTTAATTTCCTACCCAAAAAAAACGAGAATTTTTTAACAAAATATATGAATTTTCAACCATTTTTTTCAATATTAATTTCCAACAAAAAAAAAGAAATTTTTAAGAAAATGCTTCATTTTTTAACCAATGAGATGTTCTTCTGATAAAATAATGAATCTTCAAAAAAAAAAAATAGTTTTCAACAAAAGAGTTAAAAATTTAATCAAATAGTTGAGTTTTCAACCAAAAAAAAAATTGTTTAATTAGGAAGATTAATTTTTCACTAAAAAGGACGAATTTTTAATTGAATACATGAATTATCAACAAAATAGTTGAATTTACAACTAAAATAGATACATTTTTTACCAAATAGTTTCATGTTTAATTAAAAAAGATGAGTTTCAGCCAAAACTGGAATAGTAAAATTTTCTGCTTAAAAAATAATTTTCAACCATAAATGAAACGAATTTTCAACAAATTAGTGCAATTTCCAATCAAAGAGATGAATCTTCAAACAAACAAAAAATGAATTTTTATAAAATAGTTGCGTTTTCAACAAAATATATAAATTTTGAACCAAATAGTAGAATTTTTAAACAAACTCTTATATTTTTGACCAAAGAGGATAAATTGCCAATCAAGAAAATTAATTTTCAACCAAAAAAGACAAATTTTGAACAAAATACGTAAATTTGCAACTGGAAAAGATCGAAAATTATTTTTAACTCAAAACCGAATTTTCAACAAAATAGTTCAACATTTAATCAAATAGTTGATTTTTCAACAACCAAAAAAATTATTTTTTAATTAGGAAGATAAATTTTCTACCAAAAATGACTAATTTTCAAACAAATACATGCATTATCAACATAATAGTTGAATTTGCAACTAAAAAATATGAATTTTCACCAAATAGTTTTATTTTTAATTAAAAAAAAATAAGTTTCAGCCAAAACTGGAATAGTAAAATCTTCTGTTTACAAAATAATTTTCAACCATAAATGAAACGAATTTTTAACAAAATAGTGAAATTTCCAATGAAGTAGATGAATCTGCCAAAAAAAAAAAAATGTATTTTTAACAATGTTGTTAAACTTATAACCAAAGAGTTGAATTTTTGGCAAAAAAGATGATTTTTTAAAAAATATTTGCGTTTTCAACAAAATAATTAAATTTTTAACCAAATAGTAGATTTTTTAAACAAACTGTTGCATTTTTGACCAAAAAGGAGAAATTCTCAATCAAAAAGATTGATTTTCTACCAAAAAAGAATAAATTTTTTACAAAATACATGAACTTTCAGCTGGAAAAGATCAAAAATTATTTTCAACCAAAAAAAAACGAATTTTCAACAAAATAGTTCAATTGTTAACCAAAGAGATTAATTTTTAAATAAAATAATGAATCTTTCAACAGAAATTAATTTTTAACAAAATTCTTCAATTTTTAATTATATAATGAATCTTCAAAAAGAATGAATTTTAAACAAAACCGTGAAATTTCTAACCAAAGAGATGAATATTTAACCAAAAAAAGGAATTTTTAACAAAGGATTTCAGCTTTTAACCAAGAAGTTGAATTTTTGAGAAAAAATATGACTTTTTAAAAAATAGTTACATTTTCAACAAAATAATTAAATTTTCAACCAAATAGTAGAATTTTTAATCAAATTGTTACATTTTAAACCAAAAAGTATTAATCGTCAATGCAGAAGGAACCATTTATCTCACAATTATCTGGCCGCTATTTGTAACATTCAAGCATTTTACACCTGGGTTAATTTGCACGCGCGTTCGGAGCAGCATTTGCAATTTTCTTCAGCGCCAATCAACGAGATCGTCTTAACGTAAATTAATCAATGAGTACGCATTTCAATTGCAAGCGATGATTCACATCTATTGAATTTGATAATTGCGTGCTATATTTTACTTTCATAATTGTACCTAATTTCAATTATATGGAATGCCGTTGTATGTATGTGTGCGCTTGATATCTTGTCCATTCCCTATTTAATTTTGATTCGATCGTATTGATCAATTTGTTTTTAACACACGTATTTTTCGTGATTTCTAAAATATATACTTGATGACTTCAATCTCATGAATCATGCTTTTTCATTTCAAAAATGTAATTTTTTAGAGATCTTGATAAAATTTTGAAACAAGTAATTTTATTTGAAATTGAAACTAGACTTTCTTTTAGAGTCAATTGAATATCAATATTGGATAATATAAGAAGCAATTAAAAATAGTAACGATAATTGGAAACCATTATACTAAGTAATTTAGAGCAAATGTGGCTTGACTTGGATTCTGTGTCACTCGATGAAAACATGAATGTTTTTCTAAATAACTTTTATGACTATCTCTGGCGTTCTGAATATAAATTGTCCCTCCATTCAAGTAGTCTCCAAGTCTTCCCACAACTTAAACTCTATCCGGACTTTCAATAATATCTGCATCTTAGATTACCTGTTTATATAACTTGTATCATTGCTCAACTTAGACTTCAAGGTTCTATCAGGTGTTGCATACGTTTTATCATTTACTAGCTATTTATCCTGCCAACTCAGACTCAAAAATATTAATCATGGGTCAGCCAGCAACCACGGCAGTCAATAGTCAGTATTGGATGAGTCTTTCAAACTCTAATTTTACACACGAGCTGCGCAAAGTTGCATTGTGCGTGTCTGTAAATTAGAGCATTCGTTCTGGAGACAAGACTGTCTTGATACTTTTATGCAATTTCTTCCGTATACAATTTTTTGTAATCTACTCCATTCTATTCTACTGTTTATACTGGCTTCATATGATTACTTTTTGTTTCTATGTATATCATATATTGTTACTCATTTGTATCGATCTTAGGTCGGGAAACAAATTCTTGAATAAATAGAATAATAATATTCCTAATTTTTTTTAAATCACCTGGAATTCTTATAAACTTGATCGATTTCTTTCAATTACCTTGATATACAAAATGACATAAATCTTACTGTCAATACACGTTAGTCACTTCTAGATAATTTTAGTACTATTTTGGTTCAAAAATTACTGTGGTGTCAAAGAACTGTATTTAAAAACGAAATTTCATTTGTAAATAACTCCTTTTCTTGAAAATACAAACATTTCGTGAAAAGAAACTATTTTTTTTCAAAATTCCTGCATGTATGTTTTCAATGAGAGGCGTAGGAGCCGACCTCAAGTGCCGCTTTTCAAATTCGTAGTTATGTAATGGCCATTATATGTCTATGACGTCATAATTTTTGACGTCATAAATTTACAAATGGCCATTATATGAATATAAGCTGAAAGTGGGACTTTATGTTCTTTCTACAGGCCTGAGAAGTGGCCGTATTCATGCCCATACTATATGAAATATAGTAGAAATGATGGATATCCTATATTAGTATATTCACCCATAGAATTAAGGGTGACTGCCAGAGTGAAGACAAAAGTATGGACCATCCTCATTTTCGCAAAGTAGAGAAAAAACTGATTGATGCTTCAGAACCAAACAAATTAATTTTCATAAAAATACACACATTTTAAACTAGAAATGATAAATATTTAACAACAAAAAAAGTATTTTTGAAAGCAAAAGTTACATTTTAAAATAAAAAAAATGAATTTTTGACTAACATGATGAATCTTTGAAAAAAAAACTTCCAACCAAAGAAAAGAGTAATTTTTTAAAGCAATAGTCACATTTTTAAATAAAAAAGATGAATTTTAGACTAAAATGATGAATCTTTAACTGAAATAGTTGAATTTTCAACCAAAAAAAGGAATTTTCAACCAAGAAGATTAACTGCTACCAAAACAGATTAATTTTCGTCAACATACATGGATTTTCAACTAAAAATAATGAATATTAAACTACAAAAAAAGCATTTTTGGAAACAATACATTTTCAAACAAAGTCATGAATTTTCAAAAAAAATGATGAATCTTTAACTGGAATAGTTAAATTACTTTTTAATTGAAGAAAACACGAATTTTCAACAAAATACATACTTTTCCAACCAAATGGTGCAATTTTCACCCAAACAAAAAAATTAAACAAAATTTTTTTTCATAGAAAATGTAGGCTTGAAAAAAATTAGGCTTTGAAAAATCAGTTTGTTATAAAAAAAAGTGAACCAAAATAAAAAGGAATTTTTGAAAGCAATAGTTACATTTTTAAATAAAAAAGATGAATTTCTGTCCAAAATGCAGAATTTTTTGACTAAAATGATGAATCTTCAACTGGCATAGTTAAATTAAATTTCGACTAAATAAAAACCTAATTTTCAACAAAATACATACATTTTCAACCAAATGGTCCAATTTTCATCTAAAAAGAAAAACGAATTTTGAACAAAATATTTTTTAAAGAAAATTTAGGCTTTAAAAAAATAAACGAATTTTGAACAAAATATTTTTTAATGAAAATTTAGGCTCAAAAAAAGTTTGCTTCCAAACATCAGTTTTTCATAAAAAAAGAAACTTTCAACTAAAGAAGAAAGTCATTTTTGAGAGCAATAGTTACATTTTTAAATAAAAAGATGAATTTTTGAGCAAAATGATGAATTTTTGAAAGAAACTTCCAACCAATGGAAAAAGTAATTTTTGAAAGTAATAGTTACATTTTGAAATAAAAAAGATGAATTTTAGACTAAAATGATCAACCTTGAACTGAAATAGTTGAATTTTCAACTAAAAAGATGAATTTTCAACCAAGAAGGTTAAGTGCTACCAAAACAGATTAATTTTCATAAAAATACACGGATTTTGGAATAAAAATGATAAATACTCAACGACAACAAAATTATTTTTGGCAGCCATAGTTACATTTTCAAACAAAGTAATGAATTTTCAACAAAAATTATGAATCTTTAACTGGAATAGTTGAATTGATTTTCAACCAAAGAAAAAAACGAATTTTCAACAGAATACATACATTTTCAACAAAAGGGTCCCATTTTCATCTAAAAAAAAAAAACAAAAAAAAACTAATTTTTAACAAAATATTTTTGTATAGAAAATCTAGGTTTGAAAAAATTATGCTTCCAAAAATCCGTTAGTTAGGGAAAAAACCCTACGACCAAAGAAAAAAGTAATTTTTGAAAGCAATAGTTACATTTTTAAATAAAAAAGATGAATTTTAGACTAAAATGTTGAATCTTTAACTGATATATTTGAATTTTCAACAAAAAAAAATTAGTTTTAAACCAAGAAGATTAACTGCAACCAAACAAATTAATTTTCATAAAAATACACACATTTTAAACTAGAAATGATAAATATTTAACAACAAAAAAAGTAGAGAAGAAGAAGGAAAAGAGTAAACCAGGGTATTGAGATGGTAGAATGGAAAAAATATTTTATGGAATTACTAGGAGTAGAGGGGAAAGTTAGGATAGGAGGAAAAGATGGCAGGGAAACAGATGAGGACAGAGGAATGGGGCATGGATAATGTTCAATAGTGTATAGAGAGCAAAGGGGTGACCAGAGTTATGGAAAGAAGGAATAGTAATACCAATAGTGAAGAAACGCAAAGGGGAGGAGGTTAAGGATTATAGAGAAATGACACTAATGCTAACACTGTATAAAGTATGCATGACAGTTTAATCTGAAAAATTTTTAAAAGTTGTGGAAAAAAATATAAAGCTACCGAATGAGACTGGGTTTAGAAAAGAGATGGGAGTGATCGACAATATATATGTTCCGAAGAATCTAGTAAATAAGAGGATTAAAAGGGAGAAAGGTGCAATGATAGCAATGTTCGTGGACTTAAAGGCGGCGCTCGACTCACTAGACCGAGGCGAGATAGAAAAAGTTATGGTGAAAAAGGGGATGCAAAAGTGTTTAATAAAGAGAGTATTGGAAATTTTTGAAGAGACAAAAAGCAAGGCAAAGGTAGGAGAAATAGTAGGAGATAGGTTCTGGTTGGTGAAAGGAGTAAGGCAAGGATGTCCTCTGAGCCCACTTTTATTGAATATATTAATATCAGACTTGTAAGAAGAAATTAAGAGAATAGGGTGGAGAGGAGTTAGGACAGGGAACGGAAAGATATAAACACTGGCATACGCAGACGATATAGTGTTAATAGCAGATGATGAAGAGGGGATGGCGGTCTTCATTACAGGATTAGAGAAATACTTAGATGGGAAAAAGTTAAATTTAAATTTAGAAAAGGCAAAGATAATGAGGTTTAGAAAACGAGGGGGGAGAAAGAAAGAATGGACGGAGAGACGGAAGGGAACAAAAGTAGAAGAAGTAACAGAGTTTAAGTATTTGGGATATAACTTGAAAACAAATGGAGATCAAAGAGCTCATATAAGGGAAAGGATAAAAAAGCAGCAGGGAAAGAGATTGAGAGTTTACAAGAAAGGAATATAAGGTAGACTCTGGGGGTAGACTGGAGGACGCCGGGATATATGGTGAGAGCATAAGCGCTAAGGGATAAATTAAGTACTAGAGCGAGAAAGAGGGCGTGGAGTTTTGAGAAGAAGCTGAGGGAGGGAAAGGGAGGGGAGTACGCGATAAAATGTTAAATGGAGGTAGAAGAAAGGAGAGGGTGGGCGATGGAATTAATGACATGGGAAGAAGAAAGGAGGGAGTTCTTTACGGCTAGAGATATAGAAGACGGGACTGGAGTAAACTATGTAGAATTGAAAAAAAGGGAGAGGGAAAGACAATTGATGGAAAGATGGGGGATGATTGAGGAATAAAAATATAATAAATGGTATAAGATGATAAAAACGGAAGGAGTACCAAAGTATTTAGAAAAGGGATGGGGAGAGAAAAGATGGACCAGAATAGCAAGATTCAGATTTGGAAACGAGGTAAGGGCCGACATGTATTGGTAAAAGAAAGAGAACAGGAAGTGCAGAATCTGTGAATGGGAAGAGGAAACGTGGAAGCATGTATGAGAAGGATGTAGGAGAGTGGTGGAAGATAAAGGAAGCTGGAAAGAGAATTTCGTAAACATTCTAGGTTCGGATAGTTTGGAGGAAGAGTGGATGAAGGAGTTAGAGAATGCTAGGGGAACCAATGAGAAAGATTGAAAGAATGGATGCAAAAAAGTGGCAAAATGGAGGTACAAATGAAGTGAAAGAAATGTACAAAGTATCGTAGAAAACAGATATTGAAAATACCTTCTTTTTCGATATCTAAAACAAATTGAGTCTATTCTTCCAAAAATAGCCAAACTCCTAATTTGTTCATGAAAATTGTTTAAACAATGAATAAATCTTGGAACTTTATAGAGCATTATAGACAAAAGTTATTGGAAAGATATTCTTAATCAATTTCGTAAAAAATTGAGCCTATTCATTCAAAAATAGCCAAATACCTAATTGGTTTATAGAATTGTTTAAATAATTAATAAATCTTCGAAATTTACATAGCAACATATAAAAGAGACATCGGAAAGATATTCTTGGTTAACTCCGTAAACAAATTGTGCCTATTCCTTGAAAAACAGCCAGACTGAATTTTTTAATCGAAATTGTTTATATAATTCATAATTCTTATAAATTTACAAAGCAAGATAGAAAATAGTCATCGGAAAGAAATTCTCAATTGAATATTTAAACAAATTGTGCCTATTCCTTGAAGAACAGCCAAACTCTGAATATGTCTATGAAAATTTGTTTAATAATTAATAATTATTGTAAATGTGCGAAGTATCGTAAAAAAGAGTGATTGGAAATACATTCTTTATTGATTCTGGAAAAAAATTGAGCCTATTCTTTAAAAAATAGCCCATCTCTTCATTTGTTTATGAAAATTGTTTAAATGATAAAAAATCTTGTAAATTTGCAGATAATTTTATAAAAAAGTCACTGGAAAGATATTCTTAGTTAATTTTGTAAAAAATCGAGCCTATTAATTTAAAAAAAGCCAAACTCTGATTTTTTTAAATGAAAATTGTTTAAATAATTAATAATTATTGCATATTTGCAAAGTCTCGTAGAAAGAGTTATTGCAAATACATTCCTGGTAATTCCATAAACAAATTAAACTAAAATTATGAATCTTCAACATCAAAAAATGAACTTTTAAGAAAGTAGTGCAACAACAAAATATTTTTATTTAATTTAAAAAACAGTTGGATTGGACCAACAAACGAACCTCTAAATGAGATTAATTTTCAACCGAAACAGATTAATTTTCAACCAGATAGATGCATTTTTTTAAATTCAATTTGGAACCAAATAATAAAATTTTTAACCAAAAAAGTAAATTCTGAACCAAAAATTTAGTAGTATACTTTTGAATCGAAAAGAGTAAACTTTTAAGAAAAATTAGTTTAATTTTCTTATTGGAAATTTTGACTGAAAATGAAGTTAATTTTCTAGTTCACACTTTTTGAGTTTGGACTGTACACCTTTAAATTCGGACTAAACAAAATTTTTAAACTTAAAAAATTGTATAACACTATTTAGACCATATTTTTTCAAATTTCTGACTTCTGATTAATAAAACCCAATAAGATAATCCAACTATTTTAGGTTAAAAATTAATTATTTGTGGTTAAGAATTCTACTATTTGTGAAGATCTAACTTTTTTCTTGAAAATCCAACTATTTTATTGTAAATTCGTCTCTTTTGATTAAAAGTTCAAAAATTGGACTTTGAATGAAACTGCTTGGTAGGAAATTAAGTTTTCTTTTCAGAAAAATTCAACTATTACCTTTTTAGGTTGGAAATTCAACTATTTGGTTTTGGTGGAAGTTTAAAAATTCAACCGTTTGGTTAAAAATTTATCTTTGTAGGTTGAAAATTCAACTATTTGGTTTTGGTTATGATTTAACTTTTTTTTTTTTAATTTTAACCATTTGGTTGAAAATTTATCTTTGTAGGTTGAAAATTCAACTATTTGGTTTTGGTTATGATTTAACTTTTTTTTAAAAAAATAATTTTAAACCCAAAAAAAAAAAAAAAAAACAGTTTTTCAAATAAAATTATAAATCTTCAACCAAAAAAAAAAAGAATTTTGAAAAAATTAGTTCAACTTTCAACCAAGGAGATGAATTTTTAATCTAAAAAGATGAATTTTCAACGAAAAATGTAATAGTTGATATTTAAAAAAAAACAGATTTTAATTTAAAATAATAAAACAGTTGGATTCAATCAACAAAGTCAAATTTTTAACAAAATACTTGAATCCTTATCTAAAACAGAGTATTTTCAACGAAGCAATTCGATTTTTAAAGAAAAAATTGATTTTCAACAAAAAAATACAAATTTTCAACAAAGTACATACATTTTCATCTAAATATTTCAATTAGTGGATGTGATGTTAGTCCAAATTTTATTTGAATTATTTTATGTCTGTATTTTCTTCGTTTCTGAAAATATTGAACTAAATAAATGAATTTTTATGCTAAAAAAGATCAATTGTTAACTAAGCATAATGTAGTGTAATTTTTATTAAGAAGAATTAATTTTCAATAAAAAAAAACGATTTTTCTACAAAACTGTTTGATTTTATACCCAATTGTGAAATTTTCAAGTCAAAAAGACAATTTTTCTATTAAAACAATTGAACTTTTAACCTGAAAATATACCTTTTCAAAAAAAAAAATAATTTTACAACCAATCGGTTGAATTTTCAACAAAACAGTTACATTTTCAGTTAAAAAAAAAATAATTTCTAACAACAACAAAAAAGAAAAAAGACGTTTTTTTTTTTAAATTAAAAATTTTTTAAATAAAAAGAATTTTTAAGAAAGTATTTCAACTTTCAACCAAGGAGTTGAATTTTTAATCTAAAAAGATGAATTTTCAACGAAAAATCTAATTGTTGATATTTAAAAAAAAAAACAGATTTTAATTTAAAATAAAAGAAAAACTGTTGGACTTTACTAGCAAAGACAAATTTTCAACAAAATACTTGAGTCCTCATCTAAAACAGATTATGTTCAACTAAAAAATTTGATTTTTAACCAAAAAATTGATTTTCTTCCAAAAAAAACGAATTTAAAAAAAAATACATCAATTTAAAATAAAATAGTTAAATTTTGTACCAAATTGTTTAATTTTTCCAGCCGAAAATACGGATTTTTTACAAAACAGTTTAATTCTTAACCCGGAAATGTGAGTTTTCAACAAAAAGGTTAACTTTCAACCGAAACAGATCAATTTTTAACCGGACAGTTGCATTTTTAACAAACAAAAAATAAATCTCTATAAAAAGAGATACATTATCATACCGAAAAGATGAATGTTCAACAAAATAGTTTGATGTTCAATAAAATAGTTGAATATTCAATTTAAAAAAATGTACTCAGGAAATAAATAAAATTTGAATCAAACCGTTGAATATTCAACAAAGTAATTCAATTTTGAACCAAATAATAGAACTTGCAAATAAAATAAATATGTTGTTAGTTTCTATTAATGAAGTTCGCATTTAAGTGAACAAATAAAAAGAAGGGGAAAGGCAGTGAAGCCTGCGATAAATGGATAGGAATTTTGATCATCTATAGTCTAAAGAAAAACATTTTAAATAAACTCGAAAAATTTTATGACACTATTTTGACACTTTTTTTAAATTGTTGACACTATTTACACTGTTTTTGATCTCTAAAGTGAGTCCGAGGCCTGAAATTAATTAATTAATTAATTAAAGTGAGAAAACAATGTGCAACATTGTCCTGAATGGTGAGAGATTAGAGCAAGTTGACAAATACATATATCTGGCGGCTAGAAAATTTAACTATTTGGTTGTAAAATAACCTTTTTGTTGAAAATTAATATTTTCGGGTTAAAAGTTCAACTGTTTTTATAGAAAAATCGTATTTTTGACTTGAAAATTTCACAATTTGGTAAAAAATTCAACTATTTCGTATAAAATTAAACAGTCTTGTAGAAAAATAATGTTTTTTATTAAAAATTAATTCTCCTTAATAAAAATTAAACTACATCATGTTTAGTTTAAAAATGATCTTTTTTATCTTAAAAATTCAACTCCTTGTTTGAAGATTCATAATTTTATTTTTAAAACTTTTTTTTTTTTTTTTTGGTTGAGAACGATTTTTTTTTTAAACTAAAAATTTAACTATTTTGTTGAAAATTCAACCGATTGGTTGTGAAATAACTTTTTTGTTGAAAATTCATATTTTCGGGTTAAAAATTCAACTGTTTTTATAGAAAAATCGTCATTTTGACTTGAAAATTTCACAACTTGGTAGAAAATTCAACTATTTGTTATAAAATTAAACAGTTTTGTAGAGAAATCTTTTTATTATTAAAAGTTAATTCTCCTTAATAATAATTACACTACATCATGTTTAGTTCTAAATCAATCTTTTTTAGCTTCAAAATTCAACTCCTTGGTTGAAGATTTATAATTTTATTTAAAGAACTTTGTTTTTTTTTTTTTTTTCAAAATGATTTTTTTTTTTAATAAAAATTCAACTATTTTGTTGAAAATTTATATTTTTGGGTTAAAAGTTCAACAGTTTTAATAGAAAAATCGTCATTTTAACTTGAAAACTTGACAATTTGGTATAAAATTCAACTATTTGGTATAAAATTAAACTTATCTTATTTAGCTTAAAAATTCAACTATTTAGTCCAAAATTTTTATAAACGAAAAAAAATAGACTAAAAATTAATCAAATCAAATGTTGACTAACGCCACATCCTCTGTTCAAGATATTTAGTTAAAAATTAAGGTAATTTGTTCAAAATTTGTATTTTTTGGTTGAAAATTAAACTATTTGATTAAAAAATTACGTATTTTGTTGAAAATTCGTATTTTTAGGTAGAAAATCAATTTTTTTGGTTAAAAATTAATATATTTTAGTTTAGGCTTCAAGTATTTTGTTAAAAAGTCGTCTTTTTTATTATATTCAACTTTTTTATTTAACATTAAAATCTGTTGTGGTTAAAATATCAACTATTACATTTTTTGTTGAGAATTTGCCTCTTTGGCTTGAAAATTCAACTACTTGGTTGTAAGTTGAACTATTTTGTTCAAAACTAATTTTTTCGGTTAAAGATTTATCACTTTAGTTCGAAATTCTTCTATTTGCTTGAAAACTTTACTATTTAGTTGAAAATTCTCCTTTTGTTGTTTTAAAATTAAAGGTTTTAACTAAAAATGTGTAACTACTCACCTTTTTGTTGAAAATTTATTTGTTTTAGTAGAAAATGCAACTATTTGGTTGAAAATTCATGTATTTTGTCGAAAATTCGTATTTCTAGTACACAATTAATCCTCTTGATTTAAAATGTAACTATATGTATTTTGTTAAAAATTAGTATTTTTTGGCAGAAAAATAATTTTTTTGTTTGAAAATGTAACTGTACGGTTGAAAATTAATCTGTTTTAGTTAAGGATTTAAATATTTTTTGGAAAATTCTTATTTTTTGGTTGTATTTAACTGTTTTTAATTCAAATTTTAAATCTTTTTCGGTTTAAATATCAACTATTACATTTTTTGGTGAAAATTAAACTACTTTATAGAGAATTTAACTCTTTTGTAGAGAATAAAATAAGAACTTTATTACTATTTTCAAAAAGTTACGTAATGTATATAATTTCAAACAAAATATGAAATTTATAATCGCAAATCTAAAATACGTTATACATGAGATTAAGAATAAATTTTCAACTTACATAAAGAAATGACATTCACAGTATAATTGTAGTTTTACGAACTTTTCAACAAAGTGGTTTTCTTCTCATCCGGGAAGCAATGACGATAATCAGTTACGACTTGTAGTGAATACTGCTTCTGTTCTTTGTTTTTTGTTAACAATTTGTTATAATCGGTCATTAGTTTGACCCCCCTCTCTGCTGTGTCGCTCACTACTTTCAGATTTTTCAATTTCTGCAGACTTTAATGGTAATCTTTGAGCACTGCCCAGTCCACTGGATCTTGGCTAAGAAAATAACTTAGAATCCCGAACCGTTCAAAGAAATTCATAGTGTTGACTTAAAACACAGTCTTCGATCCGTTTCCTTACGAACCCTGGAACATCCTTTGGTTGAATAATCAATCGTTTACAATCTCCAAAGGAAGAATCAGATTCCAGACTTCCGATAATTTTCAATTTGGTTGCAGCAGGTACTCTTGAATCAAAGAAAGGCAACCCAACCGTTTTTGATGTTAAGTACCAGAGACGACCACAGAATTTTTTCACAGCTACGCGCGATATATCGTAATCTATTTTTTCGCATTCAGAAAGACATCTTAGAAACTCAAGATCACGATAAGGCGCTTGTAAAGCGTTAGACGTGCAGAACTAATCCTCAAGGTGCAAACGTATGATGAAAATACAAACATCCTGATAGGCTGTCTTTTCAATTGCTGTTAGTTGGAATTCGTCACGAAAAAGGAACAGCTTGGTACAATAAGTCGCTTTGGCTATCCATCATGCCTGATGCATAGCTTCAGGGCGACGAAAATTTATACCGCGCGGTGGAGTACCTTCCAGAAAGAATATTGTTAACTCAAGTAGCTCTCTATAATCTTCTCTGCAATTATGTTCCACCAGAGATTTCAGTGCAAAGTTCATAACCTTTTCCTTTTCTCTCGGAACCGTTTGAACAATAGTACCGTTGGTGCTGATGACGTTCCAAACTTCACTTCGAAAGCGCTTCTTAGGACTATCTCATAAATATGATGCCTGCAAATAAAATAAGAAAGATCACGCTGAAGTTGCTGTTCCAACAAGATGAAAGCACCATTAAGCCGTCCTATATTCGATGCAGTCGAATCACTGCAGAGAGCCTGAACTGTCCCGTCCAAATTCCATTCCTTTAAGGTTTCATATACGACATCAGCTTGTTATTTACCTGTTCCTGTAGGCAATCTTGGAATAATAATAAGTTTTCCACCATCTTTATGGGTTACTATAATTGATAATTTGTCAACTTTTCTATTCTCTGTTAACCCTGGAAGTAGCTTTTCATCCTAGTGAACAGTACATACCTGAAAGTCAGTACTTGAGAACTGACTTTTAACTTTTGAAGCACATTCTTCACGGATTCGCTCACGACATCGGTGTATCGAGGATCTATTTATTACCAGATCACTGAAATTATGTCTCAACGCTTCAGCAGTGGAGATCAAAATATGCAAGGCATGCATATCGCTAACTTTGCATTTGTCGAATGCTGCTACAATTTTCTCAGTAAAAGTAACTTCTTTTGCTCTTCTCTCCATTTGAGAAGGTTCTGGTACAGATTCGTCAGTAAGTGATAAATTTGTTGATTTTTCACTACTACTTCTGCCTCTGTTGCCGCTGATACTGGATTCGTACATCAGCTCCACAAGATGTGTACGGCCAATAACGTGGCTTTCCCCTTCCAACGCAACGCTTGCGCAGTTGAAAAAGTCGCGGTCTATTACCATCACTAGACTGTGCTAATGCCTGTATGTTTCTCAAAATCTTCCGAGTGTTGTATGGAAAACCACCCCACTTCTGCCAGCCGCAAGGTTCCATCCACTAATCCTCGCCTAGGAGTTCAACCGTCCCTTAGAGGCTTCGAATCCCGTGTTTCGGATTCCTACCTCGAAGAATTCGTGCCTAAGGAAATAGCCAATCAGCGGGAAGGAGGGAAGCACCGTAAGAATCCCTATAACAAGGTTTCGCGCTTTTCTCTCTCTCTGTTCCCCTACTCTGACGCTTGTTGAGTCCCAGTGCGTACGAGGACTGTTCGTTCGTACCATGATCAAAGAATACATGGTCTAGCCACGCGCAACAAAAAAAAAGTTAACCAATAGGAAGCAATTCTACCACCCCCAGCCATATTGGATATGTGAGCGCGCGAGAATGAAGTATAGTTGAAATGACGTAAATGTCATGAGCAAAGATTACAAGTAAAAGATAAAGAAATTGTACAATTTATAAATCAATAAAATTAATTTGAAAATAATGTAATTTGTGTTAGAGATAATATAAAATAATAAACAATATATAACTTCTTATCCTTGTAATGTAGAAGAAATGTGGATAACGTAACCTCTCAATGCGCCTGCAGAATTTTACCTTTTAACGCAAATGAAAGGATGTAATATTGCCTATAAAGAAAAAAGAATGTTGTTTTTGGGTCTCAAAGCACAAATAAATAAATGCAAAATATCGATATCATAGTCTGTGTTATGTTAATATCAGTTTTTATAATTCGTATATACATGCACGTAAATGCTAAAAAAAAACTCTCATTCTATACAAAGAAACATATTCACATCTTATATTAGTATGATATAATGAATTCACAATATATAAAAATTAAATGAACATACAAGTTTTGCAAAGTATAATATAAACTGATGTAAGCTTATGATAGGAAGTTCTACGGTGGTAATTTAATGGAGGATATTTCAAATATTTTGGAAGATTTTTGTACTTTTATGCTATTTCAGGTTGAGACTATATTAATTGTGTAATTAATAATGTTTGCAGTTCAAATCAATTCACAAAGCAGACTTCACGATAGGGAGCGACTAATTGAGGAATATTCATAATCTAAATTTCCATAAATAGGCGATTTTTCCGCGAGCTTGGCAACCTCCCAGAGGAAGAAAAAATATCAAAATTTGTGTGTGCGTGTTTCATGCGAATAAGCCTTCATAGTTAAAAGTTCATCTTCAGGGCTGGAAATTCAATTGGTCTACTTAAAGATTCACTATTTTAGTTGAAAATTTATGTTTTTGTTTTAAAATGCAACTATTCATGCTGACTATTCATTATTTCAGTCGACTATTGTTCCGTTTGGAAATGTAACAATTTTGCTGGGAATTAGTTTTGTTGTTTTGTTCTAAATTTTTGGTTTACCTAATAACGTAAGTATTCGAATTGAATATTTTAACATTTAGTTGCAAATTCATCTGTTTGGTTGAAAATTATTTTTTTAACTTACAATTAAACTATGGGCTGACAATTAATTATTTCTAGTTGAAATTTCATGTAGAAATCAATCTTCTTCGTTGAAAATTTAACTATTCCACTTTTTTTAAAGTTTGATATTTGATTTGATCTAAATAATTTGCTGAATCTCTATTTTTAATTGTGCCCTTCCTTTTTCAGCAAAATATCTCGCGAAGAAATATTTCTAATTTCATTTCGCACTGTTTTGGAATAGCCTTAAATTATTTGAAATTATTAAAAATTCCTTGGAGTTTTTTAAAATACCCTAAAATATTCCAAATACTTTGAAACTTTTTAAAGATCTTGAAAATTCTTTGGAATTTTGAAAATACCCTAAAATCGTTCAAATCCGATTGAATCCTTTGCAAAAACTCTTTAAAATTCCGTGGAAGTTTTAAAAATACCCTAAAATTCCTTGAAATCTTTTGAAATATCCTAACATTGTTCAAATCCCTTGAAACTTTTTGCAGCTCTAAAATTCATTGAAAGATATAAAAATACCCTAAAATCCTTTGGAATCCCTTAAAATTATTGAAATTTGTTAAAAACTCCTCGGAGTCTTTTAAAATACCCTAAAATATTCCAAATCCCTTGAAACTTTATAAAGATCTTGAAAATTCCTTGGAATTTTTTTAAATACCCTGAAATCTTCAAAATACGTTGGAATCCTTTGAAACTTTTTGAAGTTCTTTAAAATTCCTTGAAATCTTTTAAAATACCATAAAATTGTTGAAATTATTTGAAACTTTAAAGATCTTGAAAATTATTTTGAATCCTTTAAAATACCCTAAAATTGTTCAAACCCTTTGCAATTATTTACAGCTCTTTAAAATTCCTTGGAATTTTTTTAAAATATCCTAAAATCCTTTGAAATCCCTTCAAATTATTGAAACCTATTAAAAATTCTTTGGAATCTTTTAAAATACCCTAAAATTGTTCAAAGCCTTTGCATATTTTTAAAGCTCTTTAAAATTCCATGAAAGTTTTAAAAATACCCTACAATCCTTTGGAATCCCTTCAAATTGTTGAAATTCATTAAAAATTCCTTGGAGTCTTTTAAAATACCCTAAAATATATCAAATCCTTTGAAACTTTTTAAAGATCTTGGAAATTCCTTGGAATTTTTTAAATACCCTGAAATTTTCAAAATCCGTTGGAATCATTTAAAACTTTTTAAAGTTCTGTAAAATTCCTTGAAATCTTTTAAAATACCATAAAATTGTTAAAATTATTTCAATCTTTAAAGATCTTGAAAATTATTTTGAATCCTTTAAAATACCCTAAAATTGTTCAAAACCTTTGCAATTTTTTAAAGCTCTTTAATATTCCTGGGAATTTTTTAAAATGCCCTAAAATTGTTCGAATTCTTTGAAACTTTTTAAAGATTTTGAAAATTTCTTGGAATTTCAAAAATACCCTAAAATCTTCAAAATCCATTCAAACCCATTGAAAATACTCTCTAAAATTTCTTGGAAGTTTTAAAAATACCCTAGAATCCTTTGGAATATATTCAAAATATTCAAGTCTATTAAAAATTGCCTGGAATCTTTTGAAATATCCTAATATTGTTCAAATCCTTTGAAACTTTTTACAGCTCTTTAAAATTCCTTGGAAGTTTTAAAAATACCCTAAAATCGTTTGGAATCCCTTCAAATTATTTAAATTTATTTAAAAAATTTTGGAGTCTTTTAAAATACCCCAAAATATTCCAAATCCTTTAAAACTTTTTAAAGATCTTGAAAATTCCTTGGAATTTTTTTAGATACCCTGAAATTTTCAAAATCCGTTGGAATACTTTAGAAGTTTTTTAAATTCTTTAAAATTCCTTGAAATCGTTTAAAATACCACAAAATGGTTATAATTCTTTGAAACTTTTAAAGATCTTGAAAATTCCTTGGACATTTTAAAAATACCTTAAAATCCTTTGGAATAGCCTTAAATTATTTGAAATTATTAAAAATTCCTTGGAGTTTTTTAAAATACCCTAAAATATTCCAAATACACATCACTACTTTACCACCGAGCAATTCACGCCTACCCCGAAAGGGAAACGGCTTAATGATATATTAATAATAATGTGCATGATAATTCATGACACGCAATTGATCTTGAAAATCGGATCACTCAGCCCTAAATAAATTCATATATATTGTTCAAGAAATTTTTTATTTGTCACTATCGAATTAGTAAATATTTTGACTATTTGAATTGGTGATTTTCTCCGAATCTTTATTGTCTTAACTTTCTGTAATTAAATTAGTGGAATTCCATTAATTTGGATTCAGATAGCACTAGAAAGGAGGTAGACGTGTGTTCATACTCCCTCTTATCTTTTTTAAAAACTTGAAACTTGAACTTGAAAAAACTTTAAAACCCTTGGTTTTTTGACAATGACTTTGGCAAGAATTTTTATGGCCATATTCAAATTCAGCACATTAAAATACATCGAAATACGAGGTTTCAAAGTTATAAAGAATGTTGCCTTCCTGTTAACCCATTTTCCTCAGCTCTACCGCAGTCGTGAGCTTGATGATTTTGAAAATACCTGCATGGCTGTTCTGTGCAATCGCCAAATTAAATAGAGAAACTTCAAGCTTTTTCTTATTTAGATTATGGATTGAAGGAAAAATAACAGAAACAATACAGTTTCATTAACTTTTTATCGTCTACCTATGAAAAATCGTGCTGGCAGTCACGTTGCGACATGTTATAAATAGGGAACATCGGCACAACCAATTCATACGATCCAGAACAGTAGCTAGGACGACAAATATCTAAATACACAATATACACAATAAAAATTCCGAACTTAAATTGGTCGACTGTGGTCCACCTGCAATTTACATACAAAAGTAAGTCGTATACTTTATACAAAACTTGATTCTTTATTATTTAAAAGTATCTGAAAGCCCGAGCCTTGCTCGGTGAAGGGTGTTGGCTGTTGTGTGATAAATTTGCTGTACATAGAAAATAACTTAATAATTTTTGTGATAAATGATTTCTATCTTATTCAGGTGCAGTGTTCGAATGCTCTATGTTTTTCGTATTAATGAAAAGTTGTATTTTATTGTTGCGATCAAAAAGTTTGGTTGGTACTTCAACACAAAATGAAGCTATCGATACCAGCAGATTACTTTACTCATAGACAAAACATAACTCTAAAATAACGAATTGTATTTATATTTGGAACAGTTTCACACTTTATGACACAAATATTCTGTTTTTTCAGTTTATGCAAATTTTGTTACACTGAACTCAGAAACCATATTTGTGGCTAACAAATTTTTTTTATTTCCACGATGCCTTCACGTCGAGTCAATTTTCATACACTAAACCACAAAATCTTTGAGACAGTACACTATTTCGTTAACATACATATCCTCATTTCGAAAGTTAATTAATTTCATGCTTCAATTGGCTTAAAATGTTAATTTACGCTTTTTTTGGAGATTTTTAAAATGCTGTAGCTCTGTCAATTTTCTTTGTATTGAAAAAAGTTGTAGGAATAATTCGTTTTAAGTTTTGAGTTCTACGGGCGGTCGTCCTTGGAATCTATAAATTAAAAAAAAATGGCCTAAAAAATTTTGAAAGTGCCCTCACTTTTTGAATTTCTATCCAAAATAGCTGGTTCACGAACTCGATCTTCCTTTTTTGTCCCTGAAACTGTGTGCCAAATCATAATCCAATCCAATTAGTCTTTCGAAAGTTATCCGATATACAGACGACGACGACGACGACGGACGACAGACGGACAGACACCGACGTAAAAACTATTTTTTCTGACTCAGGGGGCCTCATCACTACTTTACCACCGAGCAATTCACGCCTACCCCGAAAGGGAAACGGCTTAATGATATAATAATAATAACATGTGGATTACCTAGACATACAATGTATTACAAGTGTATTACTGCGGATTATAATGGGATTACTCCATATTACAAGTAACTGACTTGGGATTAAGTAAATTACTCTGGATTATGAACGAATTGGCTAGGATTATATGTGAATTAAATTTAGATTAGAACTGGATTTTCTATTATTAAAAGTAGATTATCCGGCTTACAGGTGAATTACTTTGGTTTACAAGTCAATTACCTAGGGTTACAAGTGGATTATTTAGAATTACACATGAATTTCTTAGTATTACAGATAGATTACTTCAAACTACAAGTGGATTATCCGGATTACAAGGGGATTACCCCAGATTACAAGTAGAATACTTTGGATTACAAGTGAATTATATATGAGTAAAACTGGATCATTCAGGATTTCTAGTGGATTACAGCATATTACTTAGGATTGCACCTAAATTACTTAGGATTACAAATGTATTATCCAGGATAACCAAGAATTACATTGTGTTTTAAGTGGATTACCCCGGAATATTTAGGTTTGCACCTAAATTACTTAGAATTACAAGTATATTATCCAGAATTACCAAAGATTACATTGTATAATAAGTGGATGACAATGGATTACAAGGGAATTACCCAAGATTACAAGTAAATAATTCTGGATTTAACCGCTGGGATGTTAACTAGGATTACAAGTGGATTATCCTGCATTACAAGTGAATTAATCAGAATTGCTAGTGAATTTCCTGCGATTATAAGTGAATCATCCGGCAATATTTAAGATTGCAATTGCATTACTTAGAATTACAAGTGTATTATCCAGGATTATCTAGGAATACACAGTATTACAAGAGGATCACAACAGATTACAGAGGGATTACCCTAGATTACAAGTACATGACCTAGGATTTCTTAAATTACCCTGGATTATAATCCAATTATCTAGGGTTCTAAATGGATTAAATTAGATTAAAACTGGATTTCCTATGATTACGCCTACCCCGAAAGGGAAACGGCCTGATGATATAATAATAATAATAATAATAATAATAAAAAGTGGATTAACCAGATTAAAAGTGAATTACTTACGATTACAAGTCGAGTACATAGGGTTACGAGTAGATTATTTAGAATTGCACCTGAATTCCTCAGATTTATTACCCCAGATTACAATTGGATTACATTAGATTACCCCAGATTACATCTAGAATAATTTGGATTACAAATAAATTATATAGGAATAAAACTGGATGACCTGAGATTACGAGTGGATTATCTCTGATTAAAAGTGAATTACTTAAGATTTTTTGTGAATTACTCAGGGATTCTAGTGGATTACGGCAGATTATTTAGGATTTCACCTAAATTACTTAGGATTACAAGTGTATTACTCAGGATTACCAAGAATTACATTGTGTTACAAGTGGATTACCCTGGAATATTTAGGTTTGCACCTAAATTGCTTAGAATTACAAGTGTATTATCCAGGATTACCAAAGATTACATTGTATAATAAGTGGATTACAATGGATTACAAGGGAATTACCCAAGATTACAAGTAAATAATTCTGGATTTAACCGCTGGGATGTTAAGTAGGATTACAAATGGATTATCCTGCATTACAAGTGGATTATCCTGCATTACAAGTAAATCAATTAGAGTTTCTAGTGAATTACCTAAGATTACAAGTGAATTATCCGGGAATATTTAAGATTACAATTGCATTACTTAGAAAAAAAGTCACTCTAATGTAGAAAGCAAGACTTTTACATCCTCATCAGAGAAGGTGTTATATTGTTGCAAAATTTGAACCCCCCCCCCAATCTTGTCAAATATTTACGTTTAGGAACCTTCTGATCCCGAAAAACATGTTCTCGTGGAATCCCTCCCGGGGGAAAAAAAGGAAAAGCAGCGGTGACCAGTTAACAGTCAATGAGTTTTTAAAAGTTAAAAAATTTGGAATTGTTTACTTTTTTTATTTCGAGTCCTACATCATTGTATACCAATGATTTAATAATTTAATTATTTTTACAAGCCGTATTTCGTCGGCTTTGCCCCCCACCGGAGGGTAAAGGCGACCACAGCTTTTTCTGAAAATCAAAACATCTGAAGATGGAAAAATATGATGGTTCGCTTTTTTGTATTTTATGTACTGAAAAAATTACCATTGAACATATCCAGCAAGAAGAATAAGTTATTTTGAATGAGAATAGTGTTAATTATCTATGTTCAGTGATTGGAATATCATCCGCAGAGTAAAATTTTTTTCAAACGTTGTTTTCAATAATGAAGTCAATTTATGTAAGAATGTATTATTTTGCACATACGGTCTAGTATAAATAGTAGTATACTCAGTTGTCCATAATCAAGCTCTAATTGTCAATTCCTTCAAAAACAAATGTACGTTCTGGACTTGTTACCCTTTACAGCATTTAAAATTTGAACCTCAAAATCCCGAGGCTCCAATATAGTGATTTTACTACATTTTTGAATAAATAAACGAACACAAGGTGTTTTGATTTGAAAAGACAAACATAGACCCACGAATTACATTATGGATAAAGTCAAATTTACATGCGTAATTAAAAGAAGCGGATATTAAGATAGATGTGGCACCATATATAAGAGGCCACGCAAAAAAGGACCAACTGCCTGCATATCCGTCAAGGATGTGGATGCGATTTTGGTTCCCAAGCTCTGCTCTAGGGACTCACCGTAACGAGGTGTGACTCATGTGCAGAAGTGGAGAGAGGCTAGAGGGGGATACCGCCTTGATTAGATTTTTTGGCGATTCTCAGGGACCCCCACCTACTTGAAAGGTTGATGCTCTAATTTAGCATAACTAGGAGAAGAGGATTCCCCTGCTGTTAGGCTATGTCGAAAACTCCTATCATACAGTCTGGGGGAGCACAAACATCAACAACTGAGCAAGATATTAAATTAAATACCTAGTGGGCACTAAGCTGGAAATTCTAAATCGTAATGCAACTCCAACATCTTAGAATGAAACAGAAGTGAGGTTCCTGATTTGACTCTATTGCTTCAAAGAACTGAGAAGCAGGATAGTAAGCTGAAGAGTCTTTGATAAGAAGTCTTTCTTGCAAATAAAATATGTCTTGTTACAGTCAGGCCTAGGAAAACTGGTGGTTTCAGAGACCAAAACCCCAGGAATACACTTCGGGACACATATAAAAAGGAACTCAAAGGCAGGCTTGTGGAATTCCCCACAAGCTACGGTGCCATACATGAGTTAGAGCATGCCGCGGATTTTCTACGAAGGGCTCTTATCACATCACATAAAGACCAATGCTCTACAAGTACAATTATGTCTAGTGAAGGTGCTTAATAGTGAAACATCTAACCAGAGAAACTCTGCAAAAATGAGAAAGCGTTCTTCAACAGGACAAACAGTACCAAAATTGCCTTCAGACTGGGGCATCTATAAACCGGCTAGCCACCTTTTTCCAGGCTGAGGTTCTGAACATCCTTTGCTGTTCTGGGGCATTATTAGAAAAAGAAGCTGCTGGTAGCAAAAAGATCAATTTTCAACCAATAAAAATAATTTTCTACCAAAAAAGAATAATTTTTAACCAAATACATGAATTTTGAACCAAATATTTTAATTTTTAATGGAATATTTCAATTTTCAACTAAAAGGATAAATTATCAACCAAGAAAATGAATTTTCTACAAAATAAGACGAATTTTCAACAAAATACATGAAATTTCAACTAAAAAAGATAAACTTTGAATAAAAAATCGAATAGTTATATTTTCGGTTAAAAAAATTGATTTTTAAGAACAAAAAGATCAATTTTCAACCAATAAAAATAATTTTCTACCAAAAAAGAATAATTTTTAACCAAATACATGAATTTTTAACCAAATATTTTAATTTTTAATGGAATATTTCAATTTTCAACCAAAAAGATAAATTATCAACCAGGAAAATGAATTTTCAACAAATTACATGAAATTTCAACTAAAAAAGATAAACTTTGAATAAAAAATCGAAAATCTATATTTTCGGTTAAAAAAATTGATTTTTAAGAACAAAAAAGTGAATTTTCAACAAAATACATGAATTTTAAACCAAGTATTTGAATTTTCTACTGAAAAAGAAAAATTTTCAACTTAAAATAGAATCTTTAAATTTTCAGTTCAAAAAATTAATTTTCAACTATTATGAATATTCTATATTTCATAATAATAATATTATATATATTACATTTATTTTATTTTGTCATATATTATTATTTAATAATGTAATATTACCATTGCAACTCGTTATTCGGTAAAATAAAAATAATACCAAATAAAAATTCGGAAAAATAAAAATTATATCGAATAGTTATTCAGTAAAATGAGATTCATGCCAAATAGAAATTCGGAAAAATAAAAATTGTGACAAATATTAATTCGGAAGAATAAAAAGTAGGCATATTGACAATTCGCATAAATAAAAATGATAGAAGTCATCCTTTTTTATTTTTAATCCGACTTTTGATTATAGAAACTAATCGTTTTTTAGAAAAATAATTTTTAACATATTTTTGATTAACTGTTTTCAAAAATCTGTTTCCTTTTTTCATTTTCTCAAACTTGCACTAGCTAATAGTCTATTTAATAACTATTTATAAAAAATTAAATTAAATAAAAAATTGTTTTCAGAAACAAAAATGAATGAAGTAACACTGCCTCCTTCGCCAAATTGGTACCTGAGTAACGTGATGTCCTGCTCAAAAAATGGAACTGTTGCTTGGGGATCTCGACACTCGATTGTGATTGGCCATCCAAAAGAAAACAGCAAAATTCTCGATTATTCGTATATTTTAAATGCTCACACAGACCGAGTAACTGCTCTCGTACTTTCTCCCGAATTCGAAAAAGCAGAAAAGCGCCTTCTAGTCTCTGCAGGAGATGAGCACGTCGTCAAAATTTGGAATGTCGACACACTCACGACTACTTTGACCAACTCTATTTTAGACGTAATTATCCATTTTTTTTTTTTTTCAAATTAAGATCGAAAAGAAATCTATTTTATCATGAATAAACATTTTTTTTTTATCATTAATACTGTCCAAACTGATTCCAACCGAACCAAACCGAACTTTGGATGACTTGAAATCAATTTTCGACGCTCTCAATTTTTTTATTCGGTTTTCCGGGCTTTTTTTGGCAGAAAATTCTATTATTTGGGTGAAGGTTGAATCGATTTATTAAAAAATCATTTTTTTGTTGGTGAAAATTCATCATTTTAGTTAAAAATTCATCTTTTTGGCTGAAAATTAATTTTTTTAATTGAAAATTGAACTATTCCAGTTGAGAGAAAAGCAAAAGTTTGCTCCTTCGACAAGGACTGTTTTTCTACATTCCTGTGAAAATTTCCGTGCATTTTCTTGTGTAATCGCTCTCGATGAAAATTTTCAAATTCTGATTTCTTCACTTCGGCTTTCAGAAGTGAAGCATCTCGATGAAGCAATGCACTTTTCTTACATCTGACGTTAAAATTCGGGCCAAGTGTCTCAGCTGCCTGCTTCGCGGCTTTGTGAAGGAACGCTCTTTTGCCAATCATCTCGTAATTCCTGAAGATTTTTAGGAGACGATTAGTTCCATTTGCAGCGATGTAAACTGTGCTCAAAACAATTCGGTTATGAAGAAACTGCAGATTTAGAAGTCCGTGTCCGCCTTAACGGCATGAAATGTATAATCGCGAAACTGACGAATTGATATGCAATTCCTTAAGGTCGTTCTTCGTCCATTGAAACACCCGAAACGAGTAGAGTAGAATCGGGACGGCAAGCATGTTAGTCGCAGATACCTTGTTCAATGCCGACAGATTGGATGAACAAATCTGTCAAAGAAGATGCTTGTATGTGCTCCGGAGAGACTCTTTCACTGATGTTACGTCCTAAATAAGGCTTTGAGGCATGCCCAGGTATGTATAGGTCTCTCTAGTGGGAACTCCAACAATCGTTCGTACATCTCACGCCACACAGGCTCAATTCGCCGAACAATCCTGTTGTTCAGGACAGCTGTCAAGATCTTATACAGTGTGTGCAAACAAGTTATTTGCCTTCACATCTCTGGGTTGGACAAGTTGCCTCCTTTCGGTAGGAGTATAGTGCGTCCTTTTTCCACCCGAAGTTCTTGTTACAATCTGGTCCAGCACCGGAGAAGTTCTTCGTGCCTCTGAGTGCTCTTTTCACCTCTCCGGCAGTGATTGATGTACATTCCTCCTCAGATTTCATGAGGTTTTCGCAAAATTCCTTGAAGTGGATGATATCGTCAGTATCTTCTTTCAACTTCAGTGTTTTCGGGATCTTTTATACCTCTCTCCAGAAAGTCTCTACCTTATTGGGCTTGGGTGGATTTTTGACAGAAACAGGGCGTTTACAGAAGAGGTGAGATGGGTCAGCGAGAAAGTTTTGATTCTTCCTGATCCATCTCTCCCTCTTCTCTATTCTCCTTCTTGCGTCAGAGAACATCCGTATTTTGTCAACAATATGCTGTTTGATTGCCAGCAGCTCTGACTTGTTCAGTGTGTGATTCAAGATCCTCAGTCTTGCCATCCAATCTTCTTGTTTAGTTAATGCAAGCGTCCTTTGGTCTTTTGATCCATCTTTGGTTTAAGCCTTCGATTTGAATCAGCCAAGGCTCTCGCAGCCCCTTAAACTGATTAATTGATGGTCCAGAGGTCGGACTCTGCGAGATTTCTTCACGAAGGGAGGCATCTATTTCAGTAAGATCTTTGGGCTTAGCAGGAACTCACATCTTAATGTTCCTTCTTGTCCTGAACTGGTGATCATCTCTTGGAAGGTGCCTGCTTTCCTCAGTTGGTATTATTGTCGCTTTCTCATCTTTGGATGCAGCTTGATCAAGTAGCGGTTGGGGTAGCGCTCCGCGTACATATCTATTTTTCGAGAGGGAGGCACGTTGATTTCGCAAGGATTGAATTGAAACGTGCGGAAGCTCCGGGTGTTTTTGGCACCACAGAGTACGCATACGCGCCATAAAGCTTCGATGTACGCTATAAAGCTGCGATGTTTAGCGGAGCGATATTTGGGCTGATGCCGTAAGAGTGACAGAGATGGTAATAAAGCACTCTTAGTGTCGCATTGTGCATGGAAGGATGGCAGAGTGGCCTTCATTCCCGAACCTGGGAGGGAGGGTTACACTGCTGCAAAAAATTTCCGATCAATCAGCCTAACGTCTTTTATCCTGAAGACGTTGGAGAAGCTGGTCGAGAGATACATAAGAAATGAGGTGCTCTTGGCCTCCACGCTTCATAAAGGGCAGCATGCTTTTCAGACAGGCTGCTCGGTAGAAACTGCGCTTCATGCTGTTATGGCAAAATCGGAGAAGCAGTTGGAACAAGAGGGGAATTCTGTGGGCACTTTCTTGGATTTATAGGGTGCTTTCAGCAATACTCCTCCAGATGTCATCTGTCGAGAGGCTTTGAGATGTAGCGTGCGGACCAGCTAGCATGCTGGATAGAAACCATGCTACGCCAGAGGAGACTCGAAACAGATGGGGTGAAAGTCTAGTAAGGGGAATAGCTCCACGGGATCGCCAACAGGGGGGTGTCCTGTCGCCCCTCCCATGGTGCATTGCAGTGGACGGCCTTCTTTGAAGGCTAAATAGAGAGGGTATTATACTCAGGACTACGCGGATGACTTTGTAATCCTAGTTAGAGGGGCTCATCTGGAAACGTTGATGGGTCTTACGAGGTCGGCGCTACGCATCGTTGAGCTCTGGTGCGATTGCTCAGGGTTCTTGGTAAACCCGGAAAAGACCATCCTGGTAATTTTCAGGAAAAATTATAAAGTGCAGAAAGTTGACGCTCCTGTATTCTGCGGTGGAAAGCTGACGTTTTCAGATTCAGTTAAATATCAGGTTGCGAAGATTACAAACGCTAGCATTTAGGGGTTTGCCTGGAACAATGAGGACTACGCCCATAGCGGCGATAGGATTCATGCTCTGTGAAGAACCCCTACATGTTGTCATAACCGCTAGAGCGGCACACGCTATGGGCCGCCTGGCAAGAGCAAATAAATAGACTCGGAGGACTAGACACATAAGGCATCCGAGTGATATCATCGTACTGCCGGTTCTACAGATGAGGCAAGATAAAATAACGAAACGCTCCAACTTTGCGAAAGCTTTCCGCGTCTGTATCCCAAGCATGGATCTGTGGAAAGCAACTGGTAACACGCTTTTCCAAGGGGAAATCTGGTATACGGATGGCTCTAGGGGTGAGGAAGGGTCAGGAGCAGGTATCTATGACAGCAAGAGGGGGAAAGAAATAGGGATACCACTTGGTCGACATGCCACTGTCTTTCAGGCGGAGGTCCTGGCCATCCTTCGCTGTGCTGAAACACTAATAGAAGGAAATGCTGCTGGTAGAGAGATTACTATCTGTTCCGACAGCCAAGCGACACAAGCTGCATATAGGGAAACCAGAAATAACATCAGAACTGCTTTGGGAATGCAAAAAGGCATTATACCAACTTGCAGAAAGGAACAATGTGGCTCTCATATGGGTCCCTAGTCACACAGGGGTCAAGGTCAATGAAAGGGTGGACCAGTTGGCAAAACGCGGCGCAGCAAGTGAATACATATGACCAGAACCGCTACTGAGAATAGCATCTTACTGTATCGGTTTGGCCATTAAAAGCTGGATCCGAACAAAACACCGGGAATACTGGGAGCAGATCCAGGATTTCCGCCAGGCGAAATCCATCCTGGGTTATACCAATAGGATGGGCAGAGCCAGGGAAATCCTGGGTTCACCCAAGAAAGATATAAGGACAGTGGTACAGATCCTATCTGGGCACAACAAAACTATCATATGCACAAAATGGGGTATAACCCCACGACAGAGTGCAGGAGATGCGGCAGGGATGATGAAACATCCCTATATATATATATATATATATAATTAAAAATAAGGTTAACAACCACCGCAGGGTCTCACTGGGAGTAACTGCCATCTGACAATGGCACCGGCTCCCAGTAGGACCGCGGTAAATCCCACTCATGGCCACGTCTCACAACCGTGAGATGGATGGTCACTTGACTTATACATACATGTATACTTTATAAAATTACAAGCGACTCAGGCAAACCATAAATTACTTATTTTATGGTGGACATGTTGCCTCGACTGATCCATTCATGGTCTACTTTAGTCTATACCTATGCATTTCTCTCGAAATATGTATCCTAATCCTAAATATAGTAAATATGAATTTCGTATTCGACATAATTATTAATAGAATATTTGAATCAACTGACTAAGTTTTTAATTGATATTATTTAAACATTTAACATTATCATCTCATCAAAGTTGTTTAAATAATATACGATTTTTATCCAATAACAATATTTACTACAGTATTTTCCAGAATTTTTTCAACATCAATTATTTTTAATCGATAATTGACAAGGCTCCAAGTATTTTTTAAATAATTTTGAATGGTTTAAACAGCTGTTTTCTCCTGTGACTCGTGAAAAGTATTTTTTGAAAAAGGAATTTGTGACAGAATAAACGAATGTTCAAAGTAATATATTTTTCCAGGATACTTCGTAATTATTTAAATAATTTTCATTTGTTCAAACAATGTTTCGCCTGTAAAACGTTAAAAGTTTCTTTTTCTGAATCTAATGACACAATTAATAGATATTGAGAGTAATATTTTTACTTAAGTATATTTAGCAATTTTTTAAACAACTTACATTTGGCTAAACAAATTTTATTTCTCTAAGCCATTTTTCCCCTGTAAATCGTAGACAATTTTTTTCGGCAATTCATTACACAATTATCGAATGTTAAAAGTAATATTTTTTGATGAAGATATTAAGAAATTATTCAAATAATTAATAATCATTCGCCTGCGCGTTTTAACAGGAGAGGTGGAGAAAAGTATTTTTTTTCAATCTTACACAATGTCGCTTATTATTCAGTATTTTATAATCTTCGAACATACATCATATACTGTTTGAAAAATTAAATTCAATTGCTTCAACTAAAGTATAGTATAAAACAGAGAAGCTATTACAAAAAAGTACTATGCTTTTCTTAGAGCTGTTATACGCGGCTCGCATAGAGCAAGACTCTTTTATTGGTAGATTCAAAACACTCTCGCAGACGACGTTTATTCATTCAGTAGGCAATCATCTTAAAAATATAATAACTAGCAACTAGACCTTAGAATAAGAGAGAGAGAGAGAGAGAGAGAACATAGTCGAACCGCAGCGAAAAATGGTACTCCGTGAAGTGACGTCAGTAGTGACGTCAGCAAGGTGGCAGGGAGAGTAGAGGCGAGAGTCGTGAGTAGAGCGCCCGCGAAGCTCGACGTGCGCATCTCCCTCCATCGATTTTCTGCCCTCTCGGCTCGACTCCCACGCAACGCCCAGGCAGACTCCCCGTTATAAGGGCGCGCACTGGCCCAGAACGATAGACGTGTTTGGGAGCTGGTAGCCAGAGCCCTTACACTCAAACCCTATAGCTGGAAGCCAGCCTTAGGTACCTACAGCTGGAAGTCAGCCATAGGTCTTTACGAGCAAGCCATTGCCGTGATCAACAAATCAAGTACGCACTCTCAGAGGAATTTCTCTCTCTCGTTCTTCGGGATCCTCCAGCTGGAAGCCAGCCAGAGGACGCCCGCAAGAAGCTTCTCCGTCACCCTCTTCGGAGGACGTATCGCAACTTATATAATATAATATAACATAATATAATATAATATAATATAATATAATGAAAAGAATTTCAGACTTAACTCCTTAAGATGGTTACAGCCCAATATGTCTCAGGCATACTTTGTTTTTGAGTTTGATTTTTGTGCAAACCTTTCCTTATTGATTAAGAAATTTGCTTTTAAAGTGATCGTAATGACGAATTTGTTTAGAAATAGGTGTTGAAATTTATTAATTAGGACGAATCAGTCAGAAAATACCATTAATTTACCATGTTATAAGATAATAAATTGTATTTTTAAACTTCTGGTTTAAAAACTAACAAGAAAAAAGGATTTTCTCGCTTCTTTCTTTAAAAAATAGGATTTCAACAAAAATAAATCGTTTGAACAATTCGAAATTAATTAACCAACACATGAAAGCATAAAATTCATTCCCATGTAATATATGATCGATTTCGTAAAAGAAACTTTATTCATTCCATCATGAATATCTGATAGGGATCAATGTTTATAGAATTTGTTGATAAAATAACAAAGTATTTATTAATTTTCATTAGTTTAACAAGAAAACTCTTTTTGTCCATAAATTATTCAAATTTAGCGCGAATCAAGTGACGTATTGCTGCTAATCCCCACGAAACTATCTTCATTTGCTCATTTGTTTATAACAATATCAATCAATTCTTAAACACATGTGTTTTCATTTAACATTTTTATGGATAGTTGCTTCATGTTTCCTAGGTATTTTTTAATAAATTCAAAAATCTGCTAAAAAGCTTAAAAAATTTGTCGTTGAATTAAATTGATTAACAATTCGTTTTTTGTTGAAAATTAGGTTTTTAACTGAAAATTTACCTATTCCATTTTTGGTTTAATAATTTTCTTTTTTAGTTGAAAATGCAACTATTTGGTTGACAACTTATGTATTTTGTTGAAATTTCATCTTCTTCGTTGAAAACTCAGCTTTGTAGGTTGAAAATTCAGCTACATAATAAAAAATGGCACTATTTGGTTAGTCCTCTTTTTTGGTTAACAATTCAACTGTCTTGTTGAAAATTCCTCCTTTTGGATTAAAAATTCATCTTTTATGATGGAAAACTCATATTTATTGTTCAAAAGTCATACTTCTTTGTCGAAAATGAACTTTTTTGTTGAAATATTAACTGTCTTCTAATAAAATTGTCTTTTTGTCTTAAAAATTCAAGCATTTGATTGTAAATGCAAC
Source organism: Andricus grossulariae (assembly GCA_011634705.1). NCBI lineage: Eukaryota > Metazoa > Arthropoda > Insecta > Hymenoptera > Cynipidae > Andricus > Andricus grossulariae. The sequence continues at coordinate 148,635,339 of JAABKJ010075445.1, read as the reverse complement.
TGTTTAGTCGAAAATTATTTTTTTCTATATTCAACAGTGTGATTGAAAATTTCTCTGTCTTAGCCGAAAACGATCCATTTTGTTGAAAATTCATCTTCGTATATTGATAACTCAACTTTTTTCTAAAAAATTCAACTTTTTGGCGTGAAAATTCAACTATTTGATTGCAATTGCCACTACAGCATTTTTGTGTGGATAATATTGGTCCTCAATGTATCGACACACATTTAAATTTAAATTTGTTGGCCGGGGAAGTGTCACGTTTTACAAAACCTTTGTAATCCCGTGTCTCTGAAACACTTTTTGACGTGAGGACAACCCCCCCCCCCTTTTCGAATGTTGCATAATATGTGAACGCTCCCTTAATGTTTAATAGAAAATCTGCATTATCATCGGAGAAGGTAACCGATCGAGAAGAGAAATCCACACATCAAATGGAATTCTACAATATCGACCAAAGTTATATTCTCCTATACAGAAAATATTTTAACGTCATTTCAGACAAAATGGAAATATAAATTAAAAACTTTTTATTAAATTTTATTCAGAAAAAAGATCTTCTCCTGTCACTCCGCCGGGATTCGAGAGAATGTGTTCGTTAAAGCCAGAGGAGCTTTAACAAAAGAGAAGTCACAATCACCAAATTACAATTGTCGATGATTCGACCTTTAATTTTAAAAAATAGAATTTTTCAAGTGATAAAAGTATTTGCCAATTTTGCAATCGTTTTAAGAGATTAAACATTTAAAATAATTTCCTAAAATTTCTCGAGTAAGTTAATACAAATTTATGTTTAAGATTCCTGGGAAAATTTTTTATGATCACGAATCCTGAGCCCGATTTGCAAAATTCAAATTGGCAGATCCAATATGGCGGACGAGTTTTCCAAAAACTAATGGATCTTCTTGAAAATTAGCATCTGGAGGTTTTTGGGGTCTTTGATAATGAATCTAAAGTCAGATTTCTAAAATTCAAATTGGCTGATCCAATATAGCGAACGAATTGACAAAAAATTTATAAATCTTCATGAATCTTGGCATCTTTGGATTCTTGGGATCCCCTATAACGAATCAGAAGTCAGATTTTAAAAATTCAAAATGGCGGGTCCAATATGGCAGACGAGTTTTCAAAAAATTGATGGATTTTCATGAAACTCGGCATCTATAGGTCTTTGGTGCCTCTGATAACTAATCTAGAGTCAGATTAAAAAATTCAAAATGTCGGATCCAATATGGCGGACGAGTTTCCAAAAAATTAATTTATCTTCATGAATCTTGGCAGGGGGGGGGGCTGATAACGAATCTGAAGTCAGATTCAAAAGATTCAGAATGGAGGAATCAATATTGCGGTCGAGTTTTAAAAAAATTGGGGATTTTCATGAAACTTGGCATCTGTGGATTTTTGGGTCTTCTGATAACTAATCTGGAGTCAGGTTAAAAAAATTGAAAATGGCGGACCCAATATGGCGAACAAGTTAAAAAAACCAACAGCTTTTCATGAAACTTGTTATCTGTGGATTTTTGGGCCCTCTGATAATGCATCTGAAGTCGGATTTCCAACATTCAAAATAGCGGATCCAATATGGCGAAAGAGTTTTAAAAAAAAATTTGGATCTTCATGAAGCTTGGCATCTGAGGGTTTTTCGGGTCCCTGATAACGAATCTTAAGTCGGATTTTGAAAATTCAAAATGGCGGATCACATATGGCAGAGGAGTTTTCAAAACATCAATTCATTTTCATAAAACTAGGCATCTGTGGATTATTGGGGCCTCTAATAACTAATCTGGCGTAATATTTGAAAAATTCAAAATGGCGGATCAAATATGGCGAACGAGTTTTTAAAAAATTAATGGATCTTCATGAATCTTGGCATCTGAGGGTTTTTGGGGTCCCAGATAACGAATCTGAAGTCATATTACAGAGATTCATAATGGCGGATACAAGATGGCGAACTAAATTAAAAAAAAATCATTGGATCTCAATTGAACTTGGCATCTGGGGGTTTTTGGGGTCTCTGATAACGAATGTGAAGTCAGATATTGAAAATTCAAAATGGTGGATACTATAGGGCGAAAGAGTTTTCAAAAATTAATGGATTTTCATTAAACTCGGCGCCTGTACATTTTTGTGCACCCTCATAACTAATCTGGCGTCAGATTTGAAAAATTCGAAATGACGGATCCAATATGGCGAAAGAGTTATCAAAAAATTATTTGATTTTCATGAATCTTGGCATCTGAGGGTTTTTGTGGTCCCTGATAACGAATCTGAAGTTAGATATTGAAAATTCAAAATGGCAGATCCAATATGGCGAACGAGTTTTTAAAAAATTAATGGATCTTCATGAATCTTGGCATCTGAGGGTTTTTGGGGTCCCAGATCGAGTTAAGAAGTGATTCATCGTACGGTGGAGAGTCATTGTTGTAACGTCAGTCCCACCAAAACTTCTGTTACAGGGTAGGGGGTGGGGGACAAGAAAGGAAACGGAGAGTCGCAATTGGTTCATGTTTTATGCTGAGAAGGTCAACAGTCTTCAGCAGCGTTGTAATGGATAGGAGTTCAAATGTTTCCATCTGCCAATTTCTGGCCCACCTCTAGGCAGGGAACGAAAAACTCTTTTTTTTTAAAATCAATTGACAAATATAAATTTGTATAATAATTTAGTATGAATACCATGAAAACATTTCGTAAAGTAGTATTGTTACTAAAAAATATAAAGTTCCGGGCAATGCATTAAAAGTAACGCGTTACTATGAAACTCTGGTTTATGTTCAATCATAAGTTAGTACAATTCAAAATTAATGAAATTGGAGTTCGAAGCTTTAAACAATAGAGAGTTTTCAAACAAGAATCTACTTAAAATTTCATTTTATTTTAAACTCAAAGGTATTTAAATTGCAGAATTTTCATTTTAGTTTTCAAATTCAAAAATTTACAATAAACACGGACCAACAATTAAATATTTCACAAATTGTTATTGACCAGTCCCATTTCAAATCAGCCAAAATTTCAAAAAAAGTACCTGCGAATTCTCCAAAAATGACAAACACTTTTTTAAAAAAGCAGTACAGGGTAAAATCGGCCAGGGTACGGGGTAAAGTAATCTAGAATAATTCTGCTTCTGTGTATTCTGCTTATATGAAAAAAGTTGGTTCATTATAGGAATACTTCAGTACTGTATCTGATATGTTTGTTTGCGTCTTCGAGACACGTCGATTGACCTATTGCGTTTTGACCTACCTTCCATGACCTCTTAGGATCTGGCAGTACCGGCTTATAAATGAAAAAGATATATTGTTCATCTTGTTCACATGAGGAAAACTTTTTAGTATTGGGAAATATAACAGTAATGTATTGGAACCGGCAACTTTTGGGCCGTTAACTATTTAATTTTTAATTAAAATTATTTCTCAATTTTTCATACAGCAATGGTATTTTCTAAATGAAAGAAATGTTCGCATGCGAGAAAAAGTGAGATTCTCTGTTTAAACAAACACAATTTATTCAAAAAGCCTATGCTAGCTAAGAAAACACAAATCCCTACACCTATGCTTTGAAGATATTCAATCTCTACGTTTATGAAAAGAAACGAATATTTTATTTAAGCCTATAGCCTTTGGTATTTAATGATTCAATACTGATTTTTCTATCTATAATAACGCAATTTTATGCTCTTAATCTCCTAAAGGTAGCTTATTTCGCTAAAGATCGCACTCTAATATTCTATTCGATTAATTTCATTGATATTTTCATAAGTAGCCCTTATTCGGGCAGGATTTCGTATCCACATGTAAAAAATCTAATTCTGCATACAGGGTAAGAATTTTAATCTATCCACACCTAATTGTTAATTATTTTATGTCCTAAGATTTACAAAATTAATAGATTAGGACTAAGCCTTTGAAAATCACGGAGCCTGAGCTCTCGACCCAGAGGTCCTAAATCTTTCAAGTTTGCAGGTGCGTCTGTCGCACGGTAAGATGGTCGTTGCCCTTGAGACTACAAATCGTGTCTTCAAAATAAAATTTCTCGTTTCGAAAAAGTTCTAAGCGCTCAGGCTATCTCCTATAAAAGATTGACTGATTGATTGATTTATTTTGTCCTAGGAATTCCTATAAGGACACATACTGTATACATTAGTGTACACAACTTGCATAACTCTGCATTATTACAAACTCACAAGCCTGCAAAATTTGAGTTGTGTCATGTGTTTTAACTTTTGATTATTGATTCCTATGTATTTTTCGGCGCTGAGTCTGAAACTGACTCTCGTTTTGCACCATCACGTCAGGGTTTTTTGCAAATCACAAATTTTGAAACGACGAAAAACCCAAAAATCGCGAAATATGTATATGCATAAAAAACGTTGAATGGTATTTATTTTAATATTTATTCACTGTTTTTAGCTTATATGAAAAATAAGTCTTATTTTCTATTTTATTGCATTATTTATGCATAACTAATTAACTACTTTATTATAGTTTCCCCATTTATCTTCAATTAATTAATGGTGGTGAAGACCCCCTCTCCCACAATCAAGACATTTACAAAAATTTTGGGTGGAAGACTACGTGATGGTCGGTGAGTTAGCTTTGTTGCTGAGATCATGCACGTAGCTGGTGCCTAAAGTATAATAAATAGCGCTAACAAGGGTTGACAGGTTGTGAGAAGATTTAACATTTCCATTGGAAGCTCTCTGCACAATTCATGGACTGTGAAACTCCTCAGTGCTGTTTCAACCATCGGCTCGTTTGTTTTTAAATTGTGTTTCGTTTTCTCTTTCGGTCTCAAAAGCATTTTTCTGGTGAATAAAAATTTTTTTTTCAAGTTATAAAACAAATCTTTCATTTTCTGAATGGCTTCAAGAGGCTGCAACAAGTCTGCAGATTGTTTCTGCTACAAATGGGGTTAGTTAACGGTATAAAGACAAAAAATAAATATAACAACCTTCGTTGGACAAGTGTACTGTGCGTATTTCGGAGTGAAAATAGGAGATCAAGAGAAAAGTTGGGCACCGCATTATGTTTGCCAAACATGTGTTGAAGGTCTTAGACAGTGGTCAAAAGGTGAACAAGAAGCTTTCAGATTTGAAGTTCCAATGGTATGGCGAGAGCCAAAAAATCACAGCAACGATTGCTACTTTTGTTCGACTGGCGTTCATGGGTTTAATTTGAAGAATAAGAAACACATCGTCTATCCAAATCTGCAATCCGCTATACGCACAGTCCCACATGGTCCAGACATACCAGTGCCCACTCAACCTGACACTTTACCTGAAATAGACGATTTCATAAGTGATCTGAACGAAGATTTTCAAGATAACAGCCAGGATTACGAACCTGCAATAAACTGAAAACCAGAACTTTTTTCTCAGTCTGAGCTAAACGATTTAGTTCGAAACTTAGATCTGACCAAAGAGGCTGCTGAGTTATTTGGTTCAAAGCTTAAAGAGAAAAATTTGCTTGCATCTGGCACTTCATTTTCTTGGTTCAGGAATAGAGAAAAAACATTTGTTCCCTTTTTTCCTGGACTTATGAATGAATTTAACATTCCTCAAGTAAGCACTGATTGGAGACTATTCATAGATTCGTCTAAAAGAAGCCTCAAAGTTGTACTGCTTCACAATGGAAATGTGTTTGCATCAATACTGGTTGGACATTTTGTTCATTTAAAAGAGTGGTACGAGAATTTAGAATTTATTCTCGATAAAATCAAGTACGAGGATCATAAATGGATTATATGCGGTGATCTCAAAATAATATCTATGCTCTTAGGACAGCAAGGAGGTTATACGAAGTTTCCCTGTTTTCTATGCCAGTGGGATAGCAGAGACAGAAAAAATCATTGGAAACGGAAAGATTGGTTACGCAGAGCTTTATTAGAACCTTGAGCTAAAAATGTGCTCCGAAAAGCTCTTGTAGATCCGGAAAAAGTTCTCCTTCCACCTTTGCACATTAAATTAGGCTTGATAAAAAGGCAAAATCTTTATTATTGTAGGAAAAAAGCCGGGGGAACCTAACACTGCTAAAATCGATCATTTTCACAAGTATTACATGCCCTTAAAACTAAATTATACTTATGTAATTTACATTGTTTTTTCCTATAATTGGATGAAGTTGAATGAGATTCGACTTCTTTGTTCCTAAGCATCGATAATTATAAATTATTGTATTAATTTTGATTGAGCTCATTAAGAATATTTGCAGTTAGAAAATGTTCATGCAATGATGCATGTTAAACTTAATTTTAATTTAATGCAGATGAAAGGTTTTTGCTCAATTTATAAACATAATTATGTTTTACAATTTGCTGTGTATTACCACATAAGAAAAATCGGATGTTCTTCCTCACTATACTTCGTCTCATATTTTTATAATATTTATCTGCTGAGATTTTCACTATAATCTGTACAAAACTTCAAGTAGTAGAACAAGGAATTGATATAGTAGACAAGTTGACCAGTCATTTTTAATGAGGTCTAGGGGATCTTTAATCTGCAGAGCGTAGCAAATTTAAATCAACATTATTTTCGCGCCTAAACGCTGGTATTACTGTTACGACCAAAATAACTACTACACTAATGCCCCTCCTTATTAAATGTTTTTTTTTTCAATTAAAATTTTAGTTATGCCTTCTGACTTTAAATCCCACCAAAAACACTATCGTTCGAACATGTTTTATCAAGTGCATTATTAGTATTAATATTTCATTTATTTATGTTGTAGGTTATCAAAGTTGTCGAATAGAAATATAAATCGGAGTACGAATTAAGTCGAAAATTTATTAATGGAAGTACTTTTAATAAAAGGCATTAGTGCAATGAATTAATTTAATAAAAACCTTATTATTATAAAAAATATATATATGTCTGAGGATTAAAAAAAACATTTGGCGGTCCTGTAATAAAATAATTGTTATTAGTATGTCCTCACACGTATCATTATTATTTAAAGACAATAATAGGCCAGCCACATGTCTCTTTATTTTTTTATTTCTCTAAAATATCAATTTTTTTGTTAATCAAAAGAAATGGTTTATTGAACGAATTTAATGAGCTAATTACTTGTATTATAAAACGCTGCTATTTTTTAATTTTCTACTATACGCACTTGGCTTTATTTGTTGTTTTCACAAATTTGATTACTTTCAACATACAAAAGTATTTCTGTATGTTATTTATTTATTATTTACATAAATAAGTAAGTAATTTTTTCCCACGTATTGTTTTTGGTGGGATTCAATTTTTTTTTTTAGCAATAATAACACATTTTTTTCTGACAACATTGGAATAAAATTGTTATCTACAATCTACTTTTTTTTTAAATTTTGGAGTCAACGGATTTATCCATTTTTTAATTAATATCATTCCAACTTACGTAATAATTATTATGAAAAATTTTCTTCTAAAATCTTGAAAAAAATTAGTATAACATAGTCGATGATAGGGTGGTAGGTATATAGGGCCGGTTCTGGATGGATTAGTATTAGTGCGTGTCTGTGTGAGGTGAGTGTGCCTGTGTGTGTGACTGTGTGAGGTTGAGCGTATGAGGTGAGTATACATCTGTGTGTTCCCGTGTGAGACTGATAATGCCTTTCTAAAATACTGGCATGGGGAAAAATTCTATAGTGGTGCATATCCATAATAATAATATCAGATGTTCTAAGCCGTATTTACCAGAAGGCTACTGAGCTTGGGACTGGGCTATTTTTTAATGAGACGGGCTACTAAGCCATTATATATTTTATAGTATATATGTATGCTTACCTGATTTAATTGAATCATAACTCATCTGTCAGCCCCCCCCCCCGTGTTTCTATCCTTTCTGATACAAATATAGCCTGGCATTTAAAATTTTTTCTTTTCCTTTAATTTGGTTTCATTTATGAGCATGATATCGATATTATGATCAGGTATAAATTGTTTCAGTTCTAGTTGATTATTGGTTATGCCATTGGCATTCCAATGTCCCAAAATGAGAGTGGAAGCATTGCCTCTATCGCCCATCATTTATAACCTGATAAATAACTAGCTATCATCTAGGATTCTAGGCAGCAGTTTGAGCAGGAATGTGTCTCGTCCTGAGAGGTGGAAATTCCCGTTGATTCACTATCAGCGATCTCTCCTTCGCATTTGTGGGTTCTCCATTCTTCGTCCGTAGTTGGCCAGTTTTCATTTTGTCATCAGTCTTTTTCTTCTCTATCTTTTCTAGATCTCCATTTTCATTCAAAGTACTCAATACTCAAAAACTATTGTAAGTGGGAACGCCTTCTTCACTGTTTAAATCAGAGCTGTTGAGTCTCCTCTACTTGTTATTGGTATCCTGACATCCAGGAGATCTAGGAGATCCAAGAGCGCCTCTACCCATTATAGCCGCTGTTGAGTGGACGCGAGGCAAACACCTTCGCCCACATCATATAAGTGTCACACACTCGGACTCAATTTGCACGAAAATTCAGAACGACTCGGAATCACGTCACAATCGAATAACAATCTGATCTGGAATCACAATTATGAACCAATCACAAAAGTAAACGAAGAATGATCATAATGTGTATAACAATGATCAGCGTTGGCCGTACAGTCTTGTTCAACGAGACGAAAGGTTTGCACTGCGAACCCTCTGTAGTACCCATCGTCACGGTACGCTTGCGAAGAAAAAGAGAGACACTAGGAAAAGAAAATACAGCGCAGGACTACATATTATGGGGCCCCGTCTGGATTTATGCTAAGAATTTGAAATTATTTTACTGTTTCTTTCCTATTTTGGTTTAAATGTAAATTATTTCATTTATTGTTGAGAAGTCATATTTCTTTAGAAAAAATTCAACAGTTTGGTGGAAAATTCATCACTTGTGGTTGAAAAGAGAACTATTAAATTTGCAGTTAAAAACGCATTACTTTGTTAAAAATTCAACTATTTGGTTGAAACTGAAACAATTTTTTATAAGAAAACTATTTTTGTTTGTTAAAAATTCATTTTTTCCTGCTAATAGTTTAACTAATTTTAACTGAAAAATAATTTTTTTTTGTTTCCGAATTCAAAAATGCATTTTTAACTGTCAATAATTTTTTTCTTTTGAAAATTCATCTCAAAAAAATTATTTAAACAAAAACTGACGAGGTTCTTCAAAACTTAACCAAGATATTCATATTTATTCAGGGGGTTCCAACAAAGAGTTAGAAGTAACCGTCCTCATAAATTTCCTTGTGTATTGGGGGCTTCGAAAAAAACTCGGTTTTGAGATCTGTGTGGAGGAAATTCTCTTTGAAAAAAATGGGAAGAATAAAGGCCTCATATACTAATGTGGCAAACGAGATTGCAGAAAGAAGAAAGCTGCAAGGGATGAAACTTTCTTCGACGTCGCCCAGATAAAAATAGAAGTTCTCCTACAAGTGATAGTTCGTTGGATTTTTAAATGACGGGCTGATAGGAAAAGCCGGACTAAGAAAAGAGTCAGAGCAAAAGCGGGTTGATTATTTCTCCGCTCAAGAACGAATTAGCCCACGCGCTACGAGCAAAAACGAGTTAAAGATTTAACTCGTTTTTGCCCGTAGCGCGTGGACAGCAACCCCAAAAAGGTTGTTGAAGTTTATTGCACGGCTTTTCCTGTATTTGACCTTGAAATGCCCTTAAACTTGACACGGTGAATGTAAATGGACGTCGGATTTCGATTCAGTGACCCCAAAAACATATGTAAAAGGTTTTAGAAGTTTGTGGAGCGGCTTTTCCTGTGTTTGACATTGAAATGACCTTGAACCTGACGTGATGGAGGTAAATAGACCTCGTATTCGTATTCAGCACGTAAAAATACATAAGGATAAAGTGGTCTTGTCAAATAGTCCTCACCTTTTTTTTTTTGTAAACCAGTGTAATTATTTTTAGCTTGTTTTAATACACAACAGTACAAATTGGCTAGTAACTGATAATTACTAGTAACGTAGACGGTAGTTATAGTGCAATGAATGCTATCGCCACCGCTACCATCCGCAGTTTGTTACAACTTAATTAAATTTTGTTATCTCAAAATAAAGGAATTCGAAATTACTTTCCGAAACTAAAATTTAATAAAATTGTGAAGGCTTCCAAACTGCCGAACTTCATGTATAAAGTTTGTTTTATTTTTATGTAGACTCGTCTTAATTTATTCTCATCCGAGAATGTTATCACTTATTTGGCCGGTGGGTGTTTAAATTTGTTCTGTGAAGGTAAATTCACCAAATTCAACTATTACAGTAGGTACTATTATAGTAGATATGAGATGAATAATAATTTATTCCGCGAAAAGACTGTCCTACATTTTCGAACCTTTTTTGGCACTTGGCCAATGATAAATAAAAAATTCAATTGACCTCAAAAAAAAAATCAATCTTGGATTAACAATTGTGCTCTGATGAAAAAATTGAAACGGTTCTGACAACACTACCGAGTTTTAATTGGGAAAACCTCAAAAAACAAAAGAGGCTCCCAATAATTAAAAGCTTACATTTTTAAATTTTAAATGCGAACCGCAATAGTCAAACGACGGACGACAAGTAAGAGTCACAGGAAAGAAGTCGAGAGTTATGTTAGAAAATAGTACAAAGCTCCTCATATAGAGGGCGCATTCAACTACAATTAAAATAGCGCGCCAAGGCATTAGGAATTTGAAAATTCAATTCATTATATTGTGGTAACATTTATTATATAAAGTATTTCTGGTTTTAAATTTCTGGAATAATTCTTGAACTTATTCATGAAAATCGATTCTAAAATTCTTCTTTTATACTTGTTGTTTCCGTTAGCTAAAACCTTTATATTATCGAAATTAAAATCAAAGAGGTTGTCAAACTTCCAAGAGTGTTGTGACAAACCTGTGTTTAAATTGCCAATTCTGCAATCTCTTTTATGTTCGGTTATTCCCGTTTTTAACCTTCTGCCAGTTTCAACAATGTAAATTTTATTACAACCGTTGTATTTTATTAAATAAACTACGTTTGATAAATTTTCCATTTTTCCGAATCTTTCTGATTTATAAGACAATTTTCCAAATTATGATTATTTCTAAAGTATACGTTAATGTTGAATTTTTTCAATACACGTTTTCATAATTCTTATTAGATGTAGAAGAGAATCTCTAATTCCAGCTCCTATACACAAAAATACTAACAAATTTAATTTAAATAACGTTCGTTATAAAATGTACACCAAACTTCAAAAAGTGAAATTAACGTATCAGACGAAACTTTTAAAATGTGAAATCAGCAATATAGTTGGAACGATTTGTTGTAACTAGGTGGACCTTGTCGGAATATAGATAATATTAAAATAACATTAGTAACTGATAAAAGAGCGTGTTTATTAGATAACTTTATGATAGAGAACCGAGCAATTCACGCCTACCCCGAAAGGGAAACGGCTTGATGATATAATAATAATAATAATAATAATAATAATAATGTTGAGCAGAGGAATGGTTATGAAGATCAGTTTTTGAAGATTGCGCTTCAAATATAGGTTGATTAGGCTCTGTGTTTTGCTCATCTCGAACTTTATTTAAAGCAGACGGTACGGCATTAAATTTGACTCTCTGCTTGAAATGGTTTACGTAATCATCTTCAGAAAAATGATCATCGCAAACATAAAAATTTGAACAGTCAATGGAATTCTAGATCTGGCATGCAGTTTGCCATTTTTTGCGATTTTGATTATCTCGTGAAAATCTGTTAAAGCGTGGATTTTTACTACTCTTGTCATCTGAGCTGTAGTACTTATTTTCGTAGCCCGGAAATTTACATGATCCCTTTACTTTTGTTTTCGAAAGAGACATTATAAACTAACGCACAGTGGGCGGCTTAAATAACGTACTTAGAATACTTCATACTTGAGTTAATATCACAGCATTAGTAACAATTTGCAGGTACTTCGGCTTTAATTACATTTCGGATTAGCTATAATAGCTTCGTTTAGACCAGTTAACGATGTTCATCGACAATGATCGCATGGCAGATCAGATCAAGGAATTGGTACTTCAGATATTGAGCTGGCCCATTTTACGTCGATACGTGCAGGTTCTAAAAAAAGCTAAATTCTCAATTTCAAATATTCACAAATATTTCAAAGTTATATCTAAAAAGTTAAAAAACTTCCTGCAAAATACATTTGTTACAAAGCTTTTAGTGATAATTTAAGAAACCTTTTTCATATTAAAAAATGGATATTATAATTGAGTTTATTTAGGAATACTTTAAGAAACTATAAAATTAATATTAAAGCTGCTTTATAAAAATGATGAAAACAGGCTTATTGTTTTGTTAAATACAATAACATTTGAAAGAGAATCTATATGTTGCTTGAAAACATAGTTGAACATATAATTGCTTCTTTAAAATGAGTGATTTGGCATTTTCTGTATTTTTTCTTTTGCTTTAAATAACAATTGTAATTGAGATTCAACTTCTATGAGTTTCATTCCTAAGAATATTCTCTACAATATTCTATTACTGGGAGTTTTATAAAAATAAATTAATTTTACACAAGTTACAATTTTACAAAACTAATTGTTAATAAACTTTTCGTATAATAATTTTCTAGCATATTTTTAATAAAACTTCCACAAATAGAATTGTGAAAAATCTTTTCAACGACAAAATAGGCCGCGAATGTTACATATTGAATGAAAATTATAATTGCTATCTGAAGCGAACGAAAAAATACGAAACTCCAAATACTTTATTTTAAATAAATAATTATAAATTCAACTATTTAAAAAAAATGAGACTCTTTCAAATTTTCTTATATTTAACCATGTGGATATTTTCCACAATTTTATCAATCATTTTAAAAATCTTTAAAATACATAAGCATTGAAGGCATTGAGCTTTCCAAGAGTCTGCATTGCATATATACAAAATCCTAGAACACTTTTAAATTGGCTAACATTGCACTGAAAAGATCACTTAATTTTTTATTCTCCTGATTTTATTACCCAGGAAATTTTCAAAATTGGTTTAAATAAAATATAATTTTTCGCAATGAAAATAAATATATTTTTTGCATGTTCAAACCTTAAAAGATATTTCACTTGATTAAAAAAAAAAGTATTCCGCATAGTTTTAGTTATCTCAAGCTTAAAAATGAACATTGTTAAAAATGATTGATGAAATTTAGGAAAATATTTCTCTTGCCTCGTTACTCTCCTTTCGTTGCCAGGTTTCCGTGAGTGGCCAATCTTGGGTTGGCGACCAAGCTCGGTACCTTTCCATATCGGCTCTCGTCTCTGTTGGATGTAGTTGCCCATCGACCTCAGGTACCTGTCGGGCCTCGTTCAACCTGCGTTGTCGGTCATCACGCCTTATGATGTCTAGTTCTGTCTCTAATTGCTCTTCGTCAGGGTCCTGTTGCTTTTCTATTTCTGCAACTTTCTCCTCAGGTTCTACGTTTTCTTTTCCTGTGCTGCAGAGACAGGGTCGTTTTGCCGGTGTCACGTTCTTGTGTAGAAAGATTTCCTTCACTAAGGCGTCGTTTCGACTCCTTTTTACCACATAAACTCCCCTGGTTTTGCTGAGTTCGCTTTTTTCTCTGGTCACATTCATCCAGCGTTGTTCGGTTTCTGTGAATATGACTTCAGCAGCTGGTTCTGGGGTACTTACGGCTGGTGGATTCTTTTTAATTTCCAATATAATGATGGAGTTGATTCGGGCTTCTTGTAGAATGTCGTCCGCTATCTTATCGTTGGCTATTTTCTCAGATATTTCCCTCAGTTCTTCTTCCTCGTTTGCCAGCACTGGTAACTCTCCGATCTCGCAGGGGACTTCACGAGATTTCAAGGTTTGCGGTTCTGGCTCATCCATGTTTTTTTCTGTTTATCCTTTCTGACCGATGTTATCTTAGGCTCCTCTTCAGGATCAATTATCTCCGGTGCGATGGTTCTTGTTTCAGGTTCTCCGGGTGTAGATTCTGGGTCGTCCCTGAGATCAATCACTTCCGAAAAAGACACTCTGGGGTTAATAATTTCTCTTGGCTTGGTTAAGCTTTCCGTGTTCGTACCCTATCTTCTCACATCTCTTGGAATACGGGCTGCGCTTACCATGGATACAGTTGTATTTTCCGATCGGACAGCATTTTTTTTTATGGTGCTGATGAAACGTGGTCGCACCGTTATAATTTTGTACCGATGTTTTTCCATCTCACAATAATCTTCTTCTTCTTTATCCATATTGCATTATATGGATACGCAAGTGTTAACGTCGATACATTTGAATCTTGCGCTAGCGTCAGGCATCTTGGAAGGTTTAGTCAAAACTGACCCACCCGAAATTTTTCCGACGCTTCTAAGGCCCATGAACCTTCGAGGCTGCATCTTCTTCCTCCCCATTCTCGCTTTTCCTGCGTAGATATTTTCGAAGATCGTTTGCGTGGTACTGTCCCCTCTCCTTGTCGCTTTCCGTGCTACACAGGATATAAACATTCGTAGCGATTTGTTTCTTAATCCTGTGAGGCCCTTCATAGAGCGCCAGGAATTTTGCCATTGCCCCTGTCGTGGTATTTGACACGTTGCAGGCTTTGGCCAGCACCCATTCGTCTACCTGAACAGTTACGCCCACAGTGCTTCGTAAGGTGTTATTTCAGTAGTGTCGTGATATGATTCATTGATAATAGTTTCTATGTTTTCTACTTGAAAGTACCATCCTCCATGGTGTTCCGGGGGTAGGAGGGTCCTAAAGAGTCGCGCTAGCTCACGATTCACCCGCTCCACCATGTTGGCCTGTGGATGACGTATTGATGTCAAGATTACCTGCACTCCTCTTTCTTCGAGCGCCTCTCTCCATCGGTAACTCTTAAATTGCGTGCCCCTATCTGAGAGTACTTTCCGTGGTGTTCCTATACTCTCTATGAACTCGTCCAATTTTTTGATAGCCATTTCACTCGTCGCTTTTCGTAGTGGATATAATTTCATAAATTTCGTGAAGGTGTTCACTAACGTGCTGCGTAAAGTACTTGTGTACACAGTGCTTGTGACGAACCATCTTTCAAATCTTACTCGTTAACCTGGTAGTCCGTTACTCGTAAGTCGCACCTGTACTCGTATTTGTTCGTATTATCAAGGTTTCAAGCACGGGAGCGAAGGCAGCATAGGAACTTCCGGTAGTAAATCTGACTTCCGGCTCAGTTCGATCTGCGGTGCTTTCTAGAGACTTTAAAAATATTCAGTTTGCAAAAATGTAGTGAACATTGAAGTCGTTAGTATGGTAGCACTGAAAACTGACAATTGAAAACATCATGATTGAAAACGTTGAAGATTGACCCTATTTTTTACATAAATTCTTAGACTTTACAATAAAAATAATCATGAAATATTAACGATAATTGTTCAATTAACTAATTAATAATTGAACAACTAATTAATTAATAGAATAAAGTGCCTTGTACCAGGTCTCACGAATTTAGAATTTGCCAGACCGGTTGTGAAGAATGTAACATAACCTCTAGATTGGCTCGTGTTACTGTTTTATTATGGGGTTTTTTCCTACGAGAACCTTCATGATACTTCTTCAAATCCACGACAAAATAAACAGTAATCATACAGTAATTTGTGTCGAATAGAACATTATTAGGTCCAATATTTCAAACTTGAATATCCCGCCCACAGGGCCGCTCGCGATTTTAGTTCCCCCAGTTCTCACGTGAGCGCACGTGTCGCTCCATAAGCGGCCATGTTGGAAATATTTGTTTTCAATTTTAATCACGAGGCTTCACCCCAGTGGTTCTAAGTTTCAGCACGATTATTCCATTGAACAAAGCCATTATATAATCTAAACTCAACCTGACATCAGTGCGTAAGCGCATACGTGTTTGTGAAACTTTCAAACGTTTCAGAAACTTTGGTCCCATGAAACGTTTCATTGTTGCATGAAACTTTCAATGTTTCAATGAAACGTTTCATGGACTTACAACCCTAGGCAAGGATGTGTACGTAAAGTATATATGTTCATAGAATTCTCACTTTGAGTAATAATTATTTTCTTAGAATTATAATAAAATGTATGGGCATTTTTTACATTATTAGCTTTTATACTTATACATTTTCTACTCGCATACTTATCTTTCTGCACTCGTGAAATAATCTAATTAATACAAGTACAACTTCAGAAAAAAAATTAGAAATAAAAAACATGTGATCTTTATCGCAGATACGCAGTTGAGCTCTCGGATCCAATAACTCATCCGACTCTCGCACTATTTTACAAAGTGCATATTTCAGTCAATTTTTAATGAATCTATCTAAAATATTCCAAAAATTTTCTTTGAACTATATAGAACAACTTTCTCCCTGAAGGTTGTTTCAAATCTGAAATTGCCTCAATACTTTTTGTCTCCGAAAGTAGAAAAATGTGGTTACCGATCGGCTTTAATTTTCAATTGTATATTATTAAACAAACTAATTTTAGGACCGAAGATTTTTAAATAGAATCTGCCTTGTTATTATACAGAAGCCTATATTTTCAAAATTAATTTTGTGAATTTGAACATTCACATTTCTTGAAACCCGGGGGCCAACGCTTTTACCGTTTACGAGCGTCGGGCGAGTTATTGAATTCGAGAGCTTAAGTGCATACATTTTTTCATGGAAACACTTTTATAAAAATCAAAGTTTCAATTCTACCACAATATTTAAGAAAACATATTGAAAGAGCTTCCGTTTCCGGTACCGAATGGTAAAGTACGCGTGTTTTTTCTGTGCTATCTTTTTTGGTTTTGGCGACGGGCGTATATATATATATATATATATATATATATATATATATGTATTAAAGCAGATAGCAGCGCCAAAAAAACATATTTCGACGTTTTTTTGCAGCGGTTTTTTATTTTGTAGCTATTTTATCACTAAGAATGAGAACTGGATAATCAAAATAATTGAAACTTCAAAAGATGAAACAAAAAGTTTTCTACGATAAGTTTTTAAATATAAAGTTTTGGTAAAATTATAGAAGCATTTGCTCCCCAAGGAATTTACGTTGAAAATATGAAAACATAAAAAAGGTTTTGTTTCGAAGTAAGAGGGGGAAAAACAAAATGGTCTTTATCTAGTTTTTCATCTTATAAATTTTAAACTGCTTATTTCTCACAAAATCACAAAAATGTAACAAGGATTTTTTCGGGCCTGTTATATATCGTCTGCTTCATGCAATATGAAATCAAGTTCAGGTAAGCCCGTTTTATGAAACAAGTCCTGGTTATTCCGTACGAATCAAGTCCATTTTTTGACAATTCTTTTCTCTACAATGAAATAAACAAGCAGAACGTTCTGCAACACGTGATAAAATAATAATATACTCTATACATTAGGAAATATTGCCAAGAATTCCAAAAAATTTCAAAACCTGTCGTAGAGTGACCATATAGATGGAGTTTAAAAAAAATATAGTCAGACATACCTCTTAGGGTAGTCAGTACTTGACCTTTTCACTTGTCTCTCTCTACAGTTGTAAATATTTGAAATGTGAAAGGACTAGCAAAGATTGTTATTTCAGTCTTGGCCTTAGGCATTTTTTTTATTACCGATGCAATTTTATTGCAATAGTAACTTACTAGAGATTATAGATACTGACGGATAGGACCATGATTACACACTGCGCCTCAGCCAATGACAGGTATGATGAAAATGTCAACAGAATCTAGCTATGGTACTTAATTTGTATGCATTCTAGGTTTGAAAAAATTAAAGCATGAAAATCGCAGCTGATCCTGTACCCGAATAATCTTCCAATCAAATTAGAAAATTTTTAATTATATTCGACTCTATTTAAAATGACAAATGTATGCACTTCAAACTCAAAAATAGTTTATACACTATATACTGATGCCATTATTGATAGTTGAAAAATAAATATATCATAGTAAAATGTTGAAATGAGTTTAAAAACTGCCTTTTTTACGTGTTTAATAAACAGCATTCCTTGTCAAGAATGTCAAGGAGATTGTCAAGGATATATTGGGAATGCACTTTATGTGAAGGAATAATTTAGACACAGATTAGTGTAAAAAACAGTTATGTAGGTATATGCCCAGATAGTACAAGAACTTTAGTGAAGATTTCCTGAAACTGGCAATGTAAGGTTGGTAATATTGCTTTGAGAGGCGAAGGCAAGGTTCGTTTAACTGAGAAAATATCCTATCGTCAAGGATTATTGCACGGTAAGGTGCAGGACAATTCGGAAGATATATATAACTTAATTCGATGCGCGGTAATATTTTATGGCCCAAATGGTTGCGCAGCGGTTTCGTCGACCCTCCTGAAATACTCCCGGACATACGGCAAGTTTAAGTGCGCCTAAGGCGCGCATCTGTTGGATCTCGCGCTTCGCGCTCGATTTCGTATTCATCTCGCGCTCGATAATGTATTCACCTCGCGCTACGACCTGCTTTTGTTTTAATCATGCCAATTTTACATAAAAAGGAGAACTAATTTACTCAAGGTTCTATTGACCTTAAGGAACACATTCTCATCAAGACACTCGCGCTTCGCGCTCGATATTTGGTTTAAAACTCCTGTAAACCTCGACTACTAAATATTATTTTTGAAATATTGTTCAATAAATGAAACAGATTTTCAATGTAATTTGTCAATTTGTAAAGTGGCATTTTCAAATTCTCCTCGAACATTCAGAACCGAAAAACTTTTCGTACAAGTTTAGCATACGGTATGTCCTAACAACTAAACCACTTTTCGCTATAGAAAACCTTTCCTGGCGGAGATATTTGGTTCTGACCGCGTTTTACTAACATTTACCATCATGACCGGTCAGGATTGGTCATGACTGTAAAATACCGAGCAGCGCCCATCACTATGTAAATTACATCTTATTCAATGTATTAGGGCGCCTCCTCTGAGGCGGGATATTTAAAACTTGAGTCAGACAGCCAATCAGAGGGATTCTAATGTATTTTACATATTCGAGGTATTTTACGTAAAATACCTCCTTTAGGTATTGTACGTAAAAAACTTCCAGTTGCGCATAACTGCACATCCCTAATGGAATGTATGGAAGCCCGGAGTGTCTTTTTTTGCTGTTGTTTCGCTTTAGTTTACATTATTATTTTTTTAATTAACAATATAGGCATTGAAAAAAAACTCTTACGAATGCCGATACCAGAATTTAAAAAAAGTGAGGTTATGCACATTTCTGCAGGTCCGCTATCTGGTGACGTAATTTACTAGGTATTTTACCTGTTTTCAAGATAGACAGAGACGAACGATCAGATTCAAAACGATCGTCACGAATTCGGGTTTTTCTTTGCGCGCTCCAAGTGAGAAAAGGAGAAACTACCGCCCGATATGACTCAAATCTGCAGGTAATGAAGCCAAAGATGATGAAACCAGATGAAACATCCAATGTGACTATTCAGGGGCGAACACACCGTATACGAAAACTAGGGGCCCATACCCAAATGAGTGGGTGAATTTCCAAAAGGTTGGGTGGGTGTAGGTGGTTTAGGGTGGATAATATCATTAAACGCAGACTGTGAAATAAAACTGTAAACAATATGATGAGTTATAATCAATTCGCCCCCGAATTCATGCATACAATATTCACGCCTACTCAGTGCAACCGTACAATTTTCAGCAACTTACTCCGAAAGTAGTACCTTGTTACTGAAGCAACTACATTAATTTGTTCATTTAATTTATATATTTTTTAAGAATACTTCTCCGATTAATTATTTAAAGATAAACAGTAGCAAGTAAATAAAACTCTAACTTATTGAAGAGAGAGAGAGAAATGAGGCATAATAATGACATATCACAATAAACGGTATTTGTATTTTCAATCGAATATAATTTTAGTTTAAATAATCTGAAATGATTTGAAGATTGAGTTTATATCTAAATAAGTCACGCTGTACGTAAATACATACACATCCCATCACGCATGCAAGGTCAATCGAATAAGGTTCATTGTAACTTTAATTGATAAAATCGAGGTAAGAATGTGTGGTAAAAAAATGCCTTGTAATCTATGGATCAGATCGACTGACAACACAAATTTATAACAGCACTTTCAGCTCGCTAAGCAAAAATTTAACTTTTGTGCCTCTTGCACTTGTTTCGTAGGATAAACCGTTTGCAATCAACATGATAATTTTTAATTCATATATTTTGTTAAAAAGTCGTCTTTCATTGTGAAAAGTAAATAATCTTCTTGCTTAAAATTCAACAGTTTGGTTTAAAATTCATTTCTTTTGTTTAAAACTCGTGTCTTTTCTTGAAAAATTTAAATATATTCAGTTAAACAATCTTGTACTTTGTTAAAAATTCTTCTTTTTCGGTGCAAAGTTAATCTTCTCGGTTACAAATAGTAGAACTTTCACTGCCAAGGTTCGACAGTTCGCGCGCGAACTGCGGGTCTGTCATCACACACTCAACAAGTCAAAGGTACTGACCATCAGGCAGCATATTGTTGACAGAATACGAGTACTATCTAACGCTAGGAGAAGTCAAGAGCGGAGAGACAGGTGGGTCAGAGAAAATCAACAGTTTTTGTCTGACCCATCTGGACTCTTCCAAGACCGTCTAGTTACTGCCGTCCACTCACCCACACCAGAGGAGATTGAGGCATTTTGGAGAGTAGTCTACGAAGTCCAGCATTCACTGAAAGAATACCCAGAGAATATTAATAGCTTCAAGGAGCTGTGCAGTGCCCTCTGTCACCTGAGAAGGAATGCCCACCTATCACTACCGAGGAGGTGAAAAACGTATTAAGAGGCATGAGTAACTATTTCGCTCCGGGACGAGATGGAATAAAGAGCTTCTGGTGGAAGAAGCTTCCTTCAACACAACAGAATTTGGCCCGCATTTTCACCTCATATCTAAAGTCGGAAGAACCTATTCCGGAGTGGTTGGTGGAAGGGCGCCAATGCTCCTGTCAAAGACGGGCAACTTAGCTGACCCCGAAAATTACAGACCAATAACTTGTCTGAATACACTGTATAAGATTTTCACAGCTATCCTAAATGGTAGGATTGTTCGGACAATCAGACCTGTGTGGCGAAAGATGTACGAACAACGCGGCTCAAAGAAAGGCGTAGCAGGATGTCAATATTGATTACCGGTAAGCTTTTGATTCAACCTCGCATAGACTTATCATCTGTCTGTTGGAAAGCGTAAATGTTTATCCACACATCGTGAGGTGCATAGAGAGATTTATGCCGCTTTGGAAAACCACATTTATATCTGATCTGGAAAACATAGTGTGATCACTAATAGTGTCACCTTTAAGAGAGGTGTTTCAGGGCGACACCGTGAGCCCTCTCCTATTTTGCCTCACATAATTGCCACTATCTTTCGCACTTCCTCATTCCGAAGGGTACCTCCGCGGCAAATCTGTAAATCGAAAGCATAAGGTCACTCATGTATTTTACATGGATGATCTTAAGGTCCATGCTAAAAATCAAGAGAAATTACATCTATTTTTAGACATTGTCAAAGAGTACACTCAAGATATTGGAATGGAGTTCGGGTTAGAAAAATGCGCTAAGGTTTATTTGAAGAAAGGAAAACCTAATGGCATCCCGGAAGACCCTGAGCTCGTCAACAGAAGCATTATACGACACCATGGCGCTGGAGAGACCTATACATATCTCGGCGTGCCACAGAGCCGCATTCAGGACGTCACATCTATAAAGTATACTCTCCGATGCATATACAAACGTCTCATCCGACGGATTTGGTCTTCCGAACTTTCGAAGAGGAACAAAGTATCTGCGTCGGACATGCTTGCCGTCTCGGTAGTACTCTATTCATTTGGAGTGGTTCCATGGACGAAGGACGAGCTGAGATTCCTTGATATTGGGTCCCGAAAGATTATGCACATGAAAAAAAGAATGCACATTCAATCTTCTGTTCCGCTACTTTATATCTCACGCCGTCAAGGTGTCAGCAAACACGAAGAAGTGGGCAAAGGGGCGTTTCTGTACAAAGCAGTGGAGGAGGCTTCTGCAACACTCGGCCTTGACTTCAATATCAGGGATGAGCAAAATGCATCAAATCTTGTACATCTCGAGTACACACTCGTGAGGGCCCGGATTAAGAAAGCACAGGAGAAAAACTTCCGCGAACAGCTCCTCGAGAAGAAGATGCACGGCATCTTCCACAGATAAGCCTAGCTTCAGCTACAGAAGAATAAAAAATATATAAAGCAGATGCTTACCTCGCCTATCTCGATGTTCTCTGCTACTAATCTAGCCTCCCTGAAACAATTTTGGATTGTTCCTGGTTTGATATCCTCCAAAGATGCTGTGACCCAGTGCATCCCATCCAAAACATTGATCTTAGGCTTCGTAATTGGATCAACCATGAAGTTCAAGAATTTTTCCACTATGCGGTTGTGATACTTCTGTTTGAAGACTTTGACTACGCCTTGATCCAGAGGCTGCAGCTTGCTCGTTGCATTCGGAGGAAGGAACTCAAGTCTGATGTTTTTTGATGGCACTTCCTTCGGGTGGGCGGGGCAGTTATCCACAAACAGAATTATTTTGCGTTTCTGCGTCACAAGTTTTTCATCCCAGTTCACAAGCCAGTTTCGGAACCTGTCACTCGTCATCCAGGTACGTCGCTGTGATGAGTATTCACATGGAAAGCGGCGTACATTTTTGAAACACCTTGGATTGACTGACTTGCCAATGACTAATGGACTCAAATTATCACTACCGTCACTATTTGCACACAACAGTACGGTCAGTCTCTCCTTACTTAACTTACCGCCGTGACAATCTTCATCTTTGAATGTAAAGGACTTATCTGGCGTGAGATTAAAAAAAAGTCCAAATTCGTCTGCGTTGTAGATGCAATCCAGTGTATAGCTGTGCAGATGTCCTTTCACTGTATAAGAATTCCACGTTATTACAACTGATTCATCAACTGATTCCGCCTTACCACTGATTTGTCGATAAACGATACCGTGACGTTTATGAAAGCAATCAAGCCACCCTGAGGATGCGGCAAAATCTCCTAATTCAATTTCTCGAGCTATCTCTAAAGACTTCTCGTGTAATATTGGTCCATTCACGGGAATTTTAACTGCGCGAACTAAGTGAAACCATTTGAGCAAAATGAACTCCAGATTGTCATATTTTCCTGCCTTAACTTTTCTTCTTTTACCGGAACCCAAAACCGCATTCTCTTCGACATCTTTACGATCACTCACGATTGTTCTTGATATAGACGCAGGAATTCTCAATGGTGCCGCGAACTCTTTTTGATATAAACTTGTACTTTGGTCGTATTTTCTTAAAATTTCGCACTTCTCTGACACTGAAAACGCTTTTCTTTTTTTTTTGCCACTGACATTTTTGTTATTTTCAGAACAACACTACATAATATATCATAATGCACTACTGTTATCCGAATGAAGTGTCGAAGAACTAAAAATGTATTATGTAGGTAAACGCATACAGAAAGTTTGATGATTCAGCTTATCACCGTTTAAACGAAAGTTTAACACGATTGAAGCTTCTTCACCCCCGCTTTTAGGGTGTTCGAGCTTCCCGCCCAATAAGAAATCGTTATAAGCGGATGAAATTTTACCTTGGGACCACAAAATTAGAGCGTTAAAAGCGAGAAGGCGCTATAAGCGGAAAGCGTTATATGCGTGAAAATTTATATGGGCTTCTTATGGGACTGACCACGGGACCGGAAGAACTGAGAATTATAGGCGGGAAAGCGTTATTTGTGGGAGCATTATAACGCGATTTCACTGTATAATGAATGGTATAAAAGGATAAAAAAAAAAGGAGTACCAAAGTATTTAGAAACGGGATAGAGAGACAGAAGATGGAGTATGGAGCATGTATGGGAAGGGGCGAATGAGAAATAATGAAAGAATGGATGTGGAAAAATGGCAAAATGAGAATGAGATAGAAGAGATGTGAAAGTGAAGGAAAAAGGAAACGAAACAATGTAAAATTAAGAAAATAATTGGCCAAATTCAAGTCTTAAAAATGAGAAGATTTCAGAATTAGGCATTGAAAAGTGCATTATTTCTTATTTGAAAATATCCCAAAATATTTATCATTTTGATCTGAACTTGAAAAATAAAAAGAATTTCGATTTGAAAGACTTAGGTTTGTGCAATTTCCAAATTTGGAATCATAGCGATTTTGATTTGTATTTCTTTATTTAATCTTTAATTTTCAATACTATAGCTCCAAATTTATGAATTTTTATTTAAACTCGTACAAAAATGACTGATTTAAAATTGAAAAATATTTTATTGGAAGATTTCAAGAATGAATAATAATTCTAACTGAAGTGTTAAAAATTAAACGATTTGAAATTAAAAAGTTGAGAATTGAGAAATGGATACAATTTTAGAGTTCTTAATTTTCATGTTGAACGCTGAATTTTCAATTTTTCTCTTTCATAATTTCCCATTTTCACACACTGGTGAGTTCGCACTATTTTATGCAGCGTAGGGTTGTTATTCATCGGCGCGAATCAAGCTTCGACACTCTAGGCCTGAACATTGTCGATAAAACAGTATAGGATAGCTGAGAAGAGTTACAACACTCTACAGAAGAAGGAGAATCCTGATATACACTGTTTTCAGAAATCTTTCTTACGATAATTTTCTTCGGGACAGTCGATGTAGAAAAAATTACTTAAAGTAGGGTAGTGGAACTTTTAAATCGATAGTTCTATTTTCAATCAATTTATACAGCTTTCGATTCGTTCTTACATCAAAATAACACACCTAAAATATTATTGCAAAACATTAATTTTTCAAAAAGTTATTAACAATCAAAGTTCTTGATCATTTTTTTCAAAAATTGATTACGCTCGAACGGTTCATCGAAATTCGATAATTGAGTGATGACCACTTTTGTTACAAAGTATACTTTACGCTAAAAAATTGCTCGGTAGTAAAAAACATTTTTTTGTTGTTTAAATAATCGCTTGTTGTAAACAATTGAAAATTGATTAAACTTCTCCGCCTGTGAAAGAATTCTTCCACGTTCCAATAGATTCTACAATCTCTTCTCAGAATTTTGGTCGAAAAAAAATTTGTATTTTGCTGTAGTTCAAAAGTTATTGATTAATTTTAATTGAAATTTCATCTCTTTGTTTGCAAAATGAGCTATGTTGTTGAAAATTCGTTTGTTATGTGGCTGAAAATAAATTTTTTTATGCTGAAAATTTAATTATTTCAGTTGAATATTCCATCATTTTAGTTGAAACTTCACCTCTTTGATTGAACATTAATTTTTTAACTACAAACCTAACTTCAATTTTTGGCTCAAAAATGATTTTTTTTTCAGTTGAAAATTTGTATTTCTGGTAGAAATTAATCTTTTCAGTAGAAAATTCATTTTTGATTTAAAATTCAACTATTCCAATTAAATATTTTATCATATTAGTTGAAAATTATTCTATTTGGTTAAACATTCATTTTTTCCTAAAAATTTAACTATTTTAGTCGAAATTTTAACTATTTTTTTTTTATTTTGTTTTGTTCGAAGATTAATTTTTTCAAACTGGAAATGTAACTTTTTCAGCTGAATCTTGAGGATTACAAACACCTAACACTGCCCTTTTTATCATTTGATTAAATGCACACATTTGTTTGCAAACATTGTACGAATTTCTTCATAATTCCTGAATGAACAATATTGAAATGATCGCTGTGTTTTACTTTTGAAAAATATTTGCACCTTCTTATGATGGAAAATCACGAAAATAATATGGGTATCCGGCCTGTCGTTGTGATTTCGTCGTGTCCTGTGACCACCCATCTCACGGTTGTGAGACGTGGCCATGAGTGGGACTCACCGCGGTCCTACTGGGAGCCAGTGTTTTTTTTTTATACGGCAGTTGCTCCCAGTGGGACCCTACGGTGGTTGTTAACATTATCTTTTAATTTTATATATATATGACAGTGATGTTGTATTCGGTTGGAGCCGAGAATTCGATCACGATTATATATCGTTTCTCGAAGTCTTGGAGGACAATGTCTGGTCTCGAGTGTGCAACGGAGAATGCTGTCCGAAAATCGTATTTCCAGGAAATTTGGCACGTCTCGTTTTGGACAATTGTCTTTATCTCCCTTGGTGCGCTCGGCAGCGCAGGGTAGCGGCCAACACCGTGCGAGCGACAAAGATGGTAATAAAGCACTCCTAGGGCCACAATATGTATATAGACATACGTCATTCCTGCGTGGGTGAAAGACCCCGATAGTATGTGTTCTAGGTACTCAGCATGCGCATGATACGCTCTGCACCTATCGCTGAGAACTTCTTGACATAAAATGCGGTCACGGTATGCTAAGGTGGAAATGAAACCGTCCTGACATGCGGAAATAAAACACTCTGTACCCGAATTAAGCCCTGATGATCCGAGGAAAGCAAAAGTTTGCTCCTCCGATAATGACTATTTTTCTACATCCCTGTGAGAATTTCCGTGCATTTTCCTGTCGAGTCTCTCTGGATGGAATTCTTGAACTTCTGCTTTCTTTACTTGGGCTTTCAGAAGTGAAGCATCTAGATGAAGTAAGGCACTTTCCTCACTTCTGATGATAAAATTCAGGCCAAGGGTCTCGGCTGCTTGCTCCGCGGCTTTGTAAAAGAACGTTCCTTCACCAATTATCTCGGCCATTTCTGACCATTTTTAGGAGAGGATCTCTGCAATTGGCAACGATACAAGTTGTCATTAGAACAATTCAGTTATGTAGACACTGGAGATTCAGAAGTCCGCGTTCGCCTTGATGGTGTGAAATGTATGATCGTGGAACTGACGAATTGATATGCAAGCTTTTATGCATATGCATGATCTTACGTGTGGTGACATCAGGGGCCTCAATCTCGTTCTTCGTCCATTGAAGTGCCCCAAACGAGTGGAGTAGAACCAGGACGGCAAGCATGTTATTCGCAGATACCTTGTTCAACGCCGGCAGATTGGAAGACCAAATCTGTCGCACAAGATGCTTGTATCTGCTTCGGAGAGACTCCTTTGCTTATGTTACGTCCTGAATACGGCTTTGAGGCACGCCCTGGTATGTATAGGACTCTCTATTATTAAGATGTGGGATGCAAGGAAGCAAAGGGCTCATGGTATCGCCCTGAAAGACGATTCTCTGGAAGGTGACGTTGTTCGTTGTCACCTGATAATTTCCAGATGAGATAGTAAATCTAGTTTTCCAAATGGGCATCAATCTCTATGCATCTCACTATGTGTGTATGAACCTTTAAGCTTTTCAACAGACAGATGATAAGGCAATGAGAAGTTGAATGGAAAGCTTTCCGGTAGTCAATCCAGACTATTGACTTATTGTGTCTTTGAAGACACACCTGTCAATTAGCAGGTTCTCTCAGCAGCCTACTACACCTTTTTTCGAGCCACATTGTTCTTACATCTCACGCCATACAGGCTCAATTCGCCGAACAATCCTGTTTTTTAGGACAGATGTAAAGATTTATACAGTGTGTTCAAACAAGTTATTGGCCTGTAATTCTCTGGGTTGGACAAGTCGCCTTTTTTCGGTAGGAGTATGACTACGCTCGACCAGAGGGAGGGCAGAAGGCGACCGGGGGGGGGGGGGCCCAGCTTAAGTGTAAAGGTAGCACAGACGCTAGTGTGCTCGTAGACAGACACGACCAAGGGACCGCACAAGTATTTAGGCGTTTTACTCGAAAATAAGCAATTTTGAGCCATTTCCCCCTCCATGAGGATTGGCATGGTATGACTTTGGCGACTCGGTACGGACCTCTAAGTTTTTTAGTGAAATTTCGAGATTTCACCCTCAAAGAACAGACAGAAGATATTATCCGATTTCAAAATTTCAAAGTGCGCTGAGTTTCGGATTGGACTGGGCCACTTTTCCACACACAGGCGTTTCCTGGACGCACAATGTTGGTTTTTCGCCCCAACCTACTACATATGGTTCATAATTCGATGTTTGCGGGAAAATCTACAGTTTTTCTGATCTTTCGGTTCTTCATCTACTTCCTCTTCTAAAGGTTGCTTTAAACCCTTTAGATCAGCATCTTTTACAGCAGTCTTTTTTCTATTTTTCTCAGCTATCAGCTTGTGCTAATAGCAAGGATGCAGTGTCACGAAATTGATCTGTCGGCCTTCTCAACTGAATCAGTTGCCAGCTTTTTTGTGTATTGCACTCGCGACAATTAATATAAGTGTAATTTATGTCCCCTTGATCTACATTGGGAAGTCTCTGCATCTCTGCGAGGCAGTCATCACACTTATATTCCTTGACAACTTTGTAGGCGGCCCAGCCTGCAAAGAATGTGACAGATTTTCCTTTAACGATTTTACTATTCCCAGCGAAGGCCGTTTCAGAAGGAGCATCTTTGTTACTGCCGTCTGCACTGAAGGTTTCGTTTCCATGCTGATCATCGTCGTGAAGAGTTCCACGTGTTTCATCGAGTTCTGGAAGATCATACTCAATTTCATCCCATTTCAAAACATCATTTGCGTCATCGATTGCTTCAGTTTGAAAGAACTGCATCGTTCTCTCGTCGTTGACCTCTTCGGGAGCAATGAGAGTGTTCAACTGATCTTTCAATGCTGCTGGTGATATCGGTGATAAGTATGATTCATCCTCAGGAGTGGTATTACCTCTGCTTGAAGTTACAATATCCTCCACAGAAACCACGATCCGAAAGGTCAAACGAACCATTCGACACGAAGGGTTTGAATTGAATCCATTGCTTCCTCGCAATCTGGAAAACAATTGCTCGACGGAATCTGTATTGAAAATGACTGTGCACAACTGAAAGGAAGTGTAGGTATAAACCATATCCCGGTAAAGCATCAGTAAACCTCGTACAGTTCCTTCAAGGGTTTGGAAACAAGGTAACCTGGTCAGTTTTCCTGATTTACTTCTCACGTGGATAGTAGGTACCCATGTTAGGCAGTCTTCCAGAAGTTCAATGCATCCAGGATTTTCGTGAGACAGAGGGCGTTTCATGGGATTTTTGTCGTTAACATTGCTGCTATTACAGACGTCTACTACGACATTCACCTTGCCCACAAACCATATCGACTTAGTGATCGTTTTAGATGTTCTAATTCCTGCCACCTTTGATTTTCGTGCCGCTATCATGGCAGCTTCAAGTTTTCCACTAACTATTTGGAAGGAATTTCTCACATTTTGCTTTTGGAAATTATTGGGAAACAGGTGCTCTCTTGAGATATGCCCAAGCATATTGGATAACTCATTAGCATTATCAGCTTTCCAGGTATCGATAACGGCCTGGAAAGAAACTTCTTCGTCCTCAATTATGAGAATCATGTACCTTTGCCAAGCACTCACAAGGTTTTTTATGATGACTCACTGCACAAGTTTTTCGCTCCATGATAAATTATTTTATTTATTTTTTCGATTCACGTGTATTTTGACAGCAAGTCAATCCACAACAAACAATTTGCCGCGCACGCGCTTTCACCCGTTGGCGTTGAAAGTCTATGCCATCTGCGATGGGCCAGAGAACTAATATCGTGCCCTTCGATCCCTCTCAGTCCCCGCGCCAATGTCACAAAAATTCGCCATTTATTTACACGGGAGTTGACCGAGCCTGCTACATTCGCGACACTTTTTCTTCGTCTGAGGCACACATAAAATATCTAGTTTCCTTACGTGCATAGTTTCTCGTAGATCTCTTACCTTAAGATCATTCACTCCTCTAGCATTCCAAACACCCAGTCTCCATTCATCGCCTGAAGCTCGGCCTTTACGTTTACCGTGTGTATGCATTTCGTCAATCAGAGTTTCAGTCTATTCCGAGGCTATCTTATTGTTTGTATTATTCATTGTTTAAATCTTACACCCAACTACCACCTTAATGCTTGAATTTTGTTTTGCGAGGCGAAAATTATGTCGGTATGGGTAATTTCTTCGTCACCGGTACTAATAGTCCATAATTTTATTTTTGCAATACCTGCATAAAAAAGTACCCTTTTTCACGCCTGTAGAGCGAACGCAAAATGGCTGATATTGGGGCTCCGGAAAAACTTAGAGGAGCGCATGCGCAGATCGCAATTTTACGCTTTTATTTCCTAGGTGAAACAGCAGGGAATAAAAGAGCTGCATCAAGAATAAAACTCGCGGGTTTGGTGTTTTTGTTTCTCGATTTGGCAATATTTTCTTGCGTCTACTTGCGATTCGCTCTACAGGCTAGACAAACATCGTACTTTTTAATTACAGATATTGGAAAAAGGATTGTGTGCAACACGGTTGCCCAGAGAAAATGCATGGACGTGAAGGAAGCTAGAGTAGTATGCCAGGACAGAAAAGTGTGGCGACAAATAGTTTGTAAACAGAGTGACAATAGAGTTAATGACTCCTGAAACAAAGACCTTGGATACTAATGGGATCAAGTGAGGAACCACACATAACAATTTTGTGAGTCTCTTCACGTAGGGTGATCGCTAGAGAGATTGATCAGCAACCTGGGTCGGAGCAGTGTTGCGGAACAAACGAAAGGGAAATGGCCTAATGGTATAATAATAATAATAATAATAAATAAAATAAAAATAATAATAGATAGGCGTAGGGATGTGGCGACCCCATCGCCCGAGAGCTACGGCTCTTGCAGTCAGCCACGTTGCATTGGGCTTACTCCCGAACGCAACGAATTATGCGGTTACGTCACCAGTATCACGCAGTGCCACCCACAATAAGCCCCTCTCGGATGGAGGCCATGGTTCAGTTGGGAGTGGCAATAGGACCGAACCGAGGCGACGGCCAGGCAATGCCACAGACAAACGCGAGAACATAGATTTAAGTGGTCAGACCAACTCTGGAGGGACATCCTTACCTGTTGGCAAAGAAGTTCACCGGCGCGAAGAGGATTCATGCATAGGTTACATGAACGTTGGGTAAATATGCACCCGGAATATGCTCATAAAATGCCCCAGTATTTGAGAGATCAGGTATCTTTTTTGCGCAAGAACGGATATGAAGCTCTTTATCGGCAAGAAGAAGAGCATCATCCTCCAGCGAACACACCACCCGTACCAGCAAGATCACCTTCACAGATAGCCGATATTGTCAACATGAGAAGCAGGAGATCTATCCACCAAAAAGTCTTTCTCAGGATGGACAAATTATCTGAAGCTAATAATGAGTTCCTCGAGGACACGAGATCGATCCAATGCCCCAGGAGTGTAACACACATCTTCTCCGGGGAAGTCTGGTTTTTCCAGTACTTTAGGGTTCCTGAAGTAAGTTGCGCGAGGACACGAGATTGATCCAATGCTGCAGGTGTGAAACAGACATCTTCTCCCGGGAAGTCTGTTTTTTTCTTCACTTTAGGGTTTCTGGAGTGAGTTCCTCGAGGACACAAGATTGATTCAACGCCCCAGGAGTGAAGCACAGACCTTCTCCGGGAATGTCCAGCTTTTCCAGTACTTTTGGGTTTCTGAAGTGAGTTCCTCGAGGACGCGAGATTGATTCAATGCCCCAGGTGTGAAAGACACATCTTCTCCAGGGAAGTCTGGTTTCTGCTGTACTTTAGGGTTTGTGGAGTAAGTTCCTCGCGGACACGAGATTGATACAATACCCCAGGTGTAAAACACATATCTTCGCTGGGGAAGTCTGCTTTTTCCAGTACTTTAGGTTTCCTGGAGAGAGTTCCTCGAGCACGCAAGATTGATCCAACGCCCCAGGTGTAAAACACACATCTTCTCCGGGGAAGCCTGGTTTTTCCAGTACTTGAGGGTTTCTGAAGTGAGTTCCTCGAGGACACGAGATTATTTCAATGCCCCTAGTGTAGAACACACCTCTTCTGTGGGCAAGTCTGGTTTTTCCAGTACTTCAGGGTTTCCGCAGTGAGTTCTTCGAGGACACGAGATTGCTCCAATGCCCCTAGTGTAAAACAAATATCTTATCTGGGGAAGTCTGGTCTTTTCAGTACTTTAAGGTTTTTTTGCAGTGAGTTCCTCGAGGACACGAGATTGATACAATGCCCCAGGTGATAAAACACACATCTTCTCCGAGGAAGCCTGGGTTTTCCAGTACTTTAGGTTTTCTGGAGTGAGTTCCTCGAGGACACGAGATCGATCCAATGCCCCTGGTGGGAAAAACACATCTTCTGTGGGGAAGTCTGGTTTTTCCAGTACTTTATGGTTTCTGGAGTGAGTTCGTCGAGGTCGCGAGTATGATTAAATGCCCCAGGAGTAAAACACACATCATCTCCTGGGGAAGTTTGGTTTTTCCAGTACTTTAGGTTTCCTGGAAAGAGTTCCTCGATCACGCAAGATTGATCCAACGCCCCAGGTGTAAAACACACATCTTCTCTGGGGAAGTCTGGTTTTTCCAGTACTTTATGGTTTCTAGAGTGAGTTCGTCGAGGTCGCGAGATTGATCCAATGCCCCAGGAGTAAAACACACATCATCTCCTGCGGAAGTCTGGTTTTTCCAGTACTTTAGGGTTTCCTGGAGAGAGTTCCTCGAGGACACGAGATTGATACAATGCCCCAGGTGATAAAACACACATCTTCTCCGGGGAAGCCTGGGTTTTCCAGTACTTTGGGTTTTCTGGAGTGAGTTCCTCGAGGACGCGAGATCGATCCAATGCCCCTGGTGTGAAACACACATCTTCTCTGGGGAAGTCTGGTTTTTCCAGTACTTTACAGTTTCTGGAGTGAGTTCGTCGAGGACGCGAGATTGATCCAATGCCCCAGGAATAAAGCACACATCATCTCCTGGGGAAGTCTGGTTTTTCCAGTACTTTAGGTTTCCTGCCGAGAGTTCCTCGAGCACGCAAGATTGATCCAACGCCCCAAGTGTAAAACACACATCTTCTCCGCGGAAGTCTGGTTTTTCAAGTACTTTCCGGTTTCTGGAGTGAGTTCCTCGAGGACACGAGATCGATCCAATGCCCCAGGAGTGTAACACACATCTTCTCCGGGGAAGTCTGGTTTTTGGCGATTTTAGATGAAGGCAGTCGAGACGTGGTTCGTTAAATGAGGTAGGGGTAGTTTTTGAGGGTTTCTGGAAATTTCTGTGGTTATAAGGATATTTATTAAAGTAGTGGAAATGCGGGTCTTGCGATTATTATAAATTGATTTTTTTTTCGATTTTAGATGAAGACAATTTAAAAGGGTTTCGTTAAATGAGGTAGGGGTAGTTCTTGAAGCTTGTTGAATATTTCTGTGGTTATAAGGATATTAGGTACAGTCTTGAAAGTGCGTATCTTGTGATGATTATCAAATAAAGTTTTTTGGCGATTTTAGATGAAGGCAGTCGAGACGTTGTTCGTTAAATGAGGTAGGGGTAGTTTTTGAGGGTTTCTGGAAATTTCTGTGGTTACAAAGATATTTATCACCGTATTGGAAATGCGTGTCTTGTGATTATCATCAATTAAATTTTTTTTTTGCGATTTCAGATTAAGGCAATTTAAACGGGGTTCGTTAAATGAGGTAGGGGTAGTTCTTGAAGGTTTTTGGATATTTCTCTGGTTATGAGGATATTCAGTACAGCCTTGGAAGTGCGTATCTTGCGATTATTATCAATGAAACATTTTCTGGCGATTTTAGATGAAGGCAGTCGAGACGTGGTTCGTTAAATGGGGAAGGGATGGTTTTTGAGGGTTTTTGGATATTTCTGCGGTTACAAGGATATTGATTACAGTATTGGAAATGCGTGTCTTTTGATTATTATGAATTGAATTTTTTTGCGATTTTAGACGAAGGCAGTCGAGACGTGGTTCGTTAAATGAGGTAGGGGTAGTTTTTGAGGGTTTCTGGAAACTTCTGTGGTTATCAGGATATTTATTACAGTACTGGAAATGCGTGTCTTGCGATTATTATCAATTACATTTT
The DNA here is from genome assembly GCA_011634705.1 of Andricus grossulariae. Taxonomy (NCBI): domain Eukaryota; kingdom Metazoa; phylum Arthropoda; class Insecta; order Hymenoptera; family Cynipidae; genus Andricus; species Andricus grossulariae. The sequence goes on along the minus strand of JAABKJ010075445.1, from coordinate 148,601,523 downwards.
TTTTCGCGATTTTAGATGAAGGCAATTTAGACGGGGTTCGATCAATGAGGTAGGGGTAGTTCTTGAAGGTTGTTTAAGATTTCTGTGGTTATAAGGATTTTAAGTACAGTCTTGGAAATGCGTATCATGTGATTATTATCAATTAAAATTTTTTTGTCGATTTTAGATGAAGGCAGTCGAGACGTGGTTCGTTAGATGAGGTAGGGATAGTTTTTGAGGGGTTCTTGAAATTTCTGTGGTTATAAGGATATTTATCACAGTATTCGTAATGCGTGACTTGTGATTATTAGCAATTAAATTTTTTTTTTGCGATTTTAGATGAAGGCAATTTAAACGGGGTCCGTTAAATGAGGTAGGGGTAGTTCTTGAGGGTTGATGGATATTTCTGTGGTTATGAGGATATTTGATACAGTCTTGGAAATGCTTGTCTTGTGATTATTATCAATTAAATTTTTTTGGCGATTCTAGATGAAGGCAATTTAAACAGGATTCGTTAGATGAAATATGGGTAGTTGTTGAGGGTTGATGGATCTTTCTCTGGTTATAAGGCTATTTAATACAGTCTTGGATGTGCGCGTCTTGTGATTATTAATAATTAAATTTTTTTTGCGATTTCAGATGAAGGCAATTTAAACGGGGTTCGTTAAATGAGGTAGGGGCAGTTCTTGAGGGTTGATGGATACTTCTGTGGTTATAAGGATATTTAATACAGTCTTGGATGTGCGTGTCTTGTGATTATTATCAATTAAATTTTTTTTTGCGATTTCAGGTGAAGGCAATTTAAACGCGGTTCATTAAATGAGGTAGGGGTAGCTCTTGAGGGTTGCTGGATATTTCTGTGGTTATAAGGATATTTAATACAGTCTTGGAAATGCGTGTCTTGTGATTATTATTTAAATTAATCCCTGAAACCTGTCAAAAAGTCCTGAAAATGCCATGATATTAATAAGAGGAAAAAAAAGTTTTGAAACTTCCTTCAAACCATCAAAATCAATCGAGAATTCCCTCGAATTTAAAAAGAATACAAATTTTGAATTCAGATCACTATAAATTGATTAGAAAAATATTCAAACATTATTATAAAATTCAGTGAAAACCATGAAATTAATCCCTGGAACCTGTCAAAAAGTCCTAAAAATGCCATGATTTTTATAATAGGAAAAGAAAAGCTTTGAAACTTCCTTCAAACCATCAAAATCAATGGAGAATTCCCTCGAATTCAAAAAGAATAACAATTTTAAATTCAAATCGCTATAAATTGATTAGAAAAATATTCAAACATTATTATAAAATTCAGTGAACACCATTAAATTAATCCCTGGAACCTGACAAAAGGTCCTAAAAATGCCATGATTTTTATAAGAGGGGAAAAAAGCTTTGAAACTTCCTTCAAAACATCAAAGTCAATCGATAATTCTCTCAAATTCAAACAGAATAACAATTTTAAATTCAAATCACTATAAATTGAGTAGGAAAATATTCAAACATTATTATAAAATTCAGTGAAAACCATTAAATTAATCCCTGAAACCTGTCAAAAAGTCCTGAAAATGCCATGATATTAATAAGAGGAAAAAAAAGTTTTGAAATTTCCTTCAAACCATCAAAATCAATCGAGAATTCCCTCGAATTTAAAAAGAATAAAAATTTTGAATTCAGATCACTATAAATTGATTAGAAAAATATTCAAACCTTATTATAAAATTCAGTGAAAACCATTAAATTAATCCCTGAAACCTATCAAAAAGTCCTAAAAATGCCATGAATTTGATAAGAGTAAAAAAAAGGTTTGAAACTTCCTTCAAACCATCAAAATCAATCGAGAATTCCCTCGATTTCAAAAAGAATAACAATTTTAAATTCAAATCACTATAAAATGATTAGAAAAATATTCAAACCTTATTATAAAATTCAGTGAATACCAATAAATTAATCCCTGGAACCTGTCAAAAAGTTCTAAAAATGCCATGATTTTTATAAGAGAGGAAAAAGCTTTGAAACTTCCTTCAAACCATCAAAGTCAATCGATAATTCCCTCGAATTCAAAAAGAGTAACAATTTTAAATTCAAATCGCTATAAATTGATTAGAAAAATATTCAAGCATTATTATAAAATTCAGTGCAGAGCATTAAATTAATCCCTGGAACCTGTCAAAATGTCCTAAAAATGCCACGATTTTTATAAGAGGAAAAAAAATGTTTGAAACTTCCTTCAAACCATCAAAATTAATCGAGAATTCCTTCGAATTCAAAAAGAATAAAATTTTTTAATTCAAATCACTGTAAATTGATTAGAAAAATATTCAAACATTATTAAAAAATTCAGTTTAAACCATTAAATTAATCCCTGAAACCTGCCAAAAAGTCCTAAAAATGCCATGATTTTTATAACAGGAAAAAAAAGTTTTGAAACTTTCTTAAAACCATCAAAATCAATCGAGAATTCCCTCGAATTCAAAAAGAATAACAATTTTAAATTCAAATCACTATAAATTTTATTAGAAAAATATTCAAACATTATTATAAAATTCAGTGAAAACCATTAAATTAATCCCTGAAACTTGTCAAAAAGTCCTAAAAATGCCATGATTTTTATAAGAGTAAAAAAAAGGTTTGAAACTTCCTTCAAACCATCAAAATCAATCGAGAATTCCCTCGAATTCAAAAAGAATAACAATTTTAAATTCAAAGGGGGATTAAGAATGTGAGGTGGAGATATGAACGACTTAGTGGCCATCTTAATAGGCTACGAAACCCCTTGTTTAGTCGCGGCACACCTAGTTTGACTATGTTTCGGGGAGCATTTGGAACTGGTCAATTTTTCTGATCCTCTGAACAAAGGATACCCCAAGTTCTGATCAAATGTCCAACATATACGTCAACGTAAACGGAATATGAAACACTCCCAACTGTACTCATATACAGATGGTACACGTCTAAATTTCATCGCGTAAAGTTGGGAGTCTATTTTCCTGTCTGGAAATTCGTGCAAATTCCCTTACTATAGGGTCACCTTTCGAATTCCCTTATTTTATAATACACACATTCTAAATTCTTTCGGAATAAATTTAGATTAAATTTATATTTATTTCGGACAAGCCCAAATAAAGTTTGAAGAAAATAACAATTGGAATAGACTGAAGATTACCTTGCACAAATTCTGATTTGCGTGTAGGTTGAAAAAATATAGCTGAAATTGTAGATATATTATATTATTATATTTACCAATAGAGTTGAGGATAACCTCCAAGAATAAGACGAGAGTACAAAAATTCTCTTTTTTTGTCTTTTTAGTTGTATTTGCTTTTCATTCGAGACGGTAAAAAAATTAAATTACGAAATTCGTTAAATCTGATATTGGAATGTATACAATGTTTTAAGTTTTAGGCAAAGCCGGTACTTATACATGAAAATAGAAATAAAACAAAATAATGGTCTATAACATCACAAGCAGGACTAGACAGGTCCTTAGGGAAATTCAGTGTTCGGGGGACGAGTTAAAAACCCATGAAAGATCGTATTGAACTCTATGTGAGGATATGTCTATCCCTACGAGTGGAGTATGATACTTTATCCGAAATCGGCATTTTATGAGACTGTAGAGCCGTCTAGAAAGTGAGTCCTGATGTTTATAAGCTATATTTGCTTCTTTTCATTCCATAAATATTCAAAATTCCTTGAATATTCTGAATTACTTGAATACTCTAAATTCCCTGAATTCTCCTAAACCCTCGACTTCTCCATTTTGTTTTTGAATTTCTTGAAATACTTAAATGGTCTGAAATCCCTGAAATTCTCTGAATTATCTGAATTCCTCGATTATTCCTAATTCCGTAAATTCTGTAAATTCCTCTAGAGTCTCTAAATTCTCTGAAATCACTGAAATTCTTTTATTTCTTAAATATTCTGAATTCCCTGAATTCCTTGTATATGCCGAATTGCCTGAATTCCTTCGACTTTTTGAATAGTCTCAATATGATGAATATTTTGAATCCTTCCAATTCCTTGAATATTCTAAATTCTCTGAATTCTCTTAAATCCTCGATTTCTCCATTTCATGTTTAAATTTCTTGAAATACCTAAATGTTCTGAAATCCCTCAAATTCTATAATAATCTGAATTCTTCGATTATTCCTAATTCCGTAAATTCTGTAAATTCCTCTAGAGTCTCTAAATTCTCTGAAATCACTGAAATTCTTTT
>JAABKJ010075445.1:148487129-148593897 GCA_011634705.1 Andricus grossulariae | reverse complement strand
CAAAAATCAAATATTTTTATAAAAAATATATTCTTAATGATTAAAGTTTCTAAAATTATTTCTTGAATTTAGAATAACTATAATGGGGAAAAAATATATTTCTGGATGAAAATTGTTTTCAATTATTGTTGTTTTAAATTCAAACAATAATTTCAGAAACTTTAAACGTTAAGATTTTTTTTTATAGAAATATTTGATTATTGTATTTTTAATTGATAAATAATGTGTATTTGAAAAATTGGTTTAATTGTTTAAATTCGGGAATTGTATTATTAGGAAATTTTATTATTCGGGAATTTTACAGTGTCGGGAATTTTATTTTTCGGAATTTTTCAGTCGCTTCAATGATATCAATTGTTCGGGAATTTTATTATTCGGGAATTTTCCAATTCGGGAATTTTATTATTAGGAAATTTTATTATTCGGGAATTTTACAGTGTCGGGAATTTTATTGAATTTTTAAGTAAAAATCTCAATTTCCTACAAAAAAAAAAATATGAAATTCCAACAAAATACATGAATTATCAACTAAGAATGATAAATTTCCAACAAAAATGCAATAGTAAATTTTCAGGTGAAAAATTATTTTTCAACCAAAAGCAATAACAATTTTTAACAAAATAGTTCTATTTTTAACTAAAATCAAGCATCTTGAACTAGAAAAATGGATTTTTCAACCAATTAGTTGAATTTTCATCTACAAATGGAAAACAGTTAAATTTTTGGTTAAAAAAATTAATTATTAACCAAAGAAAAAATGAATTTTGGAAAGTAAAGCTAATTCTTAAACCAAACAAATGAATTTTATATCAAAATAGTTGAATTTTCGACCAAGAAATGACTTTTTAACAAGATTTTTGAATTTTTTATAAAGTACGTTTTTCCTTCACCAAATAGTTGAATTTTCAACCAAAAACCTGAATTTTCAACGAAGAAGATTAATTTTCTATCAAAACGATGAATTTTTAACAAAATAAATGAATTTTCAATTGATAAAGATCAATATTTAACCCAAAATGAAATAGTATCAACCGAAAAAATTAATTTTTTACCAAAATAGTTGAATTTTCAATACAAAAAGACGAATTTTCAACAAAACAGCTGAATATTCTAACAGAAAATTAATTTGTAAGAAAATTCTATAATTTCCTGAGCAAGTAGATTTTTCCTTCGCCAAATAGTTGAATTTTCAAACAAAAACTTCAATTTTCAACAAAGAAGATTAATTTTCTATCGAAAAGACGAATTTTAAAGAAAAGTAATGAATTTTCAACGGAAAAATACAAATTTTTAACAACAAAAGAACGGATTTGCAACAAATGAAATAAGTATTGTACCAGAAAGATGATTTTTTTTAATTGGATCATTATTGCTTTTTATAGCTGAATTCTTAAATAAGAACGATAAATTTTCTACCAAAAATGGAAGTCAAATTTTCAGTTGAAGAAAAAGAATATAACCAAAAAGAAATGACTTTTCAACAATATAGTGTAATTTTTTACTAAAATAGATGAATTTTCGACTCAGCAACACGAATATTTAACAAAACAGCTAAATTTTCAACAACAAAAAATTATAATTTTGTAAAAACTAGATTTTTTGCTTTACCAAATAATTGAATTTTAAACGAAAAATTGAATTTTCAACAAAAAAGATTAATTTTCTACCGAAAAGACGAATTTTCAACAAAATAGATGAATTTTCAACTAAAAAAGGTCAATTGTTAACCCAAAATGGAATAGATAAATTTTCAGTTGGAAAAATTAATTCTCAACCAAAGAAAAAACGAATTTTTATAATATAGTTAAATTTTCAACCGAATACATTTTCTACCAAAATAGTCAAGTTTTCAACTTGAAAAGAAGATTTTTTAACAAAAAAGGTAAATTTTGAAGAAAACAAAAAACGACTTTTTAAAAAAATTGTTGCATTTCCTACAAAGAACATTTTTCCTTCACCAAACGGTTGAATTTTTAACAAAAATATTAATTTTCAACTAAAAAAGATCAAATTTCAAACAAAATGTAGTAGTTGAATTTTCAGTTAAAAAAAATCAATTCTTAACCAAAGAAAAAAATGAATTTTCAACAATGTAGATAAATTTTTAACAACAGCAAAAATGAATTTTCTACTAAAACATTTGAATTTTCAACCCAGAATGACGAATTTTCTGCAAAACGGCTAAATTATCAACAAAGAAGTTTAATTTTTTACCGAAAAGACGAATTTACAACAAAATACATCAATTGTAAAATTCATGTTTCTTGATTAAAAAATTAACTTTTTTGTTTTTGTTCAGAATTCAACTCTTTTGTTTGAAAATTCTAGTATTTGGTTAAAAATTTTACATATTTTGTTGAAAATTCAACCATTTTGTTAAAAAGTAATTATTTATAGTTCGAAAATTCAACTGTTTTGTTCAAAATTCGTCTTTCTGGGTAGAAAATTCGCCCCTTGAATTGACAAGTAATCTTTTTTGATTGAAAAATCATTTTTCTTTGCTGAAAATCTAGTTTTTTGTTTTGGTTCCGAATTCATCTCCTTTTTTAAAAAATTCTACTATTTGGTTGAAATATTTTTATATTTTGTTGAAAATTTAATTATTTTGTTGAAAATTCAACTATTTTGTAAAAAAGTCATCATCTTTTGTCGACAATTCAAGTGTTTTGTTTCAAATTCGTCTTTCTGGGAGGAAAATTCCTCCTTTGGATTGAAAAGTAATCTCTTTTGGTTAAAAATTCATCATTCTTGGTTGAAAATGAACTTTTTTGTTTCGGTTCAGAATTCATATATTTTATTTAAAAATTCTACTATTTGGTTGAAAATGAAACTATTTTGTTAAAAAATTCTACTATTTGATTGAAAATTTTCTATACTTTCTTGAAAATTCAACTATTTTGTTAAAAAGTAATTATTTTTTGTTCAAAAATTCTACTATTTGGTTGAACATTTTCTATACTTTCTTGAAAATTCAACTATTTTGGTAAAAAGTAATTCTTTTTTGTTAACTAATTCAACTGTTTTTTTTTTAATTTATCTTTCTGAATAGAAAATTCACCCTTTGGATTGAAACTTAATCTGTTTTGGTTGAAAATTCATGTTTCTTGATTAAAAAATTAACTTTTTTGTTTTTGTTCAGAATTCAACTCTTTTGTTTGAAAATTCTACTATTTGGTTAAAAATTTTCCATATTCTGTTAAAAATTCAACAATTTTGTTAAAATGTAATTATTTATAGTTCGCAAATTCAACTGGTTTGTTCAAAATTCGTCTTCCTGGCTAGAAATTTCGCTCTTTGGATTGAAAAGTAATCTTTTTTGTTTGAAAATTCATTTTTCTTTGCTGAAAATGCAGTTTTTTGTTTTGCTTCCGAATTCATCTCCTTTTTTGAAAAATTCTACTATTTGGTTGAAATTTTTTTATATTCTGTTGAAAATTTAATTATTTTCTTGAAAATTCAACTGTTTTGTTAAAAAGTTATGATTTTTTGTCGAGAATTCAAGTGTTGTTTCAAATTCGACTTTCTGGGTAGACAATTCCTCCTATGGTTTGAAAAGTTATCTATTTTTGTTGAAAATTCATCTTGGTTGAAAAATTAACTTTTTTATTTTGGTTCAGAATTCGTCTCTTGTATAAAAATTCGACTGTTTGCTTGAAAATTTTTCATATTTCGTTGAAAACTTAATTATTTTGTTGAAAAGTCATCTTCTTTGGTTGAAAATTCATCTTAGTTGAAAATTCATATTGGTTGAAAAATTGACTTTTTTGTTTTGGTTCAGAATTCAACTCTTGTTTGAAAATTCTACTATTTAGTTGACAATTTTCCATATTTTGTTGAAATTTTAATTATTTTGTAGAAAATTAAACAATTTTGTATAAAAAGTCATATTTTTAGTTCGCAAATTCAACTGTTTTGTTCAAAATTCATCTTTCTGGGTAGAAACTTCGCCCTTTGGATTGAAAAGTAACCTTTTTTTGATTGAAAATTCATTTTTCTTGGCTGAAAATGTACTTTTTTGTTTTGGTTCAGAATTCATCTATTTGTTTAAATATTACAAAATAATATGGTCAATGGAAATAGTCATAAATTGTAGTGCACGAATATATCAGTATGTATAAATATTCAATTCAACAGAAAAAGAACTTAATAATAAAATTGTATGAAATAAAGAATGAAGTCGCTCCAAAATCTCTCGTTTTTATGATTTTTTTTAATTGAGAAAAAAAATTAAATATTTAATTTGATTCAAAATTATTTCTACATGATATCATTGGCTTTGGTTTCCCGACCGATGCACCGAAAATAAAGAAGATATATGTTACGTTTATCACACACTGTTCTACACGTTTTAAGTTTAGAGTCCTTCAAAAGTAAAACAATACAACCTTTGTTTCCAATCGTTGGAATTTCCGAAAAGGATAGTTTTTTACAAGCGTGGAATGTATTCGGTAATTACCCTTGTACTGGTTCCTGACCTTCCGCACAGGATTTGATAACGAGTTCTTCGACAAGGTTTTCCCAAGTCGTAAAAGTAATAAAATTAGGCCGTTACATCTCGTAACAACATTAAGGAATTCATTCACAAGAAGTGAGGGATTTTCTAGGTTTTCACAGATTTGTAGAGATTTTAAAATATGTTTTCAAATTAATTTGAATACATGTGAAATTCACCCGAAATTATTCCTAATTAATTAAAAATTCTTGTATTATCTTTCTCGAGTTTCATTAACTTACCTAAATTCTTTTAAATTAAGTCAATAATTCTATGCAGTTCAATGGATATTTTTTTAAGTTTTCAGTTTGTGTTTAATTGGTCTTGAAGTGCTTTAAACTCATTTTAAATTCCTCAACATTTAATTAAATTCTGTTGAATTCTCTTGTGTTTTTTCAAAATCATTTTAAGCTTACTAAAATCAATTAAATTGGTTGGAGTGTTAAATTTTTTTCAATTTATTTCCATTTTTTTTAATTATAACTTCAATTGTTTGAAGTTTTATGAATTGAATTCTTCGGAATGCTTTCAAATCGAAGAGAACATTAGTCACACTATTCATGCACATATTTACTTTAAGTTACTTTTTGGATTAGAAATGAGCCTTGCTGCAAAAAACATCGAATTAAAAATTATTGCTTGGCACTCACGAGATGTTCTCTGGAAATCTGCTTTTCGGCAACTTCGCATTTAAAATACAATACTTTGGAATAATTTTCAATTCGACATTTCTTGTAGGGCAATTTTTCTGCTCAACACACTATCGATACTATTTGACACTTTTTTCAAGCGATGACGTTATTTTGCTACTATTTTGAAAAAAATACAATGAAGACATTATTTTCAAATCAAAAACACGAATTTATCAACCAAGATAGATCTTTTAAACAATACAAAAAAAGTCATAAAAAATGTTGAATTTCCAAGCCAAAAACATAAACTTTCAACAAAACTGTTGAGTGTTAAACTGAATATTTAAATTTTCACTCAAAAAGATGAATTTTGAAACAAGAATATTAATTTTCTATCAGATATTATTCACATTTTAAGACAATTAAACAGTGGTAACGAGGATGAATTTAATAAAAAATTAAACTATCAGATGAAAACAATGCTTCATAAAAATAGATATAAAAAGCGAAGTAAGAGGCCTTCTATGAACCACGTGGTTTTTATAAGGGGGTGCGGTGTTCTACGAAAGGCCACTTTGGTCTACATGGTGAGAGGAGGGGGGGTCCGAGATTTGCCCTTGGGTGTGAAAAAAACAACGCATGGCCAGAAAACAGAAAAACGTTTACTGAAAACAATAATAAGACGAAAAATATGAAAGATAAAAATAAATCAATTTTAGCAAATTCGTCACTCTTGGCTGAACATGAACTTTTTTACCTAATTTATTTTTAAAATATTGGTTTCATCAATTTTCAAGAAATTTTCCTTTTTTCTCGATTTTTTGTTTAAATTTATGTTTTGGGTAAAAATTCTACTATTTGGTTAAAAATTTAATTATTTTAATAAAGAGGAAACTATTTCTTCAAAGCTGGTCTTTTTTGGTCAAATATTCAACAAAGTGGTTCAAATTTGAAGTGCTTTCTTAAAAATGTATCGTTTTGGTAGAAGGTTTATCTTTTCAGTGGAGAATTGAAATATGTATTTCGTTGAAAATTCGTTTTGTTTTTTATTGAAAATTAACTTTTTTGAAACCGAAAATCTACTGTATTTCAAATTAAAAGTTTGTCTCCTTCAATTGAAAATTCAACTATCTGGTTGGAAATTTATCACTTTAGTTAGAAAATCGTGTATTCAGTTAAAAAGTCGTGTTTTTTGGCATAAACTTAATCTTCTTAGTGAAAAATTGTGTTTTTTTTTCAGTGAAGATTCATTTCTTTGATTCGAAATTTAGCTGTCTCGTCATAAATCGTTATTTTTCATTACATTCAATAGTTTTTAATTTAAATTCATCTAATTGGGTAGAAAATTAATATTTTCTTTGAAAATTCATCTTTTTGGCTGTAGATTCAACTAATTGGTTGAAAATTCTAGTTTTTTGATTAATTCTAACTAGTAGAAAATGCGTTTTTTTCTTGAAAATTAATTTTTTAAACTAGAATAGCCGGGTGGAAAATTCAACTCTTTTGTGATAAAAATTTTCCCCATAAATAAAAAGCTGGGTTTGCCGAGTTTTTGGCGGTAATTATGAGAGTTCTTTGCGCTTTTTCAAATACAAATTATTTCTAATACATTATATGCTGTTTTTTACTCATAATTAGATGTTTGCATACATTTTTTAAAGAATCTTTTATTCTTCTAAACGTTTTTCTTTTAGAAAACAGTTAAAAGTTCGCGGTATATTCCTATTTTTTAAACTTACTCTCAACTTTGTACTCAGAGTGAAGCAATAATACATTTCTTAACTAGAACAAGATAATATATAATGCAGGTTCACAAAAATAATTTTTTTAACAATTTATTGTTGTTTCATAAATATCTAATCAAGAAAATTGAAAAAAGACTATTTGGGAGAGTAATTTTTTCAACGATCACTTTCTTTTCTGTGAATATATTCTCCTGAAATAAAACAGATATTTGAAATATTCTTCTTTCCTATATGGAACATATTGAATAAAATATTTTATTTGAGTAGTTGCTCAGACCCCTTTTGTTCAAATTAATAATTATAATAATATGCATCATTTGTTTCTGACTAAAAAAAAAACAAAGAAAAGCTGAAAATTGCAAATAAATCTGCAACTTTCTAGCATTACTCTAAGAAAATATTGTTATAATTAATAAAAAATAGTTCAAACAATTATTTCTGTTGAATTTAATTGATTATTGGCTCGTTTCAAATGAAAAGTGGAAAATAATTGAAAATTTTTGAAATAACCGCCTCTTTCTGATTCTGTTTTGAGAGAAAATTGCTATAAACAATGATGAATTATTCAAGCATTTGATCATTATTCCAGGCAAATAATTTCAACAATGCTGTCTGAATACTTCCAACTTTCTAGTGAAAATTAGAAAAATGAACGACCATCATTTTCTGCTAATCTTTATAGAGGTTTCAATAACAAAAAAAAAACAATTGTAAACCAGAAGTGAATTTTCAACTACAATGATTCATCTTGAACCAACAAAATGAGTTTTCACTATGATTCCCTTTTATACGTATTTCATAACGTGCAATAACACAGCAACAATCAAGGACGTGATTGGTAAGTTGCTTCTTCTATTTGAATTTATCTTATATAGAAAAATTGAAAAGATTCTGGATTTATTCATATTCTGAATTAAAAAAAATTCAAACTGTTGACTAGATGTAAATTAATTCAACTTTTGATTCTTCCTGGTTCGTTTCATATTTAAAATTACGTCTGTGTACATTGGATGAAATATAAACTTGATATTTTAATCATAGTCGAAAAAAACACTTCTATTATTTTTTTTACACGCAATTTTTCAGTTAAAAGATAACATTAATATTATTATAAATATTTATATTTCATAGTATCTATTATCTAATATAATCAAAACGCAAGGACAAAATTGTTAATAATTAATAAATTTAATTAAAAAATTTAATTTAATTTGTTTTAAAATTAATATATATTACTTTCAATATATGGATAATCAAACTGTTGCATTTTTTTAAATTCTAATTCCCAACAAAAAATTCTAACAAAACAAATTATTATTCAAATATTGTGATTATTCATTAAAGTCTTTCAATTTTTTATTAGTAGTAGCAATTTCAGACGAAAAATACTAACATAACAAACAATTGTTCTAAATTGTAAATATTCCTTGAAATTTCATTATTTCTGTTTAGCTCTTTTCAGCATGGTGCCATACATGTGCGGCATATTTGACCTCGTTTTTCAATATTTTTCATATGATTTCATATAGTTTTTAACAAATTACCAAGATAAAAAAATAATTAAAAGTATATTAGATCTTTATTTGATATTAAGACACCTCAAAAAAATTTTGTTTTTTAACAGAATGGATTTTATAAATAAACAAAGTGAAAAATACAGCCTTCTTACACACTAAATGTTATTGTGACTAATGAACAATAGTTAATTTGCTAAAAGTAATGTCTAAGGGTTTTTTAGGCCGCTTGGGTTTTTCGGGTCGGTAATTAAGCATTTGAATTCAAATTTTCTAAATTTAAAAAATTCAAAATGGCGCATCCAATATGGCAGACAACAAATTTAAGAATAAGTCTCGTGGCTTCAAAATGGATTTTCTGGGATTTTTGGGCCGCTGAAGAGGAGATTAAAAAAGATATATAGGAATTTAGATTAACAGAGGAATAGAAAAACATTCATGTGAATAAATAAAGGATAAGATGAGATAGAAAAGAAGGGATTGAAAAAGATAGATAAATGATCATATCTTACAGATGTAAGCTACGATGAGATAGAGAAGAGGAGATTTAAAAACATAGGCAGGAATTTAGATTGACAGAGGAATAAAAAAATATTGGCGTGCATAGATAAAACACAGTGTAAGATGGATAATTAGGGATTAGCAAAAGATGGACAGGAATTCACAGAGAGATAGTAAAAGATTGACGTGAATAGATGAAGGATAGGATGAGAATGCGAAAAGTGTGTTGAAACAGATAAACGTGAATTTTTATTGCCAAAGAGATAGAAAAAGATAGACTTGGATATGTGTGGGATACGATGAGATAGGGAAGAGGAGATTGAAAATGTTAGACGTTGGTAGACGTTGGATAAGATGAGATAAAGCAGAGGAGAGCGAGAAAGACGGAAATTTAGATTGACAGAGATATAGAAGCATATTGAGGTGAATAGATAAAAGATAGTGTAAGATGGAGAAGTAGGGATTAGCAAAAGATGAACAGAAATTTTTATTGACAGAGAGATAGTAAAAGATTGACGTGGATAGATGAAGGATAAGATGAAATAGAGAAAAGGTAAAATACAGGTGTTTTCATACCTCAAGTACAATTATTATCTGTACAATCAACCACGTTTGTAATATCAATATTTGTAAATTTCTCGTCAAGGTATGAATTTATGAAATCAGAGTTGGCTAAGTAATTTGAAACAAAAATATTCCTAATAAATAATTTCAAAAAACTGTTATTTATAAAGCACCATATGGAAAAATTTTCAAAATTCATTATAAACATTTTTTAGAAGCATTCTAAAACTTTGCATTATTATATTATAACATCAATCTCCCATGCCTAGCAATTTTTTAGAATCTTAAATCTGATAAGATTTGAAAACGTTGTATGATTTATACAAGTTTACTTATTATAGCGGAACAATTCAAGTGAATTCAATTTGAATAAAACCACTTTTCCCACTTACTTACAATTCTTCAAAATTAGCAGATTATTTTTTTTCAGTAACAAAATATAACTCCCCACGTGTGCAATAATCTGATACCGTGATTCAATTATTCCACTCAGAGAAAAAGTTGTTTCGAAACAAAAGCATCGTCTTCTGGCCTATTTTATTTTAAAAGACGTGAATATATGATTCACACAAAGAGAATTATGTGGCTTCAAGATTAGGTGAAGTAAGTCGCTTAGGGAAATTATTTGCTGCAAAAGGATTGCTGTTGAGACAAATGAAAATCCCGTCAACCTTAAATTTAAGGGGAAATTCTATTTAGGCCAACAAACTTCCTCTTGTCATAAGAAGGCATTTCTCTGAATGTATTTCAACATTAAAAAAACCTCAAAAATACATTTAAAAAACATAAAAAATGCATTTTCAAAGTGTTTCCGAAAAAACTATTCATCGAAGTAGAATAGAAGATACCTTTTTTTATTTATCCTGTAATATGAAAAATTCCACTTCGCCATATTTTTTAAGATGGATATTTCATAGAAAGCAAAACTGAAAATATTTGATTCAATTTTCAAGTGATATGCTCCTTACTTTTGAATGGTAATTGTTGGTCAATAGTAAAAAGAATAGTCATCAGAGATGATGGATTTTCACCTACTGAGATAGAGCGAGAAGTAGCTATCTCATTGGATAACAAGAGACAGCAGAGGTAGGGGAACCATAGGAGGGAGTGAGAGGGAATGATGATATATTTGTAAAGGATGCATGCATAGGTGATAGATGTCTAGGGAGGTGGAAGGAGAGTGTGATGTGTATCTCATAGGTGAGAAATAGATGGCGGATAGAAGAGTGATTTGCAGAGTACTAGAGGAGGAAGTGAGAGGATAGATGTCCATGGAGGGTGTGATGTGTCTATCTCTAGAGATGGAAAGAGATAGCTAATGGAAGAGTGATTGGCAGAATACTAGAGGAGGAAGTGATGGGATAGATGTCGAGGGAGGTGGAAGGAGGGTGTGAAGTGTCTATCTTATAAGATAGGGAGATATTGCAAGTTGATCGGGCGTTTTTGATTTGGATTCCTTTTTCTCGTGAAATAAATTGTGTAAGCGCATATGTAGTTTGTTTGTGTGAGGGGGGGGGGGTGTGAAGTTAGTGAGCGATTCGGCCGAGGGCTGGTATGCTAGCTGTCTCGGCGGAAATGGGCAGGCTGGTATGCCAGCTAGCCCGCTAGCGGAGGATAGAAGTGGGAGAATTTGAAAAACAAAAATATTTTAATATTTGGTTTGATTTTATTTAAGATATTTTTCTTGCATTGATATTTTTACGGAGTCGAAGTTCGTATTCGTTGAAGTTTCGGCTCGTCCTCTGAAGAGGGTAACGGAGATGGTTCTTCCGGGCCGTCTCTGGCTGTATATATATATATATATATATATATATACATATAATTAATTCCGAGTCCATTGATTCATAGTAATTTGAAGAGTCTGAAGAATTCTTATTTTTCTTGATAATTGTAATTTACTACGGGAAATAAGGAAAATATACAACCTGCACAAAATTGTAAAAAACAAAAACAGAACTCTGTCTGATTAGAAAAATGGAATTTCCTAAAATATTTTTATTAATCTGGAGTATAAAATAAAACTTTTTGCTTTTGTGACATTTTTTGGTAGGTCAAGCCATTATTTATTCACAGCCGTATGAATGAAACATTTTTCACAAATATCTACTCGCCTGCAAGGCGCAATTTTCAAGTTTTGCAAAGATGTGCAGTCGGAATGATAAGTGGTATTATAAAAATATTTGACTAACTGCCTATTGTGCTCAATGTTAGGTTGTGTATACGAAGCCGGGATCGGTAAAAAAATTACCGGTTTCGACAATTTTCTTTTTTATGCTTTTCTTAAAAAACATATTTTGAGGATAGATCCTAGATGGCCGGAAAAAATGAATGCTACTGTTTGGTCGCTAATATTGGCAATCCTGCTAGTTGATGTCCCAGACTAAAAAACATTGGAAGAGGTTGGGGGTAAGACTGAAATTATTTCTCTGACTAATAACAGAAGAGGAATCAAAGAGATCTGGGGATAGGGGTTTGACCCACATTATTTTTGTGGCCAGTCACAGATACTCCATCCTGCCATGTGACATTTGAGTTACAACGAATTCAATACCAGCGTTTTTCTGTGAAGTCGCTGGATTTGAATTTAAGAGATATCAAAGGATTTTCACGAATTTTCACGGATGTAAGGGGATTCAATGGGATTTTTAATATTTGAAGGGACTTTATGAAAACTCGAAAGATTTCAGGGGACTTTACAGAATTTTAATGAATCTTAATACTTGTCAATAGGGTACCTCACCTCCAACAATATACAAATATGCTTACACAAATTATTCCTTGAAAATGGACAACAAGAATAATTCACACACTTACTTTATTTCCGCCAAAAGAAGTAAAAGCTCGGTGTTGGACAATTTATTTACGTTTTATAATATATTTTAGTTCTTTCAAACCGTTTTATATATTGCAATAAATAGCCGGCAAGAAGAGTTCCCTTATTGATTAGTAACTGCAATCACTCAAGAATTAGTAAATATATTTTCACAGTTGGACGTTCATAAACTAAACTTGTGTTTTTTTTCAATTTTCCATGCAAAATATTACACAGTCACTATTAGACTTTTTCTAACCGTAACTCGATTATCCCTAAGTTCGTATATTTTATTTCAATCATGGATATGCGCTAAAAGAAATATCAATGCTGAAAGTCTCTGCGTGCAAAGTTGCATTCAATTCATACCCTCTATATTTCCCCAAATATGCCTCAGAACCTAAAATTTTGGGGTACTTTTTTGGTATGTTACGTTAATATTTTCTTACTAAGAATATCGCATCATAACAAATTATTTTAAGGAAATATTGAATATTCTGGAACAAAATGTCCTTTTTCAATATCAGCTTTTCTCAGAAAAGATTTCTTTACCTAAAAATCTTGAGAAGACCGAAAATTTTAAAATAGGTTTAACTCACAATCAGTAGTTACGTAATGAGGTAAACATTTGTAGTTGGCGAATATTATTAGAGTCTGATTTTTATATGATAATTATTGAACATGAGCTATTTAGGATTTTTTTATTATTTTGATTGCTAAAACATTTTAAAATACATTACCTGTAATTTACATAAAAGCATCACTTTATGCTGCACTATCGACTTCAATAACAACAATGACATTGAAGTTTTCGATAGCAAATTTTCTGAGGGAAAATGTTTCTGAAGAAAAATTTTTCCCCTAAAAATGTCAAAAGCGCTATCGGCTTCAGTAACAAAAATAACATTCAAAATTTCGATAGTAAATTTTCTGAGGAAACATTTTCTGAAAAGAAAAATTACTTTCCAACAATGTAAAAATGCACTATCGACTTGAATACCAACAATAACATTGGAAATTTCGATAGTAAATTTTCTGACGAAAATTTTTCTGGAAAAAAATTTGTTCCCAACAATATCAAATGCACTATCGGCTTCAATAACAACAATAACATTGAAAATTTAGATGATAAATTTTGTGAGGAAGAATTTGCAGAAAAATTTTTTTTTTCAACAATGTCAAATGCACTATCGACTTCAATAAAAACAATAACATTGAAAATTTCGATAGTAAATTTTCGGAGGAAAAATTTTCTGATGAAAAAATTTTTCCCGAAAAATGTCAAAAGCGCTATCGGCTGCAATAACAACAATAACATTGAAAATCTCGATAGTAAATTTTCCGAGGAAAAATGTTCTGGACAAAAAATTTTTCCCCAAAAATGTCAAAAGCGCTTAATGCTTCAATAACAACAATAACATTGAAAATTTCGATAGTAAATTTTCTGAAATGCACTATCGACTTGAATAAAAACAATAACAATTGAAAATTTCGAGAGTAAATTTTCTGATGAAAAATTTTCTGAATATAAATTTTTCCCCAAAAATGTCAAAAGCACTATTGGCTTCCATAACAACAATCACATCGAAAATTTCGATCGTAAATTTTCTGATGAAAAATTTTCTGAAAAAAATTATTCTCCAAAAATGTCAAAAGCGCTATCGGCTTCAATAACAAAAATAACATTGAAACTTTCGATAGAAAATTTTCTGAGGAAAAACTTTCAGAAAAAAATATTTTTCCCAACAATGTCAAATGCACTATCGACTTCAATAACAACAATAACATTGAAAATTTCGATAGTAAATATTCAGTGGTAAAATTTTCTGAAAAAAAAATTTTTCACAAAAATGTCCAAAGCACTATCGGCTACATTAAAAACAATAACATTGAAAATTTCAATAGTAAATTTTGTCAGCAAAAATTTTCTGAAGAACAAATTTTTCCCCAATAATGTCAAAGGCACTATCGGCTTCAATAACAATAACTTTGAAAATTTCGATATTAAATTTTTTGAGGAAAAACTTTCAAACGGAAAAATTTTTCCCCAAAAATGTCAAATGCACTATTTACTTCAGTAACAACGATAACATTGAAAGTTTCGATAGTAAATTTTCTGAGCAAAAATTTTCTGAAGAAAGAATTTTTCCCAAAAAATGTCAAAAGCGCTATAGGCTTCAATAACAACAATAACACTGAAAATTTCGATAGTAAATTTTTTAAGCAAAAATTTTCTGTAGAAAAAATTTTTCGCTAAAAATGTCAAATGCACTATCGGCTTCAATAACAACAATAACATTGAAAATTTCGATAGTAAATTTTCTGAAAAAAAATTTTTCCCAAAAAATGTCAAAAGCGCTATCGACTTCAATAAGAACAATAACATTGAAAATTTCTCTAGTAAATTTTCTCAGCAAAAATTTTCTGAAGAAAAAATGTTTCCCCAAAAATGTCAAAAGCACTATCGGCTTTAATAACAACAATAACATTGTAAATTTCGATAGTAAATTTTCTCAGCAAAAATTTTCTGAAGAACAAATTTTTCCCCAATAATGTCAAAGGCACTATCGGAATTCTCTGAATTCTTCTAAGTTTTCTAAATTCTTCTGTATTCTCTGAATTGTTTTGAAATTGTATGATCTCTTTCAACTACTCTGAATTCGTCGAATTCTCAAGATATCACTGAATGTTTTCAAAATGTTTTTTATTCATCTTGAAATTATTAGAATACACCTTGAGTTAGTTTGAAGTCCTTCTTTTCAATATTTTTAATTCACCTAAAATCATTAGACTATTTGAATACAAAATATTTCAGAGAATTCAAAAGAATTCACACCATGAATTCAAAAAATTCAAAACAGTATAGAGAGTTCAGAAAAGTTTAAAACAATTCAGAGAATTCAGAATAAATTTGAGAATTCAAAGAATTTGGAAGAATTCAGAGAATTCAATGAATTTGGAAGAATTCAGAGAATTCGGAAGAAATCAAAGAATAGTGTAAAAAATCATAGAATTAAGAAGAATTCAAAGAATTAGGAAGAATTTAGAAAATTCGGAAGAATTCGCAGAGTGAATTTCAAAAGAATTTTGAGAATACAAAAGAATTAAAAAGATTTCAGAGAATTTAAGAGATTTCAGAGAATTTGAAAGAATTCAGACAATTGAGAAGAATTCAGAAGAATTCAGAAAATACGGAAGATTTCAGAAAATAGCGGAAGAATTCAAAGAATTAAGAAGAATTTAGAGAATTCAAAAAAATTCGAATAGAATTTGAAATTTAGAGAATACAAAAGACTTGGAGGAATCCAGAATAATTTAAGGTGTACTGTAAAGGATTCAAGAGAATTGCAAAAAATTTCAAAAGAATTCAAAGGAGCACAAATGAATTCCAAGAATTCGTTTGAATTCTACAGAATTAGAAATACTCGAAGGAAGTTCAAATAATTCCACCTGTATTCTAAAGGAAAAGATATTTGCCAAGAATCTCGTATCTCAGCTGCCGTGTGAATTTGCACCATTAATATTCACAACGTCCTGCAAATTTAAAATTACTCGTTTGCGCACACACCCTCATCAGTGACATATGGACTGTCGTCCATCTAACGCATGCTTCCGATTGGTTCGTCTTTAATTGTCAATTACTCAATAATTATTAACTTGACAACAAATTTTTATTCTTATTTTCAACTCCATTTTTATGCGGAATTCAAAAATATAAAAATGTACCTTGAGTACTGGGACACTCTGTATATCATTCGACGCAGAATTCCACGAAACGTATAGCGAAGAACCTAGAACATAATGCAGGAAAGTGTGCTTGAAATTTGTACTCTGTATCTTTTTTTAGCTTAAGTAAATTTCACGACTACCCCATCGTTTGAATTTAACGAAGAAAAGCAGGTATATATTTCGGGCGACAGGGCAGGGCACTGCTGATACTCCTGTAATATCCCATTGATTTTGTTCTTTTCATTATATATATATATATATTTTTTTTAAACCGTCATATCTACCTACAATTCTTTTAATTTTTATAATTTCTGCTCGCTACAATAAAATATACATTTAGCTATTAATATACCGAAATTCCAGTGCAAAGAGCCCGTTCGGCCTGAAATTCGTACGGAAGAAATCAAGCTATTCGTACCGAAATTTCTGTACTCATTAAAAATTGTGCACTTTAAAAATTGAAACGTTTGAAGCGACAAATGTCTAACTACGTATTACAAAAAATTAAAAGTTGTAATTAACATCAACGAAACTCAGAAGTGTGGTCTTTTAGATAAGAAATATATAAATAAATAAAATATTAAAAACTAAACATTCACTGATACATGTTCAGTTCATATTGTTCAAAGTCTAACTAGTAATTATCCTAAATATTTTGATTTTCATACATTCTTAGATAAAAAAATCCGTACTTTCGAAGCTGCGGAAATGTTGAAGGATGATAATTATGTAAAAAAGTCGGGTGCTGATAATTTAAATTCTTTCGGTTCGAAAGGTCGGAGTCTGCATAAATGCACAGTACCAGTACTTCAGATGATCATACAAATAGATATATACGTTGTAAATGAAATCATTCCTTGAGTCATTGTCAAGTCTTCAAGAAACAGCCCTTAGCAAAAAGAAGAAATTTGCCAATAATTATACATTTTGTTCTCAATGTTTGGAATCTAATCATCCCAGTCAACATTTGGAATTTTGAACTACGTGTTTTCAATAAGAAAAAACATCACATTTTATCACACATTCAGCAAGCGTCCTCTCCATCTTCTATTCAATCTAATTGTGCTACATGAGATAATTTTAATAATTAGACTCCTGGACTTGCAAATGTTGCGAATACATCTAGTATCACTAATTCGAATAGTGCATCATTAAATGCAATGGCTATTAAATGTTCGTTATGTTTGCGATGTTCACAAAACGGTGCGACCTTGCTAGCTACTGCAAAAATTAAAATTCGTGCAGACAATGGTCGAGAAGTTATTGTGCGAGCCTTTCTCGATCAAGAATCCGATGCTAATTCAGCTTCAGAATCTTTGGTACACTTATTGCGACCTATAAGCACTCCTGTAAACACTAGAGAACTGCGATGGGTGAAGTCTTGATTGGGGTGGAAAAAGCGCGAATAGATTTGGCTATTTCATGAATAAACAATGATAAAATCAAAAATCCGATTACTGCTTATTCCTTGCCTCGCTTAAGAAATCATAGCCCTTTGCAATTCGAAATCAATTGTACATGTGACTACCTTCGCGACCTTCATCTTGCAGATCCTGAAACCTTTAGTGGATCAAAAATCGAAATAGTAATTGGAGCCGATTACTATGGCTCGCTTCTGTTACCAGGGTTGTGTCAAGAACCTCCTGGACCCATAACCGCGCAGTCTACGATATTTAGATGGATTCTATTGGGTGCTATTTCGAACAAAAATTCACAGGATAAGTCGATTCTCAGACTTGATCATGTTTCAACCTTCTCGGAAATTCATTTCGATCTACAAAGATTCTGGAAATGAGAAGACATTTCACAACAGGCTATGCTCACGAAAGAAGAGCACCTTTGCGAAAATCACTTTTTTGAAAAGCATTGGCGTGAACGAGAAGGTTATATTGTGAGCCTTCCTAATGAGAAGAATCTCTCGATTATCTTGGAATATTATTACCTCCGGCCTTATCTGTTTTCCACAGTGTAGCACGACGACTCGGTAAAAATTATAATTGAGCAAAAAAATGCGATATTTTCTGGGAAATCCTCAAATGATTTACTCATAGTCTGGTTTGAAACTTCAGAATGAATTAACAGCTGTCATCTTAGGATGGCGAAATTACCGTTTTGGAATGACAGCAGATATTAGTGAAATTTTTTGTCAACTTTCAGTAGTCTCGAAAGATATAGTCTTACAAAGAATATTTTGTCTCCGCGGACCTTATAGACAATTGGTCGAATATTAATTGCTGACCGTCACCTATGTAATGGCGTCATCTCCTTTTTTTCGCAAATATAGTTTTGAAACAATTAGCCGAAGATAAACCTTCTAACTTTCCCGATTTCAGTGTCATCCTCAAACGCGACTTCTTTGTAGACGATGTCTTGTTTGGATCGGATGATTTAGATCATGCCTGACAACTGCAAGAGGAACTGAAATTGTTATTCGATTTATCAACCTTGATTCCAAATAACAGTCACTAACGATCAGAATTTTTGCCTCATATTTTTTATAAAATTTTAGGTGAAGCTCTAAAAAGCGTACAAAGTTGAATTTTATTTATATTTACTGATAGGATTAGGCGAAACCACTATAATGAAACACAGAATACATGTAACTGTCTTCATTTCCTCGAACTCATTTCTTATTATTATTCATTATTATTAAAAAACTATTTCAATTGTTCCAAGTCAAGAAGATGAGCTTTTTACGAAACAGTAGCATTTCCAACTAGATAATTGAATTTATAACCAAAAAAGATTGACTGTCAACCAAAAATTTTAATTTTCTACTTGAAAGGCAAATTCTTAACAAAATATATAGATTTTCAACCGAATAGTTGAATTTTCAAACAAAAAGTTAAATTTTCTACCAACAAAGACGAATTTTCGAGTAATTAAATACATTTTTTTACAAATGTTTGAATTTCTGTATAAAAGCGGATTAATTTTTCTACTAAAAAGATAAATTTTCAACAAAAAATAGAATAGGTAATATTTCATTAAATAAAAATAATTTTCAATAGAAAGACTGGTTTTCTAGAGGAGTTTAATTTTTAACTAAATTGTTGAAATTTTGAGCCAAAAATACGAATTTTCTATGAAGCAGATGAATTTTAAGGAAAAGGGTTAGTTTACAAGCAACCGGTTGAATTACTAACCAAACAGTTTGATTTTTTAGTTGAAAATTGATTTTTCCGCAAAAAAAGAAATTTTCAACTGAGTAGTTCAATTTTCAACCAAATAGATGAACCTTCAATTAAGATTATGAAGCTTCAATGAAAGGAATGGATTTTTGAGAAAGTAGTTAAACTCTCAAGAAAGGTGTTGGATATTACATTTTAAAAGACGTATTTACATCCAAATAAATGAATTATCAGCCAAATACTTGAATTCCTGACTCAAAAATCTGAATTTTCAACCAAAGAATTACTGAAAAAATAATTAAATTTAAAACCAAATACTAAAATTCAATCAAAAAAAAAAAGATGAATAAAATTTCAACCGTGAGCATATTTTGAAAATTTCTCTGACCAATTTTTCTCAAGATTTTAAAATTCTATGTACGGTTATTAGTAGTACTTAAAAAGATAAACAATTTATCTCATTGACGTTTTTCGATAAAAATAAAATTGACAGAGTTATAGAATTGAGTCGAACAACGCACGATATGAAAAAAAGTCTGGAAGAGAGAAACAATTTTTTTTTGAATACCTACAAGATTATCATAACAACTTTTTGAATGTTGTCGAAAAATTGAAAATTCAAATTTTGATCGCACAAAAAATAATGAAAAATTAAACGTTCTATTTTGCGGTCAAACTATGCAAGATAGAAAGAAAAATGTGAAAACAAAAATTGCGCACCTAAACAAGATCTACATATTTGTTAGAAATCACTTTTTGATAGGACGCCTAGTTTTGGTTTTAATCGTAAAAAATAACATTAAAAATAAATTTTCGCTGGAAATCTGTATTGACATCGGATATGGTAACGATCGATCAAAAGAACAGGATATTACGGGGTCATTACAAATTTGTGCAAGCACTGATCGGCAGTATACTTGATTAAACTTATAATTCAATCTATAAACTGAATATAATAAATAAATAAGCAGAGTCGACCTCAGATTGAGTATCAGATTAGGTAATAGATTATTGCGTAGTAAATAACATTGAGTGATTAATTAATTAGTAGCTCTCTGTGCATGTTAAGGTATAAATGAAGAATGAAAAACTCTGTGCATGAATTGGAAAATTTCCGAATAATAAAATTTCCCAAATTGGAAAATTCCAGAATAATAAAATTTCCCGAATTTGGAAATTCTCGAATAATAAAAGGCCCCGAATAATAAAATTCCCGAAAAATAAAATTCCCTAATTGGAAAATTCCCGAGTAATAAAATTCCCCAACAGTTTACAATATTACCGAATTTGAAAATTCCCAAATAGTAAAAAGGACAACTGAAAAAATCCGAAAAATAAACTTCCAGACACTGTAAAATTTCCGAATTGGAAAATTCCCGAATATTAAAATTCCCGAATAATGGAATTGAAAAATTTCCGAATAATAAAATTTCCCAAATTGGAAAATTCCAGACTAATAAAATTCCCGAATAATAAAATTCCCCAAAAATGTACAATATTACCGAATTTTAAAATTCCCGAAAAATAAAAGGGACTGAAAACCCTTGAATAATAAAATTCCCGAATAATAAAATTCCCTAATTGCAAAAAAATCCGAATAATGAAATTTCTAAATCATAAAATTTCCGAATAATAAAATTTCCTGAATTGAAAAATTCCCGAATAATAAAATTTCCCGAATGTGAAAATTCCCGAATAATAAAAGGGACTGAAAGACCCCGAATAATAAGATTACCGAAAAAAAATGCCCTAATTGGAAAATTTCCGAATAACGAAATTTCCGAATAATAAAATTCGCGAATTGGGAAATTTCTTAATTATAAAATTCCCGAATAATACAATTTCTGAATAATAAAATTCCCGAACTAAAAAATTCCCGTATAATTTACAATATTACTGAATTTGAAAATACCCAAATAGTAAAAAGGACGACTGAAAAAATCCGAAAAATAAACTTTCGAACACTGTACAATTTCCGAATTGGAAAATTCCCGGATATTAAAATTCCCGAATAATGGAATTGGGAAATTTCCAAATAATAAAATTTTCCAAATTTGAAAATTCCCGAATAATAAAGGGGGTGACTGAAAAAATCCGAAAAATAAACTTACAGACACTGTAAAATTTCCGAATTGGAAAATTCCCGAATAATGAAATTCCTGAATTATAAAATTCCCGAATAATAAAATTTCCCAAATTAGAAAATTCCCGAATAATAAAATTCCTAAATTATGAAATTCCCGGATAAGAAATTTTCCCAACAGCTTACAATATTACCGAAATTGAAAATTCCCGAATAATAAAAGAGAATGAAAAAACCCGAATAATAAAATTCCGTAATTAGAAAATTCCCGAATAATGAAATTCCCTAAAAATAAAATGTCCCAAATTGATATATTCCCGAATAATAAAATTCAAGAATCATCAAAGTCCAGAATAATATTATTCCTCAATAATAAAATTCCCGATTTAAAAAATTCCCGAATAATAAGATTCCCCAATAATAAAATTGTCCAATAATAAAATTTCCGGATAATGAAATTCCCGAATAATAAATTTCCCGAATTAGAAAAGTCCCGAATAATAAAATTTCTCAAATTGGAAAATTCCCGAATAATAAAATTCCCGAATAATGAAATTCCTGAATCAGAAAAATCCCGAATAATAAAATTCCTGAATTATAAAATTCCCGAATAATAAAATTCCCCAACAGTTTACAATATTACCGAATTTGAAAATTCTTGAATAATGAATTTCCCGAATTATAAAACTCCCGAATAATAAAATTTCCCAAATTGGAAAATTCCCGAATAATAAAACTCCTGAATTATAAAATTCCCGAATAATAAAATTCCCCAACAGTTTACAATATTACCGAATTTGAAAATTCTTGAATAAAAGGAGAAGATCTTTTCTCTGAATGAATTTAATTTAAGGCCATGTGGCGAGTGGGTCACGTGACCGGCTTCCTACCTTACCGACACTTTTTTTATTTTTAACTTATTTTCACACGAATCGCCACATCGAGTAGAAAATTCGGGATAATATATGAGAAGCAATAATAAATGCGGCTCTGGTCCTAAATTTTTGTAACTATAAAAAAAGTTTTTTTCTCAAATAATTTTTTTTTTTTCGCTTTCTTCATAATTATAAAAATTTAAGACCAATGCCGCGTTTCTGGGTGCTTCTTATTTATTATTTCAAATTTACAACTCGATGTGGCTATTCGTGTGAAAATAAATTGACAAATGTAAAAAGTGTCGATAAAGTAGGAAGCCGGTCACGTGACGTCACATGGCCTTAAAAAATTCCTAATTCATAGCTCCATCTAGTCTGAGATGACTTTAAGATTTTCTGTATTAGAGAATCTAACTTCGGTTGATATTTTAGATTTCCATTTTCACAGTGTGTGTGAAAGGATTTCTGTTCTGATCGATCGTTACCATCTCCGATGATAATACAGATTCCTAGCGATAAGTTACAAAATTCTACATAAAATGTTTGTTTTTAAAAATAAAAAAATAAAAATTTTTTTAAGTTTGAAATGTGAAAGGGAGGAACATCATTTCTTGCCCGCATTATCTTTTTAGAAGGAGGTAATATAATAGTGAAAGGATCTCGAATATATACTTGCGACCCTCTTAGACGCGATGCGATCCGATGGAACAACGAAAAGCAATTCGCCGTGTAAAATTGAATTTCACCACTGGGATTTAATGAAAGGTCGGATGCATTCAAACACTGAAGCCGCCCAAGATCAGGAAGTAGAGTGGAAAAAGTTCGGTGAACGATAGAAATAAAGGCAAGAATTATTGCGAATATCGAGGGGACGACTCAAAGGAAAAAAATAAAATCAATTTTTCATAAATTTCTTCCTTACGTCAATTTTCTCTTAAAATTTGTTCAAACAAAATCAGATCAAATTTTCCTACGAATTTTAAGAAAGTTTTTTCATTTTCTTGAAGCCTTTTAAACTCCTTAAAAAGATTCGAAGTTTTTTTCGAAATCTTCCAAAATTTACATTTTGTTTTAAATTTTTTTAAATATTCTCACATTTAAAATTATTTGATTACCTATTTTCAAAATTTTTAAACTTGGTAAATATCTTTTTAAATTATTCGAATTTTTCCGAAAATTTTCTTAAAATTCTGAAAAAGTACAAAAATTGCCTTAAAATCTTCCAGATTCTGTTACGACGATCTCAGAATTCTTTTGTAATTTTTTAAAATCTGTTTTCATATCTTAAAATGATTTTAAATAATCTCTTAAAATAAATTTTTCAGAATAACAAAATCAGTTCAAATTTCCCCATGAATTTTAAGAAAATTGGTCTATTATCGTGAATCCTTTTAAAATCCTTCAGTAGCTTCAAAAACATTTTTGCAAATTTTCAAAAATGTACATTTTTCTAAACTAACTGAAAGATTTCGCTTGAAAATCTTTTCCATTCTTTCGAAATTTAAGAAAATGTTTTAAAATCTTTTGAAATCTTTGTCAATTTTTTTTTTAATTCATTTCGAAAATTAAAAATCAGTTTACATTTTCCCAGGAATGTTAAGAAATTTTGATATTATCTTGAAACCTTTTAAAATTCTTAAAAAGCTTCTTCATTTTTGAAATCTTCAAAAGTACATCGATTATTATTATTGAATATAAATTACTTAGATAACCTAATATTTCGGATAAACCTGAAGTAGTAGATGCGGAAGCGAGAGAGTAGGGACATGCGAGCGAGGCGAAGCGAGGCAAGGCGAGGAAGGCAAGTCGATAACAGCGTCCGATCCTAGAGATAAGGTGTGGAAGGATGTTAGTTTTAAGGCTTAGTTTAAGTAAAACTGTTTTAAAAAAAGGAAAGTGTAAGCAAGTAAATTTTTGAAGGCCAACAGGCTGAAGAACAAACGTTTATACTACTATTTTATTCGTATTCTATGGCTAATTGTGAAGAGAAGTGTTGAGTTTCAACTTGATTGAGATAATATTGAGGATTCTGAATAAGATTTACAAAAATGTCTTTTTTTCTTATGGGAAATACATGTATAAACTTCATGGGGCTTGCGGCACCCATGAATATAACTCTTTTCCGAAACAAAAAAAATGAATCTTTTTTGCGTAGATTCGAACAAATTTGAGAATGTCGCGATAAAAATTCGAAAAAAAAAAATTTCCAATGCATTTTTGGACCACCCTAATCTACATACATTGTTTGTTCTGTCTAGGACGATATCAAACATACGATAAATTGTTTTTATAAACGGATACCAAGTTTATTGTGAAATAAGGGAAGAGAAATGTCATTGTAATGATGCAGAAGTTCAACTATCTCATTCACAAATTATTTTACTGTAGAGAATAAAAAAATATCTTCTGTCTATAGAATGGAATCTAAAATCATTCATAGTATCTTTAATTAGTGATAATACTGAAAGGCTTTGAAATTAATTTCAAAGTCGACAGAATCAATTGAAAATTTTGATTCGCAGTAGGAATATTCAAAAAGAACTTTTTTTTATTATTAAAAAAAAATTGTATTAAATAATAACAAAAAAATTCGTTGTGCAAGACCTATTTTGTACTAAGGTATAAATGAAATTTATCAACAAGAAAAAGGTAAAAAGTACATTTTTTAACAAAAAAATACAATCGTTGAAATATTGTACATTCTTGTGCAAAAAATGTCCACGAGCATACTACATGTTTTGTTGCTAATAATTGTTTTTCCATTAAAAATTAATCAACTAGACAAAAAATTTCTTCATTCTTTCAAAAATTGAACTATTTGGTTGAAATTGTATCTGCTTTCCACAAAGTTTATTCTTCTGGTGAAAGGTTCATGATTTGAGTTATAAGTTATCTCTTTCGATAAAAATTACTTTTGACGATTAAAAAATTGGCTATCCTGTTTTTGGTTAAAAATTGAACTTTTTTTAGCTGAAAATTCAATAGATTGAATCAGTTGAAACAAATGATGTGATCGGTGAGTCCACTTAACTGGATTGCAAAGTCTGTTTTGACGGATTTGTCAGTCGAAGGAGGACACCTAGTCTCCAGGATAACTAGTCTCCAGGCCAAAACGTTATGTTATGAATCATAACAAAATATGACGTAAAAGACTGCAAAACGTCGCAGCAAAGCCATCAATATTAATTTCCCCGCATAATAAAAAAATCAAACGATAAACTTGTATTTTGAACTTCTTAGATGTGTAGACATTTTTTGTTTGTTCTATTGTTTAATTTGTTGCGATTTTCAACATGAAGTTTCGGCGACTACAATGTATAGGGACTACGCTTTGCGGCTAGATGTTCCGCGACTGCTTATCCAGCGACTATCTGTCTGGCCACTAGTTGTCCGGCGACTGGTCGCCAGCGATTGCATGTCACGTACCATTCGTCAGTCGCCAAATCTGTTTTATCGGAAACAGTCAAAATTGACTTCACCCAACTACTAGTTGCATTAGTAAAATTTCCATTAATTCAGATATTAAGAATTGATTAAATTTAATTGGTTGAATTTTGGAAAATATAATTGACAATTTAAAAGTTATTAATTTTTTAACGATTTAAATTTACTTAAAATAATTGAAATTTTAAAGGATTTGAGTATAAAAAAGTGTTAATATCACAATTTTTGGTAATTAAAATTTTTTTCACAGACATTTTTTCATTTTAAGTGTTTTCCGTTTAAAATTAATATTTATCTTCAGCGGTTTTTTAAATAATTCAATTCATTTTTTGATTTTAGAAAAATATGTCTCATCAGCTTTAATGTTAAATTATAATTTTGTTATGTAATAAAAATAAAAAATTCTAGAATTTCTGAAGCTTTGTCTTTGAAAGGTTCAATTCAGT
Organism: Andricus grossulariae; assembly: GCA_011634705.1. Taxonomy (NCBI): domain Eukaryota; kingdom Metazoa; phylum Arthropoda; class Insecta; order Hymenoptera; family Cynipidae; genus Andricus; species Andricus grossulariae. The sequence continues at coordinate 148,567,929 of JAABKJ010075445.1, read as the reverse complement.
TTCAAATTTAAAATTGTCAAATTTTAATTGCTATGAATTTAAAATGATTCAAATTAAAAAGTTTTTAATTATTTAATTTTGAACGCTTTTAATTATAAATGATACAATTTCAGTTCGTCTGAATTTCAAATGATCAAATTTCCTAAATTCATATCTACAAATATTCAATTTTTAACGTTTTGACATTATGCAATTTTCGGAATGTGAATCTGAAATAATTAAATTTCGTGATTCTTCAATTGAAAAAAATGTATTATTATTTATTATTATTATATTTATTATTACATTATACAACTCCTCTTTCAATTAAATTGTCCGAAATCGTTCTATATATCTATCTTTTTTTTCAGACGTTTTCAGTTAAAAATTATTCATTATTGTTTCAAAAATGTTTAAAGAAAAATATTTCAAAATTGGTGTAGCAACGGATTTTTAAATTGTTTATACTATTCAAAGTTAACAAATATCTTGCAAAAAAATTTAAAAAATAGTGGCCACTTTGGATATTATAAGGGGTCGTGCATAAATTACGTAACGCAATTTTCGGACAATACCCTCCCCCCCCCTTTCCCCTATGTTTCCTTTTTTCCTACTTTTCCTTGTAGTTTTCCACCATTATGTAACACTAAGCTAGACCCCCCCCCCAAGTGTTACGTAATTTATGCACGACCCCTAAGGGCCATGTCCGGCGTCCCCGCTCTGCAGTAGCTAGGCGAGCGCTCGAGCGCCAATACTCAAACCACGATATCTCGCAAACTAAGGCCCATTAGATCGAAAGATAAAATACGCCCCTAATAGATTTTGAAGTACTTTCATCCTGTGAAGCCCCAGTCGAATTGGCGATGCCCATCTCGCGTCCTCTCCTTGTAAGTGTTATTAGATATCCTGACACTGCAGATACCTGTGCATAACTGGGCGTGCCTCAAAGCCGCATACAGAAAGTATCATCAGTAAATGAGTCTCTCCGAAGCAGACACAAGCATCTTCAAACCTGTCAGCGTTGAGCAAGGTATCTGCGACTAACATGCTTGCCGTGCCGATTCTACTCTACTCGTTTGGGGTGGCTCAATGGACGAAGAACGAGCTTACGACCCTTGATAAGAGATTTCCTATCAATTCGGCCGTTCCGTACAGACATAATGCAGCCCTAACAGTGCATTATTACCATCTTTATCACTCTTACGATGTTGGCCGCGACCGAGTCCTGCCGAACGCTCTGAGGAAGATAGAGTCAATTGTCCAAAAAGAGAAGTGCCAAATTTTCTGGAAGTACGATTTTCGGACAGCAGTCTCCATTTCACACTGGAGGCCTGACATCGTTCTCCAAGACTTCGAGAAACGAACTACATTCGTGATCGAATTCTCGGCTCCGGCCGAGAAATAAAAGGAGGAGAGGTTTCAAGACCTTAAAAGGCACTTAAAGTTATTGCTTTTTTTTTTCTTGAACAGAAAGAGGCCTTCCCGGAGAGGACCTGGACTTGGCACGAAGAGGAGGCTCCTCAGGTGAAGTCCGTTCAGGTGATTGTTGTCTGTCCGAAGAAGAAGAGCGAGGGTTACGTTAGCTATTGGGATTCGATTGGGACTATAGTGAGTCGTCATTTGTTACAGCTTTGATAAAGTTGTTTGGGAAGATTGGATGATTTTTGCCTAATGGACAATATGGATTTTCATCTAGGGTTAAATTATAAACTTCGCCGCTTATCATATTCATTTTCATGCTCGTATGAGCTCTATTTGTCGAATATATTCCACGAAGAACCCCGCTATGCTCTAAGATTGCAGAAATGTCACCATTGGATACCGATAAAACAATATTTTTTTGGGCTGGCACGGGAATATAGATATTTTTTTCTACTCGAAATCTAATTGGATAACCAGCAGCAAAAACGTATCTTTGAAATTCAAATTGTAGATTCTGATTTTTTCGGGTATAAGCCGAATGTATCCAAGTTGTCCAAATGTCTATCCCAGTACACTAGGTGAAGGAGGCCACCCAGGAGGCGACCTGGCTTCGGCATGAAAAGGAGGCCCCTGAAGAGGATTATTGATACGTGTATGTTTTTAGTTAGAGCCGACCTTAAGAGCTGCTTATCAATTTCGTGGGTATGTTATGGTCATTATATCTATGACGTCGTGATGCCGTCCGAGACGAGGAATACCGAGCCTGGCTCGCTTTCGCCTCGTTCATTCCTCCGTTTCGTCTCGCTTTCTCGGGCCTATTCCTCGGCTTGTCTTACACATTCTTTCTCATCCCGTCTGTTCCTTCCTCGTTCTCGCCTCAGTTTCTTCCAGGATTGCGACAGATGTTCGTTAGTGGAGCGGACAGCTTGCGAGAGCGTTCTTTTCCAACTCTGACGCACTAATGCTAATTGTCGTTTTTTATTGAATATTCAAAGTCGAAATATAATTACATATTATATTTTTATTGTCCATTACTGATCAATTTGATGTCAAACACGACTATGTTAAGATTTTGTCAGAGATTTAACTTCACCCTGTATGTTATTTTGTTCTTATTAAAAATTGATTTGGCCAATTATAACAATAGAATGTATGAAAGAGAAAGGTAAAAATATTGGTATGTTATTAAGTCATTGGTGTTGTCTAATGTCTACGTTTGGTAGATAGTATATATTTGTTGGGACATTCAAAAAATCAAAAGTGCGTACCTACTTGAAGCACTTTGACTACTACATATTTTCTAAATTTTATGAAATTTGAATGTATAATAAGTAATGAATAAGTCAGTGATAAGACTCATATAAACTCATATGATCAATACACAATAGATTTTATAATGCACACCTACGACATACATGTATGTCTGTTTGTATATTCATGCATGTATATTTGCATATTCATGTATGTAAAAAAATTCATAATTCGGACATGCCTTAGCACTGAAAAGTTTCCTTTCGGGTCCCTCATGAGGTGTATATCTTAGGGTGTGGCTAAGTCGAAATAGAATAAGAAACTTCTGTTATCGCAGAGTTGTGGAGAAATCGTAAATGTTATTATTGTTTCTCAATCTGCATAATATATCCAATTTTTACTATTTTTTTAGAATTCTTATTCATCTTCATATATGAAAAACTCAATCACTTATTGTGGCCTGAAGATAAAAAAAAGTATAGCAGCTCCAAAATTTCGGAATAATTTGTTTAGCATAGAAAAACTTTCTTATGTTCAAAATTTACTTTTAAAACATTGAAAAAATCAGATCATTAAGAAAGACGATAGTTCGCCTGGACAATTTTTATGACCTGGGAGAGATGGATGACCTGACGATCTATGCTTCTGGTAACAGCAAACTTGAGAGTGCCTGAAATATCGTCAAGAAGTAAACAAATCTGAAATGAGGAAGTGGTTGATACTGAATGCCAAGAAAGAAACACAAGTTAAAATGTTTTTCAGAAGAATTTTGGAAAAGTCAAAATTAAACTTATTTTGGTGAAGGTTCATCGAGGTTAGGGGAATCAGCCTGACGTCATCTACTACCACATATTGTCAGTTATACCAATAGTAAAACAATAGTGAAAACAGTAACTTTCGAATGATTGGAGAATTTCAAATTGAAAAAGGATAATATTAAATTCACAAATAGGAAGCCTTGATCGTTCAATAACTATTTTCATTTATAAATGATGAAAATTGAAATTATTGTAGTTAACGCTTCAAAAATGATAAAAATCTTTGAAAATGAATACCAATTAAAACATACATAGTTAAAAGGTTTTCAATTCAGGCGTATATTAAAAGATAATTAATGTATGAATAATAATCAACGTGTAATATAAGTCAACTTTTTATTATATTACCTTCTTGGCTGTGGAAAAAACATTCGATAAACTTAACTACCTACATTAAAATTCATACCAATGATATCAGCTTAATCAAATTAATTGACCTGATTATTTTTCTTAAAACTGACTCTTATTAAATGTGATTCTCATCTTTTAGTTTTTTCTATACGTTCAAAAAATGAGGTTCGTGTTCACTCTATTCTTCAACATGGGAATCATTCTCAATTCTATAGGTAAATACGATACCATAATAATAATTGATAAATTTCAAATCACATATGCACTTACTTGAATTAATTTTAGAAATAATTGAACTTATCGCAGATGAATAAAATGATATGTTTCCAGACTAATAATATTCGCAACTAGAAAGTATACATTTTCGACCGAAAGAAAAAATAATTCCTGACAAAGTAGTTCAACTTTCATTAAAGAAGTTTAATTTTCAACCAAAAAGGATAAATTTTGAACAAAAAAGGTCTGCCCAAAAAATGAACGATTTTTCAACAAAATAGACAAATTCTCAGCAAAATAAATGAATTTTCAACTCAAATGATAAATTTATTTAAAAAATTAAGTTCAAACAAATTGGTTTAAATTTGAAGTGAGTAGTTCAATTTTCTACCAAAGAAGATGAATTATCGATAAAGATGTGTTATTTAATTAAATTTTAGTCAGAAAAAAGATCTTCTCCTTTCACTTCTGCACTCTTAGAGCACCTGACCGGAAATGAGTTGACCTGGTGTTCGAATCCCAGCAGAGTGAAAGAGGAAGATCTTGTTTCTGAATAAAATGTAATTAAAAATGTTTACTCACCATCTTGTCTGAAATGATTTTAAAATATTTTCTGTATAGGAGAATATAACTATGCTCGATATCGTAGATTTAAATTTTATGTGTGAGTTTCTCTTCTCGATTAGATGCTCTTTCTGATGATGATACAGATTCCTATTGAAAGATGTCTTATTTGATATTTCAAATAAAAATATTGTGAGTTCAACTAAGGACCGGTTGAACTAAATCAAAAAGGATGAATTCTACGGAAAAATAGTTGAATTCTTAAACAATACTGATAATTTTTAAACGCAAGAGATGCATGGTAATGAAAAAAATTTAATAGATAGGATACATTATACAATCAAAAAGTCGAATTTCTATCAAAAGAGTTGAATTCCTAATCAAGATGTACAAAAATTCGTTTATAGCAGTTATTTATAGCAACAATATTTCTACCCATCTCACGGTTGTGAGACGTGGCCATGAATGGGATTTACCGCGGTCCTACTGGGAGCCGATGTCATTTTTTTAAGATGACAGTTACTCCCAGTGGGACCCTGCGGTGGTTGTTGACCTTTAGTCTTATATATATAGGAAATAAGGTTAACAATCAGCGCAGGTTCTCACTGGGAGAAACTGCCATCTAAAAATGACACCGGCTCCCAGTAGGACCGCGGTAAATCCCACTCATGGCCACGTCACACAATCGTGAGATGGGTGGTCACAGGACAAGACAAACTTAAAGTAGATAAGACAAAAATCACAGTATTTGAAGGAAGAGGTGAAAAAACAATATGCAACATTGTCCTAAGTGATGAGAGATTAGAACAAATTGATAAATACGTATATCTATGTAACATATTTACTAGTGATGGGAGGATAGATGGGCAGTTATATTGGTGCATGAACGAGGGCAAGAAGGTTATCGGTAGAGCAGGGCCCATTATCAGAAGCAAAAAAAAATATTTAAAAGAAAGCTAAAATGGCAATACATCATTATATATTTGCACCGGCTGTACTATACAGTAGCGAGATATGGACATACCAGGAAAAAGACAAAAGCAAAATTATCGCGATTGGCATAATTTTCTTCGCAAAACATGCAGGAAAATGTGAATGTGACCTTAATAAGAAAACACATAAGAAGCCATAGAAAGACGAGAGCTTGCTTGAAGAAATGCACGGACTACCGTAAGGCATTCCCTAACACGAACCATAAGCTACTTATTAAGCTCCTTGATTGCCTGGAAGTGCATCCAAGAATAGTGAGATGCATGAAAGAGCTTATGCTCTTGTGGTGGACAAGATTTCTCACAACATCTCAAAAAAGACATGTGACTGCCAGCTATGTCACATATAGGAGGGGGTTCTTTCGAAAAAACTCTCTGAGTCTGATACATTTCTGCATCTTTCTCTTGCCTCTATCTATTGTGCTCCGAAGCAAGGGCTCTGCATACCTATGTGGCTCGCCGAACAGAAAAGAATATAAGGTCAGCCACCTTTTATACATGGACGATCGTAAACTCCGTGCTTCCTCGAAAGAGGACCTCAACATCCTTGTGGAGGCGGTTATTCGGTACTCTGAAGCGATCGGTATTTGCTTTGGACTGGATAAGCGTGCCAGCGTCCACCTATATCAAGGAAGACTAAAAACTACACCATCGCGTGACGATCAGGATGTTCAACTCATTGGCGGAAATACCATTCAACTTCTTGGTAATGGAGAAACATATACATATCTTGGATTCCCGCAAGCGGAAAGCCAAAAAGTGCGTGTGTTAAAAATAGCCCTTGAAAAAAGGTATCGCCAAATTCTCAGAAAAATTTGGGCTTCTGAATTATCTGGACAGAATAAAATCCAAGCGACCAATATGCATTTGTTGATGTTTCGCCACTTATACACCTTGCCGCAGATAGGGCCGCAGACGAGCTAGGCCTGTCATTTAATTCGAGCGACACTACGCATCGCCTAGTATCACTAACAACTTCGGTGCTGAAAAGTCGTGTACGGGAAGCAGAAAATACGCTGCCACTGGGAGAACATACTGACAAGCCCCTTCATGGTATATTCTACGGCATCATACATAGAGAAGAGCTCTCAATGGGTCTGTCCAACACGTTTCTCAAGCCTACTGGTTTGAGATCGAAGGCTGAGGGATTTCTTTTTGCCTATCAAGACGGCGCTATATACACCTAAGTTTATTATGAGTGTATAATTAATGTACCTGTAGGCGATACAAACTGCCGAGCCATTTACCTTGTCAAATGCTTTTTCTAGGTCAACAAATGCACAGAAAACTTTCTTTCCTACTCTCAAGCTTTTTTCTATGATCTGGCTCAAGCTAAAGATTTGATCTGTACATGATCTTCCTGGCATAAATCCACTTTGGACCTCCCATATCTTTTCTTCTGTAATTTTCATTACCCTACGAATAAGTATTTTTGAGTATATTTTACTTACAGTAGTTAATATCCAATCGTCTGGGGCTTCTCCTGACTCGCTAGATAAATTTATCAATTCGCAAAACCTGTGAGGCATGTACTCGCCACCCTATTAAGCATTTTAGCGCTAATACTGTCTACACCAGCAGCCTAACCGTTTTTTAAGCTCTTAATTATATCTCTAACGTCAGTAACACAGACTTTTCCAATTGGGTTTTCTAATGCATTATGTTCTATGTCGCAGTTATGATTTTTGAAATAAGGAAAGATTATATCAACCTTCCTCTTTACGTGAAATTATTTAACTAAAATAACTACGAGTCTTTGAGTATATCGCTGTTGATATTCTTATCTATTTACTTACTCATAATAATCTTCAATAATTATTTATAAACTGTATAATAATTTTTGTTTAATAGAACTTTAGTTTTAAATTTTGATTAATTGTGCAGTACTGAAACCTATTTTACCAGTTTTTTTTGTTATCGCTATTTATACATTAATGAATAAAATCAATCAATTTTTTCAGCCTTATTTAAAAACGTTTGCTAGACCTATCGTCATACCCGTATACTTATCGTAAAACACGGAAATGTCGCCACTGTTTTTATCGCAAGTTCTTTCATTTTTTCTGTTATGTTACAATTTTTTAAGTAAATAAAAACAAAACCGTAATTGAGAAATAAAAAATCGTTTTAACAAATTTTCTAAGCAAAGATTTCTAATTCTAAAAACTTTCGTGATTCATTTCTATTGAATAAAACGTAATCGAAGTGTTCCAAATAGTACATTTTGTAATGTTTAAAAAGTTAAATATGGATGATTAAAATTCCTTTTATTTTAAAACAGGTCTTTCCTTTAAAAATTAAATGGAAAGTCTTCTAATTCAATTCTAAACAACATAGTATCTGAGTTTCTATATATGTAATAAAACCTATGAAATTGAATTGCTATTGAAATTGTTCACAAATTTTTATCAATTATATCCTTGTTTCTTATTCATCACGAAACACAAAATATGTTCATGCTCCTCAAAACTAAAAAATCCTTATTCAAAAAATCGCAACAAAATTATTGAATTGTTCATTTTTATTGTAACCTGAAGTATACATTTCGTTTGTCAGTAGAAATACTTTTAATTTCTTTTATTTCCGAAAATTTTTTTTACCTCGAAGAGATATTTTGATTTAAATTGAATTTATTATCATTATTTATCAATTATCTCTCCTCTTTCTTATTTATCATAAATCTTCCATAGCTTCTTAACAGTAAAAAAATTTTTGTTTCACAAATTACAACAAAAGCTATTTTAAATTTTTCTGCTACCTCTCAACAAATTTTGAATCTCCTCCAAACTCTTTCCCTTAGTTTCAGGTGAAATCCAATATGTAAGTACAGACCCAATAACAGAGCAGATTCCAAATCCCCAAAATATTGTATAAATACCAACATCATTAATGACCATTTGAAAATAAAATTTAACTAAAAAGGAGATAATCTCATAAGCAACATTAGTGCAAGTCACCCCGGCCCCTTTAACATCATTTGAAAAAAGTTCTCCCTGATAAATATAATACAAACTACTAAATCCGACGCTACCCACTACTAATCAATTCACGTGATATCGTTTATCGATTTTTTTTATAATGAACCAATTATTTAAAAAAATGCTCGTAGTTCGAAAAGGTTCAGAGGATTATTCAAAATGTATTTAATGCATATAATTGACAAATATCAAGAGCGTCAATTAATAGATTTCAAGCGACACAGTATGAAAACGTTTCGTTTTTGTCAACTTACAATTTATATAGTGGGTAGAAGATAAAAATGTTCGTAGTTTTCCTGATATCCTAGACATTTTTATAAATTTCAAATTAAAATTCTGGGCTGGTTTGAGTTTTCAACAGATCTTAGATTCATGTGTTTTGAGCCGGGTTACGAACACGGTACCCTACCTGACATCAAGTTGTAATCACACTCGAAAGTAACGTAGCCGTTGGCTAAACACGTATTTTACGTTTATTCTGTGTTTTTTCGGTTTTCCAAATTACAATAATAAATCAAGAATAACTGAAAATAATAAAATGTCACACTTTGTAGCACAAAATGTTCTCAAAAGAGAGAAGAATAGGTGATTTTTCACAAAAATGGGGGGATTATAGAGAAATAAATTCTTTTTAATACCACTAATGTGGATACCATATGCACTTCAATATAAAACGCTTTAAATTCTTGAGATTTTATATCACAATATGTTGCATTAACAACAAAATAGTTTAATTTTCAACCAACAAATTGATTTTTAACCAACCAGTGTTATGATAACATTTTAAATGATAAACAAAGTATAGTATAGAGTGATATAGAGTGATAACAATGTATACCCTTGATTTGTTTAACCAATCCTTGCAATCATTTGTATGTGAGATTAATCTAATAGCTCATATTCAATTTAGTTTTCTATGAGTTCTCTACTGAGTTACTTATATGCACTGTGAAGAAAGGTTGCTTTTACCAAGTGAATTTTGCTTTGCTGAAGTAATCGAAAGTTCTGATCATTCGCAAAACTTTGATTAACAAAACAAAAAATGATTTACTTCTGCGCCTCCTCGACGTGGCACGGAAAGCATCCTTCAGAGCGCCAAGACAAATGATTGCTTCAAGAAAAAAAATACGACATTAGAATTTTGGGGAGACAAGATGAGATAGCTACAATATATTAATAATAACACACATTCTAACCTTACACTTCAAGAGAAATTTCGTGTTACCAAGATTTTCAGAAAATATTTTCAATTTAAATGAATGTTCAAGTGAAATGGTTAAAATTACCGTACATTGAAGCAATTCAAACCTTTACTGTGAGCTCTAAAGATTTGTAGTAGCAGAAGGTCTGGCTGCACCCATGCACAGTGTAGAAAAAAGCATTTTTTGTGGACAAAAGTCGGTTGATAACCCAATTTTCGATGAATTTTGACGTTTTTTTTTTTAATAACCGTAAGGGTTTTGAGTATATCGAAGCGGTGCAGAAATTTCGATTTGTCTAATGTCAGTGTAATTACCATCTAGCAATAGTTTTCAGTAGGTTAGAGTAAGAAAAATATTGTTCATAATGTTTCGAACAAATTAATTAACAAAAGCCATTTTTTGTGATTCGCAATGATTAGTTGTTTGAAATTCACAGTTTCTATCACGAACGAATAGTAAGGAGTGTTATCACCCTACGTGTTTGGTGAGCAGAGGTGTTACGAGCGACGTACAAGAATTCGTTAATGTTTACCACGAATGAAAACTTGGTTTCAGTATCGTGCACGTGCGCAGAGCTGTTTTTGCAGTCACGTGTTATACCCACTCCCCTATGTTATATTTTGACATCTCGATGCATACGTAGGTTATGTTCGTTACTGCAAAATGGCCGCCCGAGACGTCCGCGCTTGCACCACATCCCCAGACATGTTCAACGCGTGCCTACACCGCGGTTTCCTTGAGGGACACCCGGCTCAACTATCAATTGTCGGGCTTTGAGTCGGGCGTGCCTCACTCCCGGGTGTCGCGGAAGTCTCGGTAGACACTATATACACTTTACTGTTGCACACGCGGTCGCGGAAGTCACACCGCGTGGAGGCCGAGAAACGAAAACTCAGGACACTGAGGAACTAATGAAGAGGCCACTCACCTTGTAACCACTTGGCGTATTCCTCCTTATTATTTTCAATTTTGCTCTCTTTTAATTATCCGATTCTATTTTCAGCTTCATGGTCTTTTATCTCCCTGGTCCAGTTACGCCGGGTGTACCTCCGCCAAGTCAAGAAACATAAGTGACAGGTCCCGCGTTCTTCTCTGCTTCCTTCCTTCTCGATTCTTCGCGTCGCGCCTGTCGATTGGTCGGTTGGAGTGAAGATGGCTGGCCTGTTGATCTCGGCCGATGGGTGCCTTCGTTCTTCTGCTGCGTGCTGCCCATTGGTCCTAACGCTCTGACTCGAACATGGCCGTTTACTGAATCACAGCAGCGTGGGGTCGTCCAGCCGTGCCGTGGTGCATGGTTGGTCAATGCTGTTACTGCTAGTGGAGCTTAATGGTGTGTCGTTGCAGGGCTGGCTCGTCCAGACTCGTTGATCGATTCAGTACCGCAACTCGCCGCCGGTCTTGGCGCTGGGATATGATTCAGACGTCCGGTAGTGACGTCATGTCATGCGTGGGACTGGTTAGCCGTGTTGGTTTCGCTCCATCCTCCCGTCCTGCTTCTTTGGTGCTGCCCTTCTGCGCTGTCTGCTCAGTGTTTACAAGCAGTCACTTTCATACACAGTTTCGATCTCGACCACCTTTCCGCAAAAATATGAAGGGCTACACTATTGATTAAATCGAGGGTACTCTGGCGTGGAACCTAACATACAATATCTAATAGTTCGGCTCATTCTATACTTATTTTTCCTGACTGGACGGTAATAGTGCTTTTATTAATCTTTCCTGGCCGACCGTTCCTCGGGTTCCTTTACAAAGCCGGGGAGCAGACAGCTGAGACCCTTGGCCTGAATTTTAACGTCAGAAATTAGGAAAGTGCTTTACTCCATCTAGATGCTCCACTTCTGAAAGCCGAAGTAAAGAAAGCAGAATTTGAAAAATTCCATCAAGTGCTATTCGACAAGAAAATACACGGAAATTTTCACAGGAATGTAGAAAAACAGTCCTTGTCGAAGGAGCAAACTTCTGGTTTTCTCAAATCTTCAGGGCTTAATTAAGGTACATAGGGTTTTATTTTCGCATGCCAGGACAATGTCATTTGCACCTTAGCATACCGTAACCGCATTTTATGTCAAGAAGTTTCAAGCGGTAGGTGCAGAGCGTGTCATACACACACTGAGTACCTAGAACACATACTATCGGGGTGCCCCACCCACGCAGGAACGACCTATATTTACAGACATAATGCTGCCCTAAGAGTGCTTCATTACCATCTTTGTCGCTCTTACGGTGTTGGCCGCGACCCTGCCCTACCGAATGCTCCAAGGGAGATAGAGTCAATTGTCCAAAACGAGAAGTGCCACATTTTCTGGAACTACGATTTTTGGACAGCAGTCAACATTGCTCACTCGAGGCCTGACATTGTTCTCCAAGACTTCGAAAAACGAACTATATTCGTGATGGAATTCTCGGCTCCTTCCGAATACAACATCACTGCCAAGGAGAAAGAAAAGGAGGATTTTCTCCCTCTTTTTTCATTGTGTTATTCTTGTCTCTAATGAGCCGAAAAGTGAGGTTTTTTGGAAGTTTATTTTTTTAATTTGAATCAATTTGTTGCTTATTCTGCAAAAATTATTCATGATAAAATGGATTTCTTTTTAATCCTAATTTAATAAAAGGGTAATTTAGCAATGGGTGAACTTCAGACCAAACTCAAAGAAGTGTTTTAAAACTATTTTAAGTGATTTAAAAATATTTCAAGGTACCTCAAAGTATTTCAAATGATTGAAGATTTTTAGAGATTTGCAAGATGATTAATGAATCTTAAAAGAAATGGAAAAACTGCAAGTGATTTTACGAAATTTCAAAGGTTTTTGGAGGATTTCAATTATTGAAACTAGCTTGAAATTGGAAGCCATTTCGCAATATTATACGAGATTTATTAATTGAATCAAATTATAAATATTTTAAGTGTTTTATGTTCTTCAAAAAAATTGAAAATGATATCCAGCGAAAAGATACCAATATTGTTAAAAATAAATAATAAAGCAAACTTTAAAAAAATCATAGTCTTATAGTACCGAACTTGATTCCATTTTAAGACTTGTTTTTGAAATCGTCTGGTCACGTATCGTATTGACATACATGCAAATATTCTTATAACTTATAAAGTTTACCATTTATTGTTTAAACTTTACCTTTGAGTGTTTGATAGATTTTCAAGATTTCAACAGGTTTGAAGGAAGTTTAGAGATTTTTAAAGCAATCACAAGAATGCATTGAGTTTTCATTCATGTTAATGTATATTTTAATTTGAATATTGTATACACGAATTCAATTGAACTATTTTTAATATTTTCAGTAATAATACCTACTTATACTTTTCTCAAAATTTTGTATTTTACAAAATAAATATTAACAATCCTATTAAATTGTCTGAAGTTTTCAACATCAATTCTAATTTAAACATTCTCTACATCATATTTTGACTTTTGACATAATAAATTCAATTAAATGGTAAATAACAGAATGAACCATTTTTTCAAATTGAAGAACTTTTTCCAAACGGAAATTATTTATTTTATTACCATGATATTTTGCCATTTTAATTTCGCTAAGTTTTTCAAAAAGGCTTAAAAATGAATTTAAGTATTAATTTTAATAGCGTCACAAATGTATTTCAAATGAAGGCGACTCACCTGTTCACAAACATGATCAACAAATCAATACAGTTATTATTGGTGAATTTTTTCTAAAAGTATGGTAACAACAAAATATCTTGGGAGGGAACCATTTTCGGAGAAAATGACCAACACAAAAGTTGCAGAATTTTTGACGCCTGATCGAATGGTGACCTTGACCACGACTTTCACGGTCATTTCAGGGTCAAATTGATTGTCTTAAATGGGAAGCTCTTTTTTTGACCCCGGTAACTGATAGAGCTGAAAATTTTACGTCCAGATATGACCTTCACCAAACGAAAATTTGACCTGGGAAGGTCACGGCAAGGTCAAACAACGTACAGCAGGATGACTCGACTAGTATGCATTCTTGAAGAAAATGTCGAACGCAAGAGTTGTAGCATTTTCGACCCCCAATCGATTGGTGACCTTGACCACGACATTCACGGTCATGGTCTATTTCAATTTCTTCGAAAATATATGCCAGTCGAGTCATCCTGCTCTGCGTTGTTTGACCTTGCCATGGCCCTCCAAGGTCAAATTTTCGATTTGTCAAGGATTCTCAAAAACAGTCGCGGGCGTGCTTGAGTAGAGGAAAGTCGTGTCTCCCAGAATTTGGGAAACAAACAAAATTTTGGATGATTTTGAAGATCAATAGTCAATTTGTTTAATTCTAGATTTTCCAAATTGAAGATCTTTTCGAATATAGAGCTTAAAAATCACAGAAGCTTTAGTTGTAGAACTTAAAAATTTCAGTATGTTTCATTGTAGACCATTAAAATAGCATAATTTTTTATTGTAAATTTTCAAAACTGAAAACACTTCCAGTTTAGAGAGTTATAACTAAAGATTCTTGAATTTCGATAACTTTGAAGTTCAAAAGTCTTCCATAATAAAGAAAAATACTCTTCAAACTTAAAAACGTACAATTCAAAGTCCTACAATTTTGAACAATAACAATTAAAAATTATTCTAATTTAAAAATTCAATTTCAATTCAATTTTTAATATGTAGAAATAAAAATTCTTGAGTTTTGAATGATTTTAAAGGTCCGAAATCGAGTTTTTCATTCTAAATCTTGCACAATTTTTAATTAGAAATATACAAACTTAAATTAAAAATGAAAACCAATTTCGACTATAAAACATTAAAATCAAAGAGATTTGAATTGTAAAACTTGAAAATTGCATAATTTTTAACTGTATGATTGTCTTTAGTTTGTATGATTTTTAATACAAAAAATAAAGTTTTCAATATTATATCTTTCAAACTGAAAAAATTTAGAATATAAAGCATCAATGTTACGGAATTTTTATTACAAATTAAAAAATTACATATTTTTTAATTATGACATTTTAAAACTGAAAATACTTTAATTTGAGGGACATGTATAAATAAAAATTCTTTAATTTAGATGATTTTTAAAATAAAAAATTAAGTTTTCAATTCTAAATGTTCCAAGTTGAAGAAATTTCGAATAAAAATAATCAAAATTACAGAACTTTTAATGATTGTAAACCTCAAACTTGAATAATTTTTATTTTTAATTTAACAAGATTAAAAAGTCTTTCATTTTGAAGGTGCATAATGAAGATTTTAAGATTTTGAATATTTCATAGATCAATAGTCAAGTTTTCCAATTCAAATCGTCCAGGTTGAAGAAGTTTCGAACATAGAGATTCAAACGTACAGAATTTTCAATTGTAAAAACAAAAACTTGCATAATTTAACATTTTTAAATTTAAATATAAGAAGCACTTTAATTTGAAAGGTTTATAATTTTAACAAAATAATTAAACAACAAATAAAATTATGTTTTTTTATACTCAATTCTAAATTCAATTTTATATTAAAATAATAATAAATAAACCCAAAGTCGAGCTTTCAATTCTGAATCCTCAAATTCACACCGTTTACAATATAAATGTATGATGTAGAAATTAAATTTTATAAAATTTGATGATAATAATGATTAAAAATAAAGTTTTCACTTCTAAATCTCCCAAATTAAAGTTTGGAATGTAAATGATCAAAATTACAGTATTTTAATTTTAAAACTTAAAAATTGCATAATGTCTTGTGGCAAATTTTCAAAATGAAGCACTCTTTAATTTTAGTAATTTATAGTTCAAAGTCCTACGATTTTGAGCAGTGGACGTTTTAAACTCTTCAAGTTTAAAAATGTATAATCCAAAATTCTAAAATTTTTATGCTTTCTTTCGGGATTATAAATAATGAGTAAATCAATTGAATACAATTTTATTTTATCTTCTTAGACTTAAACTCAGTACATATGTTGGTACAATTTATGTGGGTACTATATTAAATTCAATCAAAACCCCTTTCAACTCGTAACTTTGTATTTCCCCCACATTTGCACCCAGACCTTTTAAAATTAAAGGTCAAATCATCGACAACTGTAATTTGGTGATGTTTAAAATTTAACTATTCCAGTTGAAGATTCATAATTTTATTTGAAAATTCATCACTTTGGTTGAAAATTGAACTACTTTGTTTAAAATCCGTTTTTTTTTGTTGAAAGTTAACTTTTTCAACTGAAAGTTTTAATATTCCATTTTTTTGTAAAAAATTGATGTGTTTTAGTGGAAAATTTAAGTATTTTTTTCAAAATTAATTTATTTTGCAATGTTTTTTCTGCTGTGTTGAAGGATGTTTTAGTTGACCAAGAAAATTGACAAACTTAACCGGGAAATGCCCGGGAATTTGAAATCGTCCGCCGAATAACCACCCTGAAGAACATCATATAATGCTAAGAAATTTTTGATATTTATAGAAATCCCATAAAATCGTTTGAAATCTTGAACATGCTCTGATGTTCCTTCGAATCGTTAAAAGTACCCAAAAACATTTCAAGATTCCTTAAAATGTTTGAAAGAAATTGAAATTCCTTAAAATAATGAGAAAACTTGGAGATCCTATGAATTATTTTGAAAGCTGTTGATATCCTTTGCCAATAATCAAATTTCTTTTCCTAATCATTCATTTCTTCGAAAATCTTTTGAACTCCAGTTGGCAATTTCCAACCTGCTTCTGCAACTGATCAGTTGAAAGAGGAGTTGTGATTTGTATAATTTCGCGCCACGAGCTCTCTTACCAGAGAGAAATTGAGTGCCAAAAAACATCTCCCAAATTGAACTTCTCCCCAGGATTTCTTAGGATCCCCATCCAGGATCCAACTCAATACCCTGTTGGCCTTTCCAAATCCCCTCGTTTCCATCCTTTGCTCAGTTTGCAAAAAGCTTAATAGCAGGGGTGTAAATCCTGTTCTTGGAAACAGGCAATAAAAGCGCACCCTTTCTGCATTTCCAATCGCCACCCTCGGAAGCCTCCACCTTGGTCCTGCTGAGAGCTTTTGATCTTTAGCCACTTCTCCTTTCAATAACTGTCCCGTACCGCTTGTTATTGGTATTGGTCCTGGTTTGCAGAAATTATAATGCACATCGCGGCTGCGGCTTCCTCGGCTAATTCAATTAAACGATTCACTCGTAGGTCCGGGGCCACCACCTGAGGGCATGTCCCTTTCCAGGAGCACGTGCGTCTCCGTGTGCGAATTCGGCATCTGTGTGTTGGTCGATATGGAAGAGAAACGTGAGTTGGAGAAGGACCAAACAGCCACCCTTCACTGGTCCCAGGAGAGCCGTAGCCTCACGCTACAATACAATGCTCCTAATGTTACGGCTCCAGTTTCGACATAATTTTCTTTCTCGGCCCTTTCGGCTATCAGCCACTACGGCCACCGACAGCCAAACGCCTACTCTACTGCCTTTATAAGACCCCGACAAAAGGAAATGTTATTTCCGGTCACCGTTCGATAACGATGGACGTCTAACGAAGCCACGTCAGCAACTCATTTCCCCAAGGATTCAATGTTTCTCGTTTTGATCAAACTGATTTTTATTCAAGGTGTTATGTTGCCTGGAATGTCTCGCTTGCATTATTTTCCATTCTAGTCAGTATTGGTATGCAGACGATTTATGACTTCCAGTCCTATGGACATGTCGAACAATCCGACTACTATAGCGGTTTTCCACTTCGTTATCAGCACTCTAAGAGGCTAAGTTAGTAGGTAGTCAAACATGAATTTTTGAAAATATCAGACTTCTCAACCTAAATTCAACGTAAAACGGATATTACACTGTTAGAAAAATCTGTACTAGATTTAGTATACATGTAATGGAAGCAAGAATGCACAACATGGAATTAAATTTTCTCCCTCTTTTTTCATTTGGTTATTCTTGTCTCTAATGAGCCGAAAAGTGAGATAGTTTGGAATTCTGTTTTTTAAATGTGAATCTTTTTCATGCTCCTTTTGCATAAAATTATTCATGATAAAATAGATTTCTTTTCGATCTTAAATTAAAAAATATTAATTTTTAAAGTGGTAAAAACAATCTCTCTAGCTCCACTAGGATTCGAACGCCAGATCTTTCAGATTTCCGGTCTGATGCTGTTATATGCTGTCATCTTACGTTCGGTTTTTAGATTTGAAAATTAAAGAAAAAGTCCTACTGGTTAAAAAAATATGACGAATTATTTATTATATGTTTAGTTTTTACGAGGTACCAAGAATAAAAAATTATAAATTGAAAAAAAATATGCTCAATTTAGAATTGGTTGAAAATGTGCAAAAAATATGTTTTTTTTTATTGAGTTACATGCAGACTCTTTTGAAAAAGTTGAATACATCAGACATGAAATTTCTTCAACTTGAAACAAAGAAACATGATATCCTTTTACTTTGCCCGAAAGAAGTTTTTTCGTGATTTAGTAAATTTTGGATTTTGTATTGTTTTTGCGATTTTGGAAACATTTAAACATCATGACAATTTTTTTCCATAAAAGCAAAATAATAACATGTGTCTTTGGTTCAAACTGAAGACATTTCAGTTTTGACTATTCAACTTTTTTTCAGAAAAGTGTGCATTCAACTTAATCCAAATAAACATGCTTTATTAAATTTATGATGTTTTATTACTATTCACTAGCAAAAACTGTACATACAAAAAATTACCCTTAATTTTTTAACCAATAATTTTTTCTTAATTTTCAATAATCTGAATTTTCAAATCCAACAACCGAACAGAATATATTAACCGATTTAAAATGTTATTTTTATCTTTTTGGATGCTAACCCACAAATTTTGTACACTGGGCCGAAACGATTCGATTAATTTGCAGTTTCATTCCGCCCTAATATGTATTCAAAGAAGAATTTACAAACTAAATTGTCCACTTGGGTTTTAACCAATTGTAACTGTCCCTTAAAATAAGCGTTCACGTGAAAGCATTTGAAATGTTTCCACTGTTTTAAATAAAAACGTTCCAAAACTTAAAACAGAATATTTTCAAAATGAGATATTATGGCTTTCATTTTAGAATTACGCATGTACATTGTTTAATGATTCAAAATTGAAACCAATTCATTTTTAATGTTTCAATTTAAGATTATTCAATTCTGGTCCTAATTCAAAATATTTTAATTTCGAAAGCATTTAATAAAAAAATGGTTCAACTTTAATCAATTTAATGTTTTTCAAATTACTTAATAATAAACTCTTTTTAACTTAACAACTGATACATTCTTACAAAAAAAAAGACTAGAAGTTTCACAAGTGTCTCGCTGGCAAGGTTGACTTTTATCGAAGGGTAAATATTTCTTTAGGCTACTTTATAACACTTCTTTAAAAAAATTAATTACACAAAACAAAAATTGAGCGTAGAGAAAAATGTTTTATACGATATTTAGATTTTTGCAAGTGTGAGTAGAGGATTTTGTCTTGAAATTGGTTTCAGGGAGAAGTAGGGGAGAAACGGCACCTTTGGGACTTTAGTAAATTTTGACTTTAGTCAACTTCGTCAAAAGTTTCAACAAGAAAAAAATGTACGTATTCCTGAAATTAATAAAAATAAATTGTACACGTCTAAAAGTAAAATAATATTTGGATGTTGATGGTAAAATTGGCTTTAGGGTCACAAAAAAATTGAAATCAATTTATCATTGAGTCACTCAAGAATTTGTAATTATAACTCTTTAAAATTTAAACATTTACAAATGAAAATTATAAATGTTTAAATTTTTACATTTGAAAATTCTGCAAATTTCATGATTCACAATTGAAATTTCATGAATTTGGAAGATTATAATTGGAAACTCTTGACCTCCGATCAATAAAATCGTAGTACAGTCGAACTCGGATTTAACATCGGTTTTGGGGCTTTCCTTGGACCTGACCTACCCTCACTGAACCGGATTTAGCTCAGCTACGAACGTAAACAGTTCCTGTTTTGTCTAGCCTTCGTGAACCCCGCGCAGCTCCTGACAAGCCAACCCGCAGCGCGGCTTCAATTTTTGAAATGGTAAACACACCCCGCGCACCTCCGGACAAGCCTACCCGTGGCGCAGCGTCAATTCTCGGAAACGATAAATCCGGGGACGTTAAATCCGAGTTCGACTGTAATTCAAGAATTGTTCATTATACACCTTTGAAAACTATTCCAAAAAAATGTTGCAAATTACATACCTTTAGAGTATCATTCTTGAAAATTGCATAATTTGTAATTTCAAATTTTTAATAATCAATAATTTTAAACTGCAACTCTTTAAAATTGCAGAGCTTTGAATTGAAAATCTTTCCAAATTGATGATATTTAATCTACAAATCGTTAAGATTGAATTATAAATCTTAAAAATTGTAGAAATTTGAATTGCAAATATTTAAAATTTGAGAATTTTAATTTTTGAAATTTACAATTTAAAAATTATGCAAGTTTTAAATTTTACAATTAAGAATGTTGTCATTTTAATGATTAACATTCCAAATTTCATTAATTTGGAAGATTGATCTTCAAAATCACGACAATTTATGAATTGTTATTCGTATATGTTTCAAAATTAAAGAGTTTCTAATTGCAAACATTTAAAATTGAAGAGTTTTTAATTGTAAATTGTTAAAATTGAAGAATTTTGCATTGTAAGTCTTCAAAATTGAACTATTCCAAAAAAATTTTGCAAATTACATACCTTTAAAATGTAATTCTTGAAAATTGAATAATTTGCCATTCCAAATTTTGAACATTCGAGAATTGTCAATTGTAACTCTTCAAAATTGTATAACTTTGAATTGCTAATCTTTCAAAATTGAAGAGTATTTATGCGTGTGCAGTCGTTTATTCGACTTTTTTATACAAAGAACCCCGCAGAATTTGTACATAAATTGGCTTTAGGCTAATTTGTTTTTAATTGCGGGAAAATGTAGTTCATTTCATAGCGATCAAAATTCTCACTGACCACAACTGTAAGAAATGAGGTTTTCGTGGTGTAATTGGGGTTCAAATATCACTCTGTGTGGATTCGAAAAGGGCCAATTTTTAGAGTGCATGACATTTTTCTCTCTAGATGCCTGAGGAGACTAGCTCCAGTTGAGCTAAAAAAATATGCGCAGTAAGTAATCCTTGGTAGGTCGTCGGCATATGCAGTTGGGATGTGTTCTAGGATTCACTGGCAGTAATAGTACCGCCAGTATTATTTTAATGCGTTCGGCAACTGGCTGACAGTACAAGTGCTACCAACTTTAGGACCATGTGTACCGAGGGAAATTAAAACGGTTGACCATGAAATACCCTAGACGTTTAAATTATACAGGGTGCAAAAAAGATAGTTTCTCTGAGTCTCCCACGTTCAGTACAAATTTTGCGCGTGAAAAAGAAAAATTAACACGTGTTCACGAGGCTAAAATGCGAGCCGTTAATCGTTCAACCTTTTTTCTTCGTTTGATGTCCGTGGAATGCTTGTCTAAATGTGCGTTTTACTTTAAAGAATTCAAATTGTTTAAAAATTGAAATTAATAAAAAGAAGCAAAAGATGGAAGGGTCTTTTAATTAATAATTCTCATTCTGAATCTTATGATATGTATGGGTCGCTGTGATATAAATTTTGAAATTTGTATTCTTTTTCCAAAGGAAACCATTTTTACAATCTATTCTTTTCATTAACTTCAACTCAAAATAGCAACAAGAACAATGTTGCAGATATGAAAAGTAATTTTCAACAAGTGGACATTTATAAAACTCATAAATAACTGATTTACAAATTATTTTATTTCGAAACAGACAGTAAAAAGATCAACGTTTTTAAAACTTTTCAATAATTTTTGAATATTTATTCTTTACACCTTGAATTGAAAAATTTAAGACAAAATATTTATAAATTTGCATTAATTTCAACTGACCCGCCTGTGTGGGCCTAGAGGCGTGGACCATTCCACCATTCGATTAAAATGTAAGAAGTGCATTTTTTAATTTGCAAATGATCGGTTTCACAATTAAAAATTCAGATTCTATGGGTTTAGGCGACTAAAAATATAAACAAATAGCGCTGAAAAAGTCACAAATTACGTGCCTATAAATATTTCTTCATAAGTCCGAAGTTTCTTAGCCAGCTTTCTGGGATTGACGAGCTACCTGCGATGAAGTAGTGAATAGATGTATAGTCAGAATTTTTCACATATATTAATAATATTCCTATTATGAAACAATTCGCATTATTCGATTATTGTTACTGGTACTCAGTTTATTGATACTCAACTCTTAATGAGTTAATCACATTAGTAAATTAAACTTATTAAACTTAAATTAATCATTTAAATTTATTTTGTTTGTGGGCAAGATACATACAATTTTATGAAATATTATATTACAAATCAAATCTAATAAAAATAATTCCATTATACAATTTTATTTTATTTAATTCATAATTAATACCACAAACATAAAAATTTAAGAATTATTGTTTACTTCAATTAAAAACAATGAGGGTGGCAGTAGTGATTCTATACAATTTAACTCTATATCTAAGAACTCTAAATCACTAATTCTACACGCGAGAAATCTACACAATCATTTTTATTAAACAATTATTTATTTTAAATTTTAACTCAATATGGTTATAAATTCTACACCATAAAATTCTACACAAAATAATACTTTAGATTTTGCAAATTTAAATAAACCGTACAAAATAAAAATAATTGGGCATAAAATATTGTAATAAACAATTCTTTAAAAATTGCAATTATTTTGTGTACAAAATTTACGGTTTGTGATTTAACCATGTCAAGTTCACGTTTGAAACATTTAATTTGTTTAATAATTATGATTGTGTATAGAGTTTTCGCATGTAAAATTCGCGGTGTAGAATTTTCAAATGTAGAGTTTCATTTGGTAAAATTGCTACCGTCCCTTTTTAAAATAACAATTTCCTGCTTTAAAAAAATTGACTTTAGTCAAATTATATTGTATTTCAAAAAATATAAGCAATACAATTACTAGGTTATTAAGCATTAGTAACTAATAAAGCTTTGTCACTAATTTTACTGTACATTAATTGCAATATAACTAATATTTTCCATAACAAATGTAGCACCTAAAAATATTCATTACGATACTATTAAATTTTAATTTAATCCAAGAGTACATTTTATGCATCTATACATTTCCTGAAAGCGACATTTATTCAAAAAATTGAAAATAATAATTTAAAAAATATTTAATATAAAATTTTTAATTTATATTTTTAAGTATGTACCGACTGAGTATCGGCTACTTATTAAGGCAGTCTACGAATTGATTATGGCTAATGATTTGCATATCTAATTGCATGTTAGATCTTTTGTGCATTGAATTAATATGATTGCACATCACAAAAATAGGTGAGTTGAAACCAATCATCGAGTCTGGCAACGGTAAATAGAATGGAACAACGTGTCTAGCAGACAATCTTAGAGCTTTAAATTGGAGACAGTTTATTAGAAAAGGAGAGTCTATATCATTTCGCATGAGCTTAAATGAAGAATAGCAGCATGCGAAAATTCTACGTTCAGAAAGCGTAAGCCATAAAAATTGTTCGCACAATTCTAGATAGTTTGAGCCACGATTCGGATACACTCCGTCTTTTTCAGAAAAAGGAATTTCAAAAACCTTTTTTGGACTGATTTCAATTCATCGCCATATTTTTTGAACATAGGATTCCATATCTGAGCTGCATATTCTAGTTCTGATCGCACGAATACAATATATAGTGTAGTCATTGTGTTGATGTTTTTAAAATTTTTACAATTACAAATTACAAATCCTAGTGCCCTAGAAGCAGCCGCAGTAATTACACGTACATGCTCAATGAATAGCAGGTGAGAGTCGAATATCACACCGAGATCTCTTATCTTGATTATCCTCTCCAGAACAATGTGACCTATCTTGCACTCACATTTTATTATACTTACGTGTCTATGAAATGTCATTACTTTACATTTATTCGTATTGATCGGTATCCTATTGGTTTTACACCAATCCACTAAAATATCAAGGTCCCTTTCGGAGCTCCCTAGCATTTTTTATATTTCTAATTATCCTGAAAATTTTTATATCATCTGCAAATATTAATATGAATGAGTTAATATCACCTGTTACATCAGTTACGTAAACAATAAGAATGGTGGATGCCAGGGTAGATCCTTGAGGTACACCAGACTTCGGGGAATGTGGATTTGAAATAATGCCATGGTACTGAACCCTATGTTCTCTGTCTGTCAGATAGTCAGATAATAGTAATACAAGGTTGATTGGAATATTTGTAGATAGGAGCTTTCGTTCGGTTATACTATGGTCAACATTGTCAAAGGCCTTCGATAAGTCAGTATAGATGACGTCTACTTGGAAACCTTTTTGTATTGCTGAATTAACAATTTGAGTGAAGCAAGATAGATGTGCTACATATGAGCGTTTGTATATAAAGCCGTGCTGAGCATCAGAAATAAATGGCGATATGAACCTTTGCACTTCATCCTTCACCGCAAACTCGAAGACCTTTGCAAAATTACTCAGTATTGATATCGGCTTATAGTTAGTCAAATCATATTTATTGCCCGATTTGTATACGGAAATAAATTTTGCCGATTTTCATCTTTTAGGTAATTTTCCAGTTACTAGTGATAAGTTGAAAATAGCCTGTAATGGATTAGCTGATATACTCACGCAATCTTTGATCAAGAAACTCGGAATGCGATCGAGACCAGAGGTCATTTTTGCTTTCAATTTTCCTGCAGCCTTCATTACACTATCGATGCTCAGGAGGTAGGGTTCTGATTGGGTATTAATGATAACCGCATTTAATTTATTTTTTGGAACTGTGAGATAGTCGGAATCATATTTGTGGCATGACTGGATAGTATCATCCTTTTGCTTCTTGTACACACTAGAAAAGTAATGAGCAAATTGATCAATTATTTGATTTGGATTATTTATTAATCTCCCATTATAAACTACTTCCTCTGGAAGTAAACTTGCACCACCTGACTTGTTAATAAACCGCCAAAATGCATTTGGTTCATTGATTAAATTAGGTGTGTTGGAAATAGCAGCTGAAATAATAATAGTACACTAAAAATGCCAATTGCTTAATTATAATTGATTTATTTTGATTTTTGTACGTACAGCGATTTTCGTAACTTCACTTATTTGACATCTTTTGTATGATAATACAGGAGAATATTATTTTTATGTTGTATTATTATTTGATTACACTTACTGTTAAATTATTCATATTAATAAAATATGTTGAATTATTCATACATTATTTACCTTCTACGTGGTTGTCGGAGCGCGCAGCTCCAAACATCATAACCTCACTCTCACCCCATTCTTGTTCGACTTTTTGCATTAAGCGGAACTTTTTGCTCCGAAATCGTCTCTGATCTTGCAGGCGCCTTTCCTCTTCCATCGCGGAGAAGAATAATTGTCAAGCATATTACAAAATTACATCAAGAAATAAAAACACAAAACTTGAAAGCTCTGGCGAAGCACTGGCCGGCCGTACTTGACCTAACCTCTTCAGATTTAACTGACACATACGTGCCTGGTTCCGAAGAAAATGTTCAATGGTGTCCTAAATCAAGTTTTTGGAAAAAAGCGTTTGAATGCACACAAGAAAACACTATTTCTGCATACTAAAACCGTCAAACCCCTCCAAATTAATACTTTAGGCAATAAGAATAAGGTTTTAGGAATTTTCTGGTCGGGGCCCCACTAAATACAGTTAGATTTGCCATATCTATACGAAGCATGTAATTCTTCACTAGAACCTGTTAGGGCCTCCAACAGTTTTTTCTAGACTGGGTATTCTGATACGGGCCCCTTCAGAACTCAACTTCAAATAGAGAAAGATGGGAAAATTTCTGCACGGGATGTCTTTACGACATCTGTAGGACATTTGAAGTCTTAGAGACGTTGTTTGGACTGACACTGGACGTCCTAGGAACGTCGCAAGGACGTTCTTGGGATGTTCATGGTTTTGTGCCCACTCGAAAGTAACTGATTTTCGGTGGAAAACGTTAATATTACCTGAAACTGTTAAAAAATTAAAAATCCTGTTGGAACTATAACAATTTTTGATTAAAAATACCAATCTTTGGGGTAAAGAGCTAACGTAACCTAAAACTGTTAAAATAAGTGAATTTTCCGTGAAATATAATTTTATTTTTATTAAATATACGAATTTCCGACAAGAAACATTAATATAATCCAAAATTCTTAAAAGATTTCAAATCTTGTTCAGATTATAATGATTTTTTATTTAAAGTACCAATTTCTTATGCAAAACGCTAACGTACCGTAAAATTGTTGAAAAATGCTGAACATTTAAAATCTTATTATTTTTGATTAAAGTAACTCATATCCTGTGAAAAACGCTAATATTGTTGAATGATAATCACACAGAATAAAATGAGGGTTCAGTAAAGTTGCGGCTCAAGTAAAAGTTGGTATTATTTAGAACTGACTCCAATAGAACTATTTTTCAGGGTTCGTTTTTAGTTCATTGATATCCGATAGATGGCTATTCATATTTTCAACTGCGCATGTGCCGAAAAGCGCGGGCCGATTTGAAATCAATAAAGACTGAATAATCATAAAGATAAATATTAACCAAAATTTTTTATTCTTTTGAAAACCAAATTGAATTGAATGACAGAAGTGCCTACCTTCCTAAAAAAATGTAATATTAACGTAATATTGCAAGAGTATATTATATCATTTTAAATAGTACCGCACTTTTTTGGTACATGCGCAGTTGAAAACGTCGGATTTTTAACATAACCTTAAAAACTGTCATATTTCATGTGCACTATCTTCCTTTCAAGAATATTGCCCGTGAAAACAAATAATTGAAAAAGTTATACATATTGCGAATGTAAACACTCGCCTTTTTCACCAGTAAAGACAAAGATGTTGGGTCATTTAAAAAAACAATGACAGTTACTCTGAACTCACGGTAATATTCTCATTTTTTCTGTGCTGGCATGAACACACCGAAAAAGACATAAAATACTGCAAAACTTGCAGTTGTCAATATGACATAACTTGGTGCTAAGTTCATACTGTTAAGTTACATCAACAACAATTTTCAAAAACAAACCCTTAACACTAAAAAACTACCCTCAGAAGAAAAGTATGCACTTGACGCGAAATTAAGTAGGGGAGAGTGGGGTATGGTGTCGGTGCGGGGCACAGTGACTATTACAAATAACGCCCGTATTTTTTTATATTCATATTAGTTTTTCTCATAAAATAGTTTTCTCTGTTTGGAAAAATAGTGATTTATTGCAATTTCTCTCTTGAAATTCGCGTGAGAAGAGTAATTATGAAAAAACAGTTTTGGCGGAAACCGATGAAAAAGACTTTGGCTGAAATTAAGCACTTACAGCATATTTTGAAATATTCAAAGCATGAAAAAGTTAGATTTTAATAGGTTAAGTATTCTATTAAACTTCTGGTATCATGATTTGTTTCTGTAAACGTTTTAAATGTAATAAAATTAATTAAATCTTGGGCCGTCACATATGGGACATGACGCCGCACCGCGACGTGCCCGTGTATTTCAGCAGAAAGTAAGAGGTTATAACTGCTTTCCCTGCTTAAAATTACAGATAGGATCCGATAGAGTCCGATACAAAGCCGGATACTCAAGTAGAAATTTACAACTGCAAGTATGTACTGGCGCGGTACTGGCATTAGTACAAAATGTCACTCGGTTGGGAGTTGTTTGTCGGTACTGGGGCGGTACGGGAACTGGTATTATGCCTGTACTTGAAGTCTGCGCTGCCGCGGTACTGGAAATGATATTATGCCTGTACTGCAAGTCTGTACTGGCCCGGTACTGGTATTGGCACCAAAGGTAATTCGCCTATTAAATGACCGATTTTAGGTTTAAAATTTATGATTATTATATACTGTGAAATATTGATTTGCATACCTAATCATTTCCAATAAGCGCGCGATCGACATGCAATAAATCTGCTGGTGCAACGCATGCGCAGTGCATTTGAGGATCCAAATAGGGAGCACTGTCGTAAATTGCAGTAAGGCCTTTACATCTTCGAGGAATCTTCTCTTCACAGTAGCAAAAAAGAAGAAAATTTAAAGCTTTTTGTTTGTTTTGAACAGCAATAAAAG
Source organism: Andricus grossulariae (assembly GCA_011634705.1). Taxonomy (NCBI): domain Eukaryota; kingdom Metazoa; phylum Arthropoda; class Insecta; order Hymenoptera; family Cynipidae; genus Andricus; species Andricus grossulariae. The sequence goes on along the minus strand of JAABKJ010075445.1, from coordinate 148,540,022 downwards.
TTGACACTTTGGATGGCACTTTGTCGGATCAGCGTCAGATTTTCGCCTTCGCGCGGGTGTTATAGTATCAAACGATCGACTTTTTAATTATCTACGGAATACGGAGCCGAATTCGTCTCACAAGATCAGAAAGTTTTAAAACCATAAGAACGTGATGCACGTGTCCTGAACTTCTGAACGTTTACATGAACAAAATTCCAGCATTTGGACTCAGTACTGCGGCGCAGTACTGAACCATTACCGCGCCCGCGCCAGCACTCGGCAAAACTTCTTAATTCGGCTTCCAGCCAGCACTTCTCTTTTCACTCAAAATATCGATCTTTTGAATCGATTCTTTGCGACTTGATTTTTCATTGGATCCATTCTTTACCCCTAGAATCGAAGAAGCGATTCTTTCATTTTTATTTATATATCTGTCCGTCCTATAGTTTCGTGACCACGGCGTACATTTTTTATCTTTATTGCTCCTATAATTTTTTCTTTTGTGCAAACTGTTATTTTTGTGTAAGTATAATCAGAGCAACCACAACAACTCCATCATGGTAATACCAATACTAACAATTCTTTATCAATCGGAGTGCGCAGTCACAAAAAATTCAGGAGCGTACATATTAAAAATCGAATAGGAATTAAAATAATAAATATTATTGAACTAAATTTGTTTTTATGAGAATTCAAAAGACAACTGTCAAATATAATTAAATCATTAAGGAATTTAAAATAGTAAAAAACTGTAAGCTCATAAACAAAATAGCATAATTAGGGAGTACAGTTCTAGCCTCCGAGCTGCCGGACGTGTTTCTTGGTCTCTCCTTGTCACCCCTTTCTGAGAGCTTACGTAGCTTATTCGTATTTTGCGTGTTTGCAGAGTAAAGTGAGAGTTAATTCGATAGTTATGACGACCAGCGAAGAGCTAAAATCTCTCTTAATATGAGTTCAAGAGAATGTAAAATCCACTGGAGCAAATGCTCAGCGATTGACTGCAGATATTAAAGTGCTAAGAGCTCGGATGAAAAGATCTTAGAAGAACTCAAAATATACAAAACCAGATGTCACTTTTTGGAAGAAAAGAACAAAGCATTCGAAGAAAAAATTAATTTTCATGAAAAAAGCTACAATTTTGAGATGTAAAAGATAGATCTAGGAATATTTTTCTCTACAATGTGAAGGAAGCTTTTACTGACAACGGGATTCCTTTTGATTCAGTTAACAAACTTTCCAAGGAAGCTAAAACTAATATACCTATTGATTGTTTTGAAAAGGTGATTAGGCTTGAAAAAAGAGGGAACAAGACATGTTCTAATTACATTTACAAATTCGAGATTTAAATATGAAATATTTAAGAATGCTAAAAATGTGCGCTCACTGAAGGTATCCCTCGAAAATGATTTTACTCACGAACAAAGAGAAATACGCAAGAAGCTTCGAGACTACCAACAAAAGCTGGAGAGTCTTTGAAAGTCCTCAACGAATAAAGGAACTTGAATTTTCATGAATGATCAGTATTTTGATGTATCCTTAGCCGCGAAGATTGTGGCAGAGAAGAGTGAGGATGTTTATGAGTCTGATGGGGGAATCTCAACTTCTTCTTTAGGCTCTACTGCTAGCAGAAAAAGGACAAGAGGACACCCTCCAAAATCGCATTCTTCCAGTACAGATCTCAATAAAAAAAATAAAGCATACTCTGAAAGGAAATTCAATCAAAGCTTTTTTAAAGGAAACGCCGAGAGGAGAAAACTCCAAAACGATCCCAAGTTCATAAACGGTTCGCCTACAGTACCAGCAACTCGAATTATATTTTGGAATGCAAGGGGATTCAATAATCTAGAGGATATATATCAATACACTACTACAGATTACATCATATGTGTGAGTGAGACATGGCTTACTTCTTCACCTCAAATTACGTATCCTCAACGTAGCATCGACTGTCAAATTGTCTACAGTACAGCTACCACACCGAGAGAACATCCTTACTTTTTTCGTATGATCTCGTCTCACGCTACTTCAGCATGGACTATATCATACTATGACAGTATACATTCTTACTATTTTAAGTAAGGATCCACACTAAAATAGTAAGAATCTATGCTGTCATAGTATGATATAGTTCATGCTAACGTAGCATGAGACGAGATCATACGAAAAAAGTAAGGATGTTCTCTCAGTGCAGAGAATCCTCAAAAGGAAGAGCAAAGGGGGGTCTATTCATCATCAACAACGCAAACAAATATAAAATGGAAACGATATGTGCGGCAGAGGATTACATTTTTGTTAAACTCGAAATGATCACGATTTCAGGACAAGAAGGAACATTAACATGCAAGTTCCTCCTAAGCCCCAAGATCTGGCTGAAATGGATACCTCCCTCGGTGGAAAAATCTCGCAAGAGTCCGACCTCTGGACCATCAATTGCTCAGTTTATAGTGCTGCGAGAGCTTTGGCTGATTCGAATCGAAGGCTCAAACCGACGATGGATCAAAAGAACAAGAGACGCTTGCATCAACTAAACAAAAAGATTGGATGCGCCAGACAGAATGCGTCCCGTGTTCAATGTGTGATTGACTACATAACATCTGGTAGACAATTTACTGAAAAGGTTCGGAAGTTCGCCCAAGAACTGAGGATCTTGAATCACACACTGAACAAGTCAAATGTGCTGACAATCAAGCAGCATATTGTTGATAAAATACGGTTGTTATCTGACGCAAGAAGGAGAATACAGAAGAGGGAGAAATGGATCAGGGAGCGTCAGAAGTTTCTCGCTTACCCATCTCGCCTCTTCAGTGAACGCCCTGTTTCTGTCAAAATCCACCCAAGCCCAATGAGGTCGATACTTTTTGAAGAGAGGTATACGAAATCCCGAAAACACTAAAGTTGAAAGAAGATACTGACAATATCATCTCTTTCAAGGAATTTTGCGACAACCTCATGAAATCTGAGGAGGAATGTCCACCAACCACAGCCAAAGAGGTGAAAAAAGCACATAGAGGCACGAAGAACTTCTCTGGTGCTGGACCAGATTTTATCAAGAACTTCTGTTGAAAAAAGTTTACTTCTACACACCAATATTTAGCCCGCATATTCACCTCATATTTAAAGTCAGAGACGCCCATTTCTCAGTGGCTGGTGTTAGGGCGCACTATACTCCTAACAAGAAAAGGCACCTGGTCCAACCCAGAGAATTACAGGCCAATAACTTGTTTTAACACACTGTATAATATCTTCAAAGCTGTCCCAAGCAACAGGATTGTTCGGCGAATTGAGCCTGTGTGGCGTGAGCTGTCCGAACAATGTCGCTCGAAAAAAGATGTAGCAGGCTGTCGAGAGAACCGTCTACTTGACAGGTGTGTCTGTATAGACGCTGCAGCCCATCAACGCGCCCTGTCAATGGCCTGGATTCACTACCGCAAAGCTTTTGATTCAAACTCTCATAGACTTATCATCCGTCTGTTGGAAAGCTTGAAGGTACACCGACACATAGTGAGATGCATAAAGAGATTGATGTCTCTTTGGAAAACTAGATTTACTATCTCATCTGGAATATATTGTGTAACAACGAACAACGTTACCTTCCAGAGAGGCGTCTTTCAGGGCGGTATCATGAGCCCTTTGCTTTTTTCTATCACACTTCTGCCTCTATCTCTCGCACTACGAAATTCTTCTGGATACCTCTGTGGGCGACACTAATCAGCGCGAGCATAAGGTCACTCATGTATGTTACATGGATGACCTGAAGATCTATGGCTCTGGTAAAGTCAAACTTCAATCTGCCATAAATATCGTCGAAAAGTACACAGGAGAGACTGGGATGGACTTTGGATTGGATAAAGGTGCCAAAATTCATCTGAAGAAACGAAAGATTTTTGGCTTTCCAAAGGAACCTGAGCTTGTGGATTAAAGTGTTATTAGACATCCTCATACAGGAGAGACCTATACATACCTGGGCGTGACTCAAGGCTGCATTCAGGATGTAACATCAGTGAAGAAGTCTCTCCGAAGCATATACAAGCATCTTCTTCGACAGATTTGGTCATCCAATCTGTCGGCGTTGAACAAGGTATCTGCGACTAACATGCTTGGCAGATTTCCTGACTCATCGACATTCGCATATGACAAACCGTATTTCCACTGACGTCTCTCATTTGCTAAGCATATTGGAATAGTTGTGGGGGTAAAGATGTCCATTAATATTATAGTTGGAGCTTGTACATATTTATATTGTAGTTGAGCAGTTTCCTGGGTATCAGTAATTGATACTTAAGCCGATACCATTAAAAATCGGTTGACACTCCCACAGTGTTTTAAAGAAAACATGAAAACTTCATGGTACGAGGTTAGAATTTAGTAGAAAATGATGAATACTGAACACCCATCCAAAACTGTCACATATGCAAACCTAAGGAATCTACACAGAAACTTGTCAATGTATTTGGAAGTTAGGTTCTCCGTGTATAATTCTTTGTGACATAAATCTTTTTTGATTTTTCAAATACTTTCTACCGTTATTCTAATTACTTTATTCATAGTCTAGTGTCAAGTAATTCTTCTTGAACTTGAAGAAATGAATAAGTCGAATGAGTAAAATGAGTGTTTCCATAAATATAAAATGGTCCACATGCCCGAAAGACAGTATACTAATTTAGTCACGGGGTTGGGGAGTAGGGCACTGGTATAGGAACTTCCGGTAACAAACCTTGACTTCCATGCTAGGAGTTTCTGGGGTACTTTCTAGTGACATTTTATTCGCTTAGTTTTCCCTCTTGAAAAGAAAGACCAATTTAAGACTACAGTAAAGGCAGGTATAGACACGTCTTAGAGTGGTCTTAAGCTGATCTTTTCTGGTCCCCAGAAGACCACAGTCTTTTTGTCGCAGTTAGCTATGCTTATTTCCAGGGTGGCCACTGAACCGGGAGAATCGGGAGAACCGGAGGAGAAATATTACACCTGGAGATTTCCCGCATTTCATAAGTCGCGCTTTTCTTTGCGCTGTGTGCGGATAGTCAATCACGAAATCGCGTTGTTACTCGGGATTGGTTGACCGCCCACAATACGTCGCGTGTGTGTGCGAACTAGTTCGCATTCTAGGCTGTTCTGGAGGTTCTGTAGTCTCATGTAGTCTGGACTCTCCTTTATGTGCAGTTAGTCAAAGCCATTACCGAGGCCGTTAGAGGCCACGTGTGTTTATTTCGCCGGCTACTCAAAGCCATTGAATATTCAAAGTAAGTGGTAAGTACGAGTGTAATTAAAGCATGTCAATTCTCATTATACGCATTAATTTGTAATGTATGTAGGCACGTATAGGTTAGGCAAATTGAAGGTTCCCAAAGAAAAAGCAGCCAATCCGCATTTTCCTTATTTTATAAAAAAGACAAAAAAAGTTTTCTAAAACTGAATTCAATTGAAATTATGAATTGAACCGAACATGATTTACGCTAAAAAAGCCATCCAGATTCGACATAAATTAAAACATACGGCCATTTCGAGGTTATGTAGATTGCATGTTAACTTCCAGACTGCCACATCCTTTAAATGTCCGTTAAACATATAATTAGCAATTTTTGTTAAAACCGAAATGTGAATTCGAGATATTGAGTTAATGAACTTAACTAAAATGAAATTTATTCTAAAAGCATACAGTGTTGAAAAAAGTGAAAATTAAGTTGTAAAAGCTGAAAAATTGCTAAGAAGCTAATTAAAGCAAACGCTTTCCTGAAACAGTTATTTCTGTTTTTTTTTTAATTTTCAAGCGGAAAAAAAAAATTGTGAAAATTTGTGGATTAGCTCCTTTTGCTTAGGCACCCTACAGTTTTGTGTTTTTAAAGCGTGAAACGCAACACATTTGTATGATTTATTGCATGATTATCTTTACAGTTCGACTTTACGCCCTTGATACACACCATACTTTTTGTCCCTCTCCTTGAAAACAAGCATGTGAAGCAGATAGAGGATGTTTGATGTACTTGACAATTTTAGATAACAGGTGAAATGAAGAAATAGCGTACTTTGCAGAAGGGAAACTGTCGGGTATAGCAATACAATTTTTTAAAATAAAAATATAAATTCCTCCATGTTCTCACTTGCGGGGTGCTGTGTATCTGTAGCGGGCATAAAGTTTTATGGTGGCCCGGCGGCGGAGTGCGCATGTGCGAGCGTCACTGGACTCGATGCGGCCACATTACGCCTGCTTCACGTGCATGCAATAGCGCGTTTTCAAGGGGGGTTGGACAAAAAAATTATATACACTCAGACCTCAACCCAAAATTAATGTTAAAGTTGTCGGGGGGGAGGGGGGTTGTTAATCAGTTTTGTTCTTTTTTTACATTCTATTTCAATCGTTTCCGATGTTTAAAAAATAGACACGGTCTTTACCAAAAAGAGCCCCTGTCTTTGATCATCCCTATCCCTACTCTAGTTTATTTAAAATCTGCGGTATTAGTTTAACGAATAATTTTAAATTTATAATTATTTGGCTACACGCCCGCCGGTTGAGATCCATTGCTATGTGAGTCTGTGCGTACGAACGAGAGGTCGATAGGAAGAAAAGAGATGCAAGGTAATTTCAATGAAAGAAGGAAGCGCGCATAGGAGTGAGAGAGAGGACCAGGCGTACGTGACTTAGTAAAGGATCCTGGCCTCTTAACGGAGCGTGGCATGACAGGAAAACGTTATCAGCGCGTGTCGGAAAATTGTCTGGCCACTACCGGCGGCCTTGAAAGAAACAGGGGAGAGCTGTGACAAAGGCATGAATCACAGGTGGCAAGCAAACTCGTCATTTTAAAACACCGCAAAATCGACACTTAATCATCATTTTTCACTTACATTAATCACATTAATCACTTATATTTTAGCTTAAAAATTTGAGTGGAGGGCGGCACAGATGAGTGACGATGTTACGTGGTTCTCAACTATGACTTCTGGCCTATAACAATTCAAGGACACATTAGAAGCCACAGAAGCACAAGAGCTTGCATAAGAAAACGCATGGACGTGAAGGAAGCTAGAGAGGTATGCCATGACAAGAATTTGTAGCGACAAATACTTGATAAGAAGAGCGTCATTGTAGTGAATGAAGCCAGAAACAAAAGGCCTTGGATAGTAATGGGCCCGAGTAGGAAGCGTTACATGATAACCTAGTGAGGCACTTCACTTGACGTGATCGCTAGAGAGATTGATCAGCAACCTGGGTCGGAGCGGTGTTGAAGAGCGAACGTATTATTTAAGTGAATAACACGGGAATTCTAGATCAATCTAAAAATATACAACCCCTTCCCCATATTTCTCCATTCCTCCTCGAGTAAGTCACACCTACCCCGAAAGGGAAATGGCCTAATGGTATAACAATGAAGTACACGTGCTTTCGTTCCTATACATGACGATTTTATTTTGCTTCTTTCTCAGAGAAAAAATATAATATTAATAAAATGTATAATTTTGACTTTCTATTTGTTCAAATAATTATGTACACATAATTAAATTATAGAAAAAGCTCCTTAATATATCGAAAACGGTTGAAAATTGTCGCATCTAGTGGATTGGGAACAGTAAATTCTCGGGCTAGCCAACTGTGTGCCATCTACTCACTTTAAGGTAATAAATAAACAAATAAATAGTGTTTGACACGTTACGAGTTTGTATTTTACTGTAAGCTGATTGAAAATTTTACAATTATATTTTATATATATATATATATATATATATATAACATAAGTCAATAACGAGTTTTATGCCAAAAAAAAAACATTTTATATTTTTCTATTAAATATGAAATTATTAAAATATCATTGATATGATCTTCGAAACAATATACTGTTGACGTTAAAGGTGTGGTAGAGCACATGTCATGCTGAACAATTTTGTACCATTTTTTTCGTTCCTCACCTTTGAGTATAGATATAAATAATTGTTCTAGATTTTTGACATGTGTCTTACATTTGGGCACAAAATATCAATGGTAGCGCTGTATTTTTTCCGTTTTTATGAAAAAATGTGAAACGCCCGGCTTATTTACAAGCGTTTGGCGGCGTGCTACGTCACATCAAGATGGCGGAATGGGCGCGACAGAAATAGAAATTTTAAATATGTACAAGTTTTTCTTTTTCAAATATAAATTCGAAAAAAAGTTTTTTTTGCACTATGCTGGTATTATTCGTGATTTTAGAGCATATACTTTAATGTGCAAAAATAAAATAGTGGATGACCCTATTATATTACAGAAATAGACATAACAATTTGCCGACTTTCCCATGTACATTGTCTCCGTAAAAATTAAATTTTAGAGTAAAATAACTTCCAAACACGATATGATCATCTACTATACATGATGATGTATCTCAAATGTGTTGGGGTTTTAAGCAGCTTTTTATCTATTTGCCATATTTGCCAACCACAGCAATGTTTTTCTCATCTTTATATCATTTTATAAGTTTTCTAGCAAAGCTATTTGAGAAATATACCGGAAAACATAGTTTCTCTTCTGGTTGCCGGCAACTCCTATTATTTTCTAATACAGACCTAACAGTGCAGCCCTCATGCTTTTATTCTGAAATTTTTTGTCGACTATAATCTTTTTTGATAAGATTGCACCATTCGCACCATAATTAACACATTGCAGAAGTCGATACGATGAAAAACTGCATCCTAATCTGCTGACTGTTACACAAAGAGATTAGGGTTAATGCATATGGAGAGGTGGCTCATTCCGACACATAACAGTGGCCCGTTCCGCCCCATATGATACTTTCAAGTAAAATGAAAATTTCACCTATTTCTGTTTCACAATTATATAAAAATCTGTTAAAAACTTAAAGTTTAATAAATAAGCTCTTTAACCATCCACCGGAAAACATTTAATGTGTGATTTTGAGTGTAGGGTATCTCATGGCTTTACACCATAACTTTTTTTTTAAACCTACCAAGATAATTTTTTTTCAAATGAATAAACTTTCGCCAGGCTAAAAATTTATTCATTTGAGGGGGTATTGTAACGTAATTGTAACGTATAGGCTTGATCTACTGCATGTACAAGTTGAATATGCCCACCGTTTTTAAATATACTTAACTTCTAATAATGTACGGGTAATACCAACCGTTAGAAAGTCATTTGCCTCGCTGCGAACACCGCACAAAGCAAGCGATAGAAGGACCCCTCTCCATCGAGCAGAGTGGGGAGTTCCAACCAATAGCGGCATGGCGCGCTCAACTAGCACTGAGAGCTGGTTCACTGGGAGACGGGTCTCACACAGTGTCTCCAGAACGTGGAATTTTTCGGCCCCCACCACTTTTCCATCTGGGATAATACATTCAAGCGTAGCGTCGGTGAGTCGGCCAGCCTCGTCTAAAGCCGAAAACGCACGAGGCACGAGCGCGAAGCCGAGCTCGCCCGAGGCCCGACCCCAACTTCACGATTCGCTTTCGGCGGCTATTAGAAGGTTTGAGTTGATTTCGGCTTGCAAAAATTGACACCTTGAAGAGAAATATTGAGTGCTTTAAGTGGACCTCTCTGAGATATTCTCGAGAATGTAAAAAGAGAAGAAATTCCTGAAATACTAAGAAGTTTTTCTTTCTCCTATTTTTCACTTTAAAAAACACATCAAGTAGGATAAAAAGAGAAACGAACAGGAACAGTGTCTTTTCTTTCTGCTCTTCCTTTTTTCAATCTATTCCTTTTCTTCCTTTCCCCCCTTTCCCTCCTTTTCCCATTCTTCTCTCTTTGCCTTTTCGTGAAAAGTTTTCGTCATCCTGCTCCTCTTTTGGTCTTCCTTTAGTTTCCATCTTTAGCTCCTGGGGAACGTAGTGCCGTAATTATCCGCGTTAACTGCCGTTACTGTTAGTCAACTTGCACGCCGTACATCCCTTTGTCTCACAGTTCGTGCAGTTTTGCTGCCTACTTACACCTTGAAAAGCTCTTCTCTGCATTGCACATTCCAACGAAAAGAAGCCGTGAGTGATACATGTAAGTGTATCGTGATCGCGTCTCCACGTATGCTCGACGTGTTCGCTGCAACAGGTCTGCTACGATTTGATCTGGCCACTACGCCAAAGGCGCCACCATTCTTCTTACTCCAGCCTCGCAGGGGGATTGTCCTCTGGCCAAGAATAGTAATATAGCGACGATCTAGATTTATCGCGTTCGCTGCTCCCGACACCAGTCCCCTCTGCTACGTCTACACTAAATAAATACATATTTTCACGCTGCTTCAGTTTAGCCCACAGTTTCAAGCTTTGCGTTTAAATAGCTGCAGTAAAATTACAAACATAGCTTGCAGGAGTCGCTCGGCTGGTTACTAACCATGAATCCGACACAGAGCAGGAATATAGGAACATATAAGGTATTAATTGAATCGGATCGAATTTAATATCACCAAAGATAGTGCACCAGATTGAATATGTATTAGATTGAATGGGTACATTTGTACTCTGATTTATGTTGCATCGAATATTTAATCGGCTTATGTCGGACATTTGTGACTTCCGTTTAACGTTGCCCCCGACATCTGTGACTTTATCTAGCTACTAGATAGCTACTACGCTGCAAGAGATTTGTTGATGCATAAGTCTAGAAGTTTACGACAACAGAGAGAAGATATCAACAGAAGATCCTCGTAAAACGTAATAATTCGCGCAGCTAACGTCCTTTGGTTATTACGCACTGTAATACGTGGTTGTTTCTTCATGATGCTGTTTCACGTAAAACTTGCTTTATCTGAATCTCAACCTAGGAATTTATCGCCACGGGTGTACTTAGATTCTCTCTAAATTTGAATTAATAGAAATTTTACTAATTCATTCAGTACACTTAATTTTAATTGATGAAGCAGTTATTTTCAGAAGTTTACAAATTTTAGCAGTAAAAATACCGTAACTGAAATTAATTAGCTATACCCTAACTGCAGTGAATCAATTATGACTGAGAATAAAATTGATAGAGGAACAATTTTTGAATTAAGTTTTTGTTTATACTCCAATATTATTTATAATAATAAAGTGTATTTTGAAATCTTCATTTTAATAAATTAATAAGAAATTATTACATGTGTGAACAAATTTTAAACTTGAAACAATTTCACATTTAAAAATGGTGCGCAAATACATTTGGAACATAACCTCTTAAAATTAACCGATATCTTCAATACAACTATAACTGTAGATCAATTAGTATTTTTCGTTTTACTAATCCAATCAATACAATTGTAGATTTAATACTTTCACGATGATTCATTATGATAAATTTAAAGCTTTTTCGGGTTTCAATCGTGTGCAAAACTACGTCTAAAGTTCCCTCGATACTTTTTGTCGGCGAAACTGAAAAAACGGGGTTACCAATCTGTCTCAATTTGCAATTAAATATTATTAAACAATAGGCGATTTTCAACTTTTTCTTTGTTTTGTAATTGCTAGGGTACATTTCGTTCGTATATAAAGTTTGAAGCAGTTTCAATAATATTTGCCCAACTTACGTCGATTTATTTCTTAAAAACTAATTGAATTTGCGAACACATTTTTTTTAGTTTCGTGGCTTATTATTAAAAATAATTATCCAATCAAAAAATAGAAATAGAAAAAAGTTCCGTCTCATCATTATCTACAAGCTTATATTTTTTTTAATTCATTTTTTGACTTTGAAATTTTCCGTCCACCCAGACGTTTTGACAATACTTTTACCCGATCTCAAGCGCTGGGCGAGTTTCTCGATCCAGACCCTCAATTATTATGCTTCGAGCTCGATGTTATATGTTCTTCATGTACACTAAACTTGTTTTTGATTTCAAATGAAAAACGAAATTTGTTTACTTAAGGCTGTATCGGTCTTAAGGTATACATTCTCATAATATTCGCGCTTTGCGCTCAATTTTCTGCGCTCACTGTATAATATATACCAATAAATACTTAAAAAGATGATTTAAACAATTATCTTGATTTGCGATTGGTTCGATAAAGAAATGTTTAAGAGCAATTTTATTTGACCTTTTAAAAGCACAAATTCTACTTTTTCAACTATTTTTTTCTTATCTCGCGTCGTTTGGCTAAAAAATTAAAATGAAAATATTCCAATACTATTTTCCATACTCAAAAAGCTAACTATGTCTCCCACCAAAAAATGTTCAGAGAAAATTTTACAGGTCTTAGTAAAAGCAACGATTTTGATATCTCAACTTTCTATCGTATATCGTGTTATTTGTCTCAAAATTTGAATTTTCGATTTTTCAAGAAAATTCAAAAAGTTGTTATGGCAGTCTTGTAGTGCTTTCAAGAAGAAACTTTTTTCTTTTCTTGACTTTTTTTCGTATCATGCATTGTTTGGCTTAAAATATGTTCGATTTTTTGAGTACTACGAAGATATGTACATATAATTTGAAAATTAAAAAAAGTGGTCTCCAAAATTTTCAAAATGCTTTAACTTTTTGAATTTTTTCCCCAAATGGCTGGCTAACAAACTTGACCCTCAGTTTAGGACACTAAAAGAGTATACCAAAGGCCAATCGAATCTGTCAATTCTTTCAAAAGGTATCGTGCTAACAGACTAATGTTTTGGTGGAAAATGAAATTCTTTATATTTATTAACATTTTTCACGATTAAAAGAAAAACTATGCATCTGATGAAAAAATAGTTAAAATCCAATTTGTAGATCTTTTTGAGATGAGAAATTTTACTTCTTAACACACAAATTGACAAAAAATAAAAATACCGAATTAATGTAAATACCGAAATTGAAATACATATGTGGGCAATTATAATTTTGTTGTAATTAATGAATTAATTATTTAATGTTAATATGTAATAATAAATTTACTTGAATATGTTAATTAAAACTATTTTAGGTAATTATATATAATTCGACAAATAATAAATTCGGGAATTTCAGAATTTTTGGAATTTAATAATTCGTTATTTTTATAATTCAGTGGAGACACGTTAATAACACAGGCCGACAAATTTTAAAGCCAGAGACCAGACCTAACATTTCCGAAGGATTTTCATGCGCTGAGTCCGAATCCGAGCTCAAAATTGCTCCTGTACGTCAGGTTTTCAAGATATCCTAACCTAAAAGTGCAAAAAACGCGTTTGGATCAATTCTACATCTTATTAACTTTGAAAAAATCATTGACTGTTAACTGGTTGGCGCTGCCCCTCCTTACCCTACGTCAACTTATGGATAAAAAAATTGTTGTGTCAGAAATAATAATTTTTCTATGATAAAAGTATATTTTTCAAATATTTATTATTATTTTTATAATATTGATACATATTTACCGTTAAATCATTTGAAAAGGAAGAATTAGACAAAAAGTAAGAGGACGCGAACGTATGACGGCAGACTCACTGGCCTAGAACCATTATCTTTTTTAGATTAGACCATTACTCTTTCACGGTAGGCTCGAACGCCCCACAATTCGGCCGATAGTTATTCTGAGCGGATTTCTTTCAACCATTTTCTCTCGTAAGCCGCTTTCTATCCAAGTAAACGATTTGAGCTTTTTCTGTCTCATATAAAGCCCTCTTCGCTCACAAAAGATGATTAAAATCCGCGTCCCCCGTTACATGCACTCCCCTGTCAGAAGACTTATGCAGAGTTATCAATTTTATACAAAACGAGTATGGTTTTCTCGTTTTCTGGGTGTGGTTTGGAGCAGCAAAGTAGGTCTTTGTTGTTAGTGGGGTACTTTACCAGCCTAAGCCGTTTAAGTGCACTTTAACGTCCGCGGGAAGTAGAGTATTTCCATTTGTGACGTCATTTCAAAATGTCCGAATACATCAGGAGACACATTGCATTGTATACATTGCGTCGCGTGTATTATCTTAGTTAAAGAAATGTGTTTATCGACAAATTAAAAGAGTCTAGTGAATACTTTTTGAGTTTATCTGGTGAAGTTAAGGTCCGCTATTGTAATAAACTAAGTGCAATTGACAATTTAGATCCCTACGCTTTGAAGGATAAGAAATGCAACAATTTGCTCAAACAATTTTATATCAGGTAAGATAAATTAGATACATTTTACACAAGACTGAAGAAATCAAATTCTAAGTTCCAAATTCAATTGCCTCATTTCACTCAATAAATACTAGCATTAAATATTTTTAAAATACTTATCGGTACTCTAGTTTTAAATAAAAGTTTGAATACGCACTCTAATTCAAAGAAGGCGTACTGCTTAGCATTGAAAAATGATTTAATTCTAGTATTTATTTAATAAAGTGAGGTGACAAGATTTTAAAGTTAGAGCTCCAGTCCAACAGCCTTCCCGTTACAAGTCGCTGCAACTTTTGTTCAACTCATGTATAGCAATATATAAGTGGGTTAAATCAATTTTTTTCTGAAAAGTTTCTTTTCTTGGTCATTTATTAGGACGTCCAGCTGATCTGGCCGATGTAAACAATCCGGACTGGATTCCTTGCCAAAATTTAGGTTATGCTGTGGACACAGCTTTGAAAAGACCGTCTGCTAGGGATGGGCGATATATCTTTGGCGATACTGCGAAAAAGTATCGATGCCGAAGTATCGATACTTTAAAAAGTTCGATCCCGGAATATCTTTGATCCCGTTCCAAGTACTGATCTGAATACAAAAGTATCGATACAAAAGAATCGACGTCAGTGTGTCGAATTTTTTTTGGTAAAGATGTTTTCGTCAATTTTCCCGACATTCATTTTACAGTTAAGGGGTTTCTTCTAAACACGGCAGTTCAAATGTGATAAATATCAACAACAAAATGCTGATGTGTATAACAGTATAATCCTACTTTTTATTTAAATTAATGCAAACTAGATATTGGAAACGAGGCTGGTAGGTAATATTGTTAATTCAATAAACAATATTGTATAGTACTTACTGATATATATATATATATATATATATATATATCTAACAAGTTCTGTACTTTTATTTTTGTTCATCTGTTTCAATATTATTTTCATGGTTCCTTGAAAGTCGTTTTGTAAATATCAATTTAGGATAAATAAAAAAAGAGAAAACTTTCTAAACGACGTTAATGAAAGAACGGTGAGGTTCGATAATGAATTGAGCAGGTAGAAATCCCCATTCTGTTTACATACCATTTTGACGTTTCAATTGCTGGTCTGTAGGATCAGTGTTTGATACTTAACGTTCCTGTGAATTCTTTCCTCATTCTTCCATGATTTACTTGCCTCTAAAACTGAAAGAGCATAATTCATAGGCCTTTATTCAGTTAGGTGAACCTCTGGCCAATTATGTATCAGGCTTTATGTTCCTGCTCACGTTCCCCATGCAGAAAACGTTACCCGTTAAAAAAAACACCAGATGGTCAACGCGCACATTTAGTGCGTCTCCGGAAGGAATTATGTGACGAGAATGAAAAACTGTCGTCATTATTTAAATGCTTAGAGGTTGAAAGCCTTCAAAAATCAACGCCCTCAGATTTTAAAATATTAGGTATAAGAAATGCGTGATGAAGAGTTTCAGTGGAGTGAGAGACGCCTGACACGAAAGACCTTGGATACTAATGTATCCGCCTGGAGAGCATCACATGGTCATTTTGTGAAGCTCTTCGCCTGCGGAGAGATTGATCAGCGATCTGGGTCAGCGCAGTGTTGTGGAACGAATATGTTATTTAAATAAACAATACAGGAATTCTAGAATAATTTAAAAATCTAAACTCTCCCCTCTCCTTACCGGGGGAGAGGGGTTGACGCTGAATGTGACATCACACACGGAAAATATAAATTTGAGTACAAATTTTCTGAAATTCGTGAACAAATGATAAAAAGTGATTTTATTTTACAATAAATAAAGCATGAACTTCAGACTTTTTCCGCTATGGTGTTGTTGCATGAATTTTAGATAATGCGTTTTTCAAATACTGCATATAAAATTCGAAAAATTTTTGTTGATTTAAAATTTGTTTGAATACCTAATTTTTAAGAAAAAAAATATTTAAGAAAAAGTATTGAAATCACTGCTCAAACAGCTCTGTGACATTGAAACGTCACATCCTAAAAAAGGCTGAACCAATCGGGATAATGGTCTGCAGTTGCTCCATTGACTAACGAAGTATCTGGCAGACAGCTAGCGAAAATTCAATTTAGGATTTCTAATAGACTACAGAGATATTTACTTACTTAAAATTGTCGAGAAGCAGTAAGTTGTAACCAAATCTCACTGAAAAAATACAATTTTGCTTAAAATATAAAACCTGAAAAATATAGTAATGAATAATGATATTGATAATGAATCTCGCAAATGCAAGAGAGTAAGATGTTTCCAAGGATAACCTCAAATTTTGGTGAATCACATGTCGAAATCATGAGAGCATTTTGAACACCGTTTAGACCCTCGTTTAAACGTTTAAACCAAGTTTTAAATGACAAACACAAAAATAGGTTATGTTTACTGATGCACTTGAAATCGCTAGCGGCAATATTGCTGTCCCCATCAGCCGGACAAC
Organism: Andricus grossulariae; assembly: GCA_011634705.1. NCBI lineage: Eukaryota > Metazoa > Arthropoda > Insecta > Hymenoptera > Cynipidae > Andricus > Andricus grossulariae. The sequence goes on along the minus strand of JAABKJ010075445.1, from coordinate 148,523,597 downwards.
CACGATACTCAGACTGAAGTACTTCCGGTGATCCGCTGAACCAATCAGATTTTCCCGCAAAAATTCTAAAAGTACAGTCCAAACCCCGAGCAGTGCCGTTTTCGGGGCTGTAGGGGAGTATAATTCCAAGAAGCCATAAACTCCCACTCTAAGCGCGGCCACGCTCGAATGCGTGGAGAAGAATTCAGCTGACAAACTCCGAGCAATGCCGCGCGTCGGTTAGGTTAAAAATCTATTTACTAATGATTTCAAATCACCCGCGCTTTTCGACTGAAAAAGTAGCGACAGGCCGCGCATCGATACAAGAACGGGGCAGCCAATGAACGTCGCTGATAAAAATAAACTGCCCTTTCTCGGTAAGGGTGGGGCTCTCTCCAGCTAGGGAATAAAGGAATCGTTTCCAATCGATTCGTTTCAAGGTCAGGGGAATAGGAGAGTTTTCACTGTAGTAGTTAAAATTCTTGAAAACTATTTCGGGCTCTATTTGCGAGCATACGAATTGGGCCGAATGATATAGTATGAATATTTTACTCTATCTGGGGTTGTTGATTAAAAGCCAATGCTTCAATAAATTTCAAAAACGTTTCGTGCATAAAACCACATCACGGGTTCCCTTCTAACCTCCGATCAGTACATGTCTTCAGTGAGTTAATTCTAACAAAAAAGTTTCTTAGTGAAACAAAACTTTTGAAATTGCTTTCGCTTGGATGTGATAGTATATTATGCAGCTAGGGAGAGAAAAAGTGCCTCTCTCACTTGGGGCATACGATATTTTTTATAATAAATAGATGATTTCAAACATTTCTCGAAATAATGTCACGATTTCAGTCCATATTAGATTTTAAATAAAGAAGCATGTAATTTATATTAACTTATTTCAAATTATCCAAAATTCAATTTAAAAATTTCCAGAAATGTTTGGTAATTAACAGCACTTTAAGGGTTGTAGAAATTTATCGCAATTTTCGGTCATCTATGTTAATTTTGAAGGTAAATATGGTCACTTACCAGAAACAACGCAAAATTCATTTTTAATCACATTTCCATAAATTTCTGGAAATTTATAAAAATGTTCAGTCATTTGTGGTAATTTTACTGGTTGATATGTTAAATTGCCATAAATTACCCAAAATTCATGTTTACAAATTTACATAAATTTCCGGAAATTTATGGCCATTTCTGGTCATTTACGGTAATTTGACCAGTTATATACGATAAATTTTCATAAATAACGGCAAAATTCTGTTACCTGCAAAATAAAATTCTCCATAAAATTTTGCAAATGACTAGTAATTACTAACACTTTCACGTGGACCTGTGTATACTTTTTTCTCCTTCCAATAACAATTTTTTATTTTGTTACTTTTTAATACACAAGTAATACCTCTGTTAATATTATTAAATTCCTTTTCTATAAAATGAACCTTCGCTTAGACAGTTACACGACGTCAATAAAAGATTTCAGCATGCTGAAATCGCCAAAACCAGAAAATCTATATATATATATATATGTGATATGTAATAACACAACTGCAGACAATCAGTAGCGTCCTATAAAATATAAAATATTTCGTTGTCCGCCGCAAATTCTAAATCAGAAATTCCTATGTCAGTTTCCACCAATTATATATAGTGAAGTAAATGATGCATTTATATTACTAGCCATGCACCATTAGATTGACCCTTATTTTCAATTTTTGAATTCTTTTGCGACATCTCGAGATTGGTTTCATTTTATCATTTAATAATTCCTGTGAAGTTACCTTCTGGATAAGGGAAAAGGCTGCCTGAAACTCTTCAAACGTTTAAATAATCATTTACGTGCACCAGTAATTAATTCTGATTTCCAGTTCTTTAATGTACTGATTTTCCAGCTTATATATTATTTTTAAACTTTCGTATAACAACGCGAGGTATATATATAATTAAAAACTAAAGGTTAACAACCACCGCAGGGTCCCTCTGGGAGTAACTGTCATCTAAAAAATGACATCGGCTCCCAGTAGGACCGCGGTAAATCCCATTCATGGCCACTAAATGAAAACTTAACATACCACCTGTATCTCAATATTATTTTATTAATTTTTAACCAGAACAGCAAGAAAATATTCATAAGTAATGACAGAATACTTGTATATGGTTGCCTGATTATCAAAAAACTTGATTCAAAAATTGTATTCAAAATAGAAAACCTGATGAGGGGTTTGTCTAAAACGTACTTCAATTGGGGCTAAATAGGACAATTTCTGCACGGGTAGCTTATAAAATTGATAATTTTTTCTGCCCACCACATCTTAATATGATTTCTTTTCTGTGTTTTGGTCCACTAAACACGAAAATCACACACAATAATTTTTTATGAAAGCATTTTCGAGATATCAATGTTCGAAAATTTTTGTCTTTAATTTTCAGAGTTGTTTCGACGTTTCTAAGTATATCTCGAGTTCTAATTCACCGATTTCCCTAACCGAGAACTCAAATTGAAGGCAATTGAATCTTGTACAACGTTGTGCTTTCAGGTTTTCAGATAGGCCCAGTAGTTCCTATGCTAGCGATTTTAATATGTTGGACAAGTTCTATTTTTTGGAAAAAAACGATGTCGACAATTCACATATCGACCTGGGAAGAATAGAAATCGCAAGTATTATCCAAATTATTAAAATCGCTAGTATCCAAACTCAAGTCAATTAGAGCTGGAGATATACTCAAAAACGTCGAGTCAATTCTGAAAATTGAAAAAAAAATTGAACATTGATATCTCGAAAATGCCTCCATAAAAAAATTGTTGAGTGTGATTTTTTTGTTTAGTGGGCTGGATAATGTATTTACCTCGCGCTACGCGCTCTGTCTTTGTATTTGCCCCACATTTATGCACAGACCTTTTAAAAATAAAGATCAAAGCATCGACAACTGTAATTTGGTGATTGTGAATTCTCTTTTGTTAAAGCTTCTTTAGCATTACCGAACACATTCTCATCACGTATCTTGTGCTTCGCACTCGATTTTATCCAAAATCTGAACTTTTATACATTAGCTTAAACATTTTTATATCAAATAATATTTATTTTTAATTTGGATTAAATTTCATTCCCAGCTAGCCTGGAAAATGTATCATTTCAATCAATTTATATTATTACAATTCATAATATACATTGGTAGTGAAGAATAAGTATTTTTATTGTCTTGTTTTTATGATTGAAAATGGTACGCATCCTATCAGAAAAAAAAACAATTTTGTTATTGAACATTTTATTGCAACTTGTGTCGTTTTTCAGAAATTTATTCCTTCTTCATTTTCAATGCTATTTTTGACAATTAGGGCTAAAAATACGCATCATGCGTAAAGTGGTTTTGAGAACATTTGTAGGTGTAATTTAGGCGGAAAATTTCGTTAAATGAAATGTGATTGTAGCGTGCCTCCTTTTTCCAAGAAAGTAATACTTTTGTTTTGATTATATTTTAATAACAAAAGTTTGAGACAAATTTGTACATTTTTTTCGCTTGTGTCGTCTTTCCAAAAGTTTAATCCTTTCATTTTTAATCTTGTTTTTTACGATTAAAAGAAGTTCTATCCAAAAATTATCCAAGACAAATTTCTTAGATCCTTTTTGGGCGCACAAATTTTGTTAATTAGTTCATTTTCGTAACTTCTGCCGTTTTCCAAAAAATGTCATTTTTCATTTTTAATGTTCTTTTTTACGATTGAAACAAAAACTGCGAGTCCTATCAAAAATTGTTTATGACAAATTTGTAGTCTTTTGTGGGTATGAATAAATTTTGTATATTAATTTTTTCCGTATGTTGTGTCTTTTGCCTAAAAATTCAATTTTCAGTAGAAGGGAGGGTAGAATCAGACCATCAGCCATTAGGGCTGTGGATAAGGGGTGAGAGCGGCAGAAGGCAAGGGGGGGAAGAAGGGTCGACGAGCGAGAGGGTGGGCTGGACGAGTGAGGCGTTAGAGAGGTATAAGGAACATTTAGGGAAGCTACTCTTTGAAGGCGAGTCGGTGGAAGAGATGTGGGAGGATTTAAAAGAGAAAGTGAAAGGTTGCGTGCAAGAAAAGGTATTCAAAAAAAAAAGAAGAAAGGAATGGTGAAGTCGTGGTGGGGTGGGGAATGTACAAAGATGAAAAGGAAGGTGGAAAGGAAGTACAGGAAGTGAAAAGAGGTTACAGGGATAAGGGAGGATTACGCAGAAATGAGGAAGGAGTTTAGATTGATGTGTAAGTAGAAATAACAGGAAAAGGAGAAAGATCTGGAAGAGAAGTTAGGAAATTTTGAGACAGAGGGAGATGTCCGGAAGATAATGAATAGGATTAGAAAGCGTAGAAAGGGGATAAGCGAGAAGATAGGGAGTGAGGAGTGAAGCGAGTTTTTTAAAGAATCATTTCAGGGCTCAGATTCAAGAAAGATGGATGGTGGGAGTAGAAGAACGTGGGAGACAGAGATGGAGGAGTTAAATGATGATGAGATAGAGAAACAGATAAGGAAGTTGAAAAGGTCAAAAGCAGCGTAGAGTGGGGATAATCGAGAAGATAATGAGTGAAGAGTGAAGGGAGTTTTTTAAAGAATCATTTCAGGGTTAGGGAGAGGCTGAAGGAGGTAGTGAAGAAAGTATGGAGGGGTGAGGGATTCCCAGGAGGGTGGAGCGAAGGGTTAATAGTGCCACTGTATAAGAAAGGAGACAGAAAAATACAGGATAATTACTGAGGAATAAAGCTAATGAATACGGCGTATAAAGTATACGCGATGGTAGTGGCGGAGAGGCTGCGGAAGGATGTCGAGGGGAAAGGAATATTGCCGGAGACGCAGGCGGGCTCTAGGGCGGGTAGGAGTACTATCGACAATATCTACGTTCTGCAGCACGTGGTGGATAGAGAATTAGTGGTGAAGGGGTCGAGAGTATACGCATTTTTCGTGGATCTCAAAGGCGCGTTTCCTTCGGTGGATAGGGGAAGGTTGTGAGAGGCGATGGAGGATGGGGAAGTGGAGAGAGGCCTGATCGAGAGGGTAAGAGAGATATATGAAGAGACCAAAGATAAGGTAAGATGAGGGGAGGGGATTTCGGAGGAATTCTGGATGGATAGGGAGTTAAGGCAAGCGTGTCCGCTTAGCCCAATGCTTTTTGCGATTTTAATTGCGGATGTGGAAAGTAAGCTGGAGGCCGAGGTGGTAGGAGGAGTCAGGATAGGAGGGGTTAGAATTTGGTCACTAGCGTATGCAGGTGACATAGTGTTGCTGACTAGAAGTGAGGAGGCCTTAAAGGAGATGATGAAAAGTTTGAGAAGATATCTGGATAAGAGCAGGTTAGAGCTGAATGCGGAAAAGTCCAAGGTTATGGTGTTCAGAAAGGAAGGTGGAAGGGATAAGGGAGGGGAGTGGAAGTAGAAGGGAGTGGCGGTGCAGAAGGTGAAAGAATTTGTGTACCTGGGCTTCGTGTTTCGGAGGAATGGAGGAGTGGATGGTCACATAAAAGAGAGAGTGAGGAGGGCAAAAGTGGTAATGAGGCAGGTGTGGAGGTTGGGAAAGAAGTTATTCACAGATGATTTTAAAAGGAGGATGAAATTGTTTGACTCACTAGTGATGAGTGTATTATTGTATGGAGTAGAGGTATGGGGGTGGAAGGAAACACTTATTTAAATTCTGAATTCTGACACAGTCCGCATAGGGCTGATAAGTGACACACAAACCCACAATAAATAATTAGTCAGGTCTTACCAGCCTGACATAATCAGCATACTGGTCTCTCTCTTTTCCTATTTTCCATACTACCCTTGCCTTTTGCTCGGGACGTGACAGTTCCTTCGCAGCAAATCGACGTTGCTGAATTTTCCGGGTGCTCCATGCCCACCAGCATTCCATAGCAACAGAAAGTGGTTTGGTATCAGCATTCTGGATCTTCCGATGTGTAGGTTAAAGGCCTGCTATTCACCGAATACTTTACTTCGGTGTACAGCGTCTGCAAGAGCTCTTCTTGTGGTGCTTGTTCTCTCATGGTGGCTTCCAAGGCTCGCTTTACTGACCCTATTAGCCGCTACTAGCATCCGCCCATATGTGGACTTCCAGGTGGAATGAAGTGCCACTCGATGCCTTCTTTAGCCAGTTTTTTATGAATCACGTCCTGATCCAGCTCTTCTAAAGCCTCTCGTAGTTCCCGTCTGGCTCTGACGAAATTCGTCCCGTTGTCTGAGTACATATTCGTTGGTTTTCCGCGTCTGGCCATCATCCTTCTCAGGGTCATTATCATGGAATCCGTTATCAGTGAGGCTGCAATTTCGAGGTGCATGGCTCGCACATTCCAGCATGTTAATAATACTTCATATCTCTTCTTATGCCTCCGTCCGATGGCCACATTCAATGGCAGTCTCTGATCACACTCTTGACAGCAAGTCTGATGTTGGTTACCCAATATTGTATTCGTAGGTCGTTTATCACCCTCTCTCCATCCAGGTGTCCAGCTATCTGATGGTGGAACTAAATGAGCAACCTGACACCGTGATGCTTACCATCCAGGATGATGGGTGTTCTAACCGATGCGCTCACTTCTGGGTTCGTTATACGACCATCTATTCTCATCAGTCCGTCTTTTGTTAAAATTGGTGATAGTTGGAAGATCTTTTTGAAAGATCGCTTCAGCTCTCGTCCCTCTTGTGGTATCTCGAGATTTCTGGTTCTGTCAGCTCTTGAGATTCACTTTTTCTTTGACACCAGTGCTCTTCGTTTAGTGTTAGAAATTCTGGTCCGGCGAACCAAGAACTTGACTAAAAACTCCTAAAAAAAGAGACCTCAAAAATTCTGAAAGTACTCTAAATTTTTTAATTTTTGTCCAAAATGGCTAGCTAACGAACTTGACCTTCAGCTTAGGACAGAAAAAGAGTATATTAAAAGCCAATCCAATCTGTCAATTCATTTGAAAGTTATCGCGGCGGTAAATGATTGGTGCTAATTGTAGTGAATTTGCAGTAGAATTTGAGGTGATTTGATGGGAGGAGTGTGTCAGAGGGTTTCATGAGTGAGAGTCTGTACGATAAAAAGAATGTTTTGAGAGTTTGAGACTATTTTAGGTAGGCTGAGAGGTTAGGTTGTTTAGCGTGAGGAGCAGGGTGGGAAGACAGGTGCAGCCGAATAGCGGTGTCAGGGATGGATAGGGAGAGAGAAGCACGGAAGAAGGTACGATTAGCAGGGTGAGGTAGTGCCATGGAGACAGAAGCTACGCAAGATACGAGGGCTGTTTGATAAGTCAGTGACTTTTTGAATTTCCGGCGCAGTAAATATAAAAGCAACACAGTTCCCGTCAACGCCATCTATGAATAGACTACTGTTAAATTTTTAGCAAGCTGGGTCATTCAGTTTGTGCTTGACAGCCATTGAAAGCAGAGAACCTCGTGAATTTTAACGAAAATGGAAAAAAGTGAATTTCGTGTGTAAACAAGAGATAATGGAACATTTCAGAAATAGATTTCGCAAAGAATACTTGAGTCAACTAATCTCGAAAGGGAATGTAAAAGAGTCGCGTAAACTAAAGTTGGGAGACATAGTTCTCATTGGCGATGATAATAATCGAAAAATTTTGCTTTCATTAGAAAGAATCGAAAAATTAATTGTAGGAAGAGATGGTCTAGCTAGAGTCGTTGTTCTAAGGGCAAAAGAAGGCAATTTTAAACGACCAAGACAACGAATTTATCCTTTAGAAATTGAAAATGATACAAACAAATTTCAGGCTTTACAGGAGAAAGCTATCGAAAAAGTAGTCGTCAGGGAAGTAGATGATAAATCGAATTGTAAACCTGTAGAATGTGAAGTTGAAAAAGAGGTAAGAACTCGCAGCGGACGTATTGTTAAAAAACCTCAGTATTTTTGAGTATGAATTGTAATTTGATGTATGTTTGTTGAGTCTAAGCCTCAAGGTGGGAGGATGTTAGAAATGTATTTCTTTTTGAATACTCCCGTGTCTTGTTATTAGTTTAAAAAAAGGACTCGAGGTGGTGTGACGTGTGAGTGAGTAGCGTCAGATGATTGACGGCGACGGTTGAGATAAGATGGTTTTTGTTGTGGACGTGTTTTCTTGTGGATTCTTTGAAATAAAGATTCTTTTTTGTCCTCCAAAGTGTCCAGCAGTGATTATTTCTTATTTTTACTCCCTTTCGTAGAACATTTAGCACAGTAAGTGAAATAATGATTTTTGCGAGGTTTTGACGCTAATCATGATTTTTTTGCGATTTTTTTCATGCAAATGGTTTCTGATACATAAAACAGTACTTTATACTGATAATTAGATTTTAACAAACATCATTGTTTAAACAATGTATTATTATTGTTAATAATATTATCTTTGAATAATTCTAGAAATGGCGGTTTTTTCTGAAATTCTTAACTTTTTGTTCACTTTTCATTTGGAGTGAGTTAATATTCAACTTAGTATAGTAAAAATAGTTGTTTAAACAAATTATTATTGTCTATAGCTATCTTCTTCTATATTAATACCAGATAGCTGTAATTTTTTTCTAAATTTTTTAACTTTTGTCCATTTCTCAATTACAGTGAAGTAATAATTAATTCAAGTCAACAAAAGTAAGTGTTTGAACAATTTATTATTATTGTTAATAATATTCTTTTTGCTTAATGGTATAAAGTTGCGGTTCTTTTCAGAAATTCTTAACTATTTGTCTAATTTTCACTTGGAATAACCTTATAATTACTTAATTTAAGCAAAAATAATTGTTTAAACAAATTATTATTGTTTAGAACTATCTTCATCTATATTAATGCCAGATAATTGCGGTTTCTTCTGAAATTTTTAACTTTTTGCTCACTTTTCACTTAGTGAGGTGATAATTACTGCAAGTTAATAAAAATAGTTGTTTAAACAATTTACGATTGTTAATAACTATCTTCTCTTAGATAAGTGCTAGAAAGTTGTGGATTTTTCTGAAATTTTTAACTTTGCTTTGCCTTTTTAGTTATGAACAAATAATAAATAAACATTAGAGAGAAAAATATTCTATACAATCTTTTTCTTTTTCGTAAATATATTTTGCTGGAGGGGGGGGGGGCTGATATCAAAATATGTTCAAGTCCAAATTTGTCTTTTACGCTTTGCAATAAACTTCTTGTTGTCATTTAAAACCAAAACTTTTACATGTCATTTGCACACCTAGTTCTCCTACCTAGTCCTAATTATTCCATTCTTTGTTTTTGTTTCTTGTGTAAGATAGCTTTTTTCATTTAAAATACTAATGCATGTAAAATAATTAATTTAACGTAATTGGTAGTTAAGACGTGATACGTGGTAATATATTTAAATTAAAATGGATTATTTTACTTATATTTGAGCTTATAATTAATGATTATCTACCGTAGCATCATTATCTACTGTAGGGTGGTCTTCCCTACATATATTTTTGAAAACGAAATTCAGATGCTCATTTTACAAAATCAGGCACATTTGAAAAATTATTTGATGGTAATAAGGGCATTTTAAATATACATAAACTTTGATTATACAAATTATACCCAATATTCAATTATATCATCTTTAAGATCAATTTATGTTACTTATTTTAGAAAAAAACTAAATATTAATCTTTATTTGATTTATTATCGTGAAAAAAAATAATCTCCTAATAATTAATTAATCATTTCACAAAATAAAAATCTTTAAACAATAATTTTTTATTAAAAAATTCAAATAATTGTTACTTAATTTTTTTTTTTACTTGAACTTTTATTTATGAAAATTTGATTTATTAATAACCTTTTAATCTAATTACAGAAAATGTAAGTTTTATTAGAATAAGTTATTAACTGAATAATCAGTTGACAGCATAACAAGCATTAAACAACTATTTTCATTAAAACATGCAAATAATTTATACATTATATTGTTCTTTAACTTTGAAATTGCATTTCTATACATTTAATTTATCAATTATTAATCAATATAATTATTAATAATTGCATAAGAGGTATTTTAAAGAAAAATAAAACTTTTATTACAAAAATAATAGCCCACATTCAATTACACAACCTCAAAGTAAATAATCAATTTATGTTACTTAATTGAGAAACAAATTTGATTCAGTCTTTATTTAATTTAAAATTTTGAACAAAATGAATCGACTAATAATAAGCAATTAAACTGTTTACAACATAAAACATCAAACCATTATTGTCATGGAAAGATTTAATTAATTTGCACTTTATATTTTTTTGAATTTTAACCCTCCGTTCACACACTTCTTTTCCCCACCTTCCGTTTACACACAGGGTCTTTTACGTCCTATTCAGTTTTTGAACTGTTTCTGGTTTTCAAAAAATCGAGTAAAATTCAGGGTTATTTTTTAAGTGTCTACTACACGATCCAATTCTTGTTAGTGTCAATCGTCAAAAACTTTTAAAAATAAAAATTGAAATTTGGTAAAAATATAGAAAAAAATCGACACTTGTTAAAAAATTCATAATTTTGCAACAAATAAATTTTAAAAAAGTCGTTGCAAGGTTTTAAGGCTTAGACTATGACCTTCGAAAAAAATATAGGCCCATTGGCAGCAGCTTCAAAAAGTTGAATCATCTGAAGACCTGAATCATAAGAATATTTTACAGTGATTCATGCAGGTAATTCCATAGAGAAAGCAGGATAGTGAATGTTAATGCATATTTGTTGTAAAAAAATAGTAAAATTTACTCAAAAACATTCAGTTTCCTAATCTTTACAGAAATGTATAGGGTGTTCTTCGCACACTGCCTCACCGCAAGAGGCACAACAGTAAAATGTCTTTTTGTCAGCTTTATATACAGCATGGAGTAATAACAAGGAGACAAAACTGTGTGTGAAAAATTTGTCGCCATTTTTTTCGGAAATAGTTTAGGGGAGGACGTACGCTTAAATATAAAGAAATTAGCTTAGTTTTGAATGGAATATCTGCTAGAGCTTTTTGATTAGTGGGTTAGTCATGATTCAAATTTACCGCCAAGAAGCCACCAATCAAAAACTTCTTGCAGATATTCCACTCAAAACGAGAAATGTATAATCGCGGAACTGACGAATTGATATGCAAGCTTTTATGCATATGCATGATCTTACGTGTGGTAACATCGAGGGCCTTAAGTTCGTTCTTTATCCATTGAACCACCCCAAACGACTAGAGTAGAACCGGGATGGCAAGCATGTTAGTCGCAGATACCTTGTTCAATGCCGATAGATTGGATGACCAAATCTGTCGAAGAAGATGCCTGTATCTGCTAATTCTACGAAATAAAGCAAATAGTTGGATAATCAACAATTTAAAGAATTCTTCACAAATTTCACTTTTCACGAAGGTTAAGTATGTCATTTATGACTCTCGTTATCAGTGGGATTTTGATGCCTTTCGATGGACTGTCGATATCAAACATTAACCTCTGAATGAAAATCAAGAGATGCCGACAATCTGGCGCAAATTAGAGAGATAACGTAAGATACAATTGAATAAGAAACGACACAGCTTCTTTCACAGAATCAAAATTCCACTTTTCCTGACCAAGATACACGTAAATTAACGCAGGAAAGTAAGGCTTTTCTTGGCTGGTGACGACAACCATGCAAGGAAATGGTTCGACTTTCCTAAGATTTCATAATGCTGTGCCCGTTTTTGGAGTTCATTTACGGCCTCCTTCAGCGTACGAAATCGATCTCATCCTCAGACGATGTTGCGATCTTGTCGACGTATAGCAAGCAGAGACTTTTTCCAGAAGATTGAGAAATCAATTTTTTTCTCAAGCCATAGAGATGTCCGAAAATGATGTCCAGTTCTGTATCAATGAGGAATTTTTTGCGTGGAAAAGCTCTGTTAAAATCCAACGATACCTGTAAGGCGTCAAAATTGCAAAATTTATAACCAAATAATTAAATGTATCACACCGGAGATATTATTTACATTTTTTAATCGACATATTTCAGTATTAGTCTGATAAAAATGTGCGAAAAAATAAGGGTTGAAAATTCTAAACAAAATTCTGACAGCTGCTTATGACAGCATGAGAAGAAAAAACACGTGTTTTCAGCTTTTTCTTGATTTTCTCGGACCATGTTAAAAAAAAATCTTGATTACAAAAATTTTTATTGTTACAATTACCAATTGTGGGCAACAATCGTTCTTCAAAACGGGTCACTCGTTGAAAATTTCCGCAACTTTGCTGAAGCGACATTATTCCACGCGATACGAGTAACTTGTTTCCCAGTAAGGTTGAAGAGTTGCATATGAGCTGCTGTGGTTCTTTTGCAGGAATTCGATAGCAGCTTTGACATTCGCATTGACGATGGGTGAAATAGGAATAGGCATAGGCGACGACTTATCAAGCTTTTTTATTACTCCTGTGTTTCTTCAATTGCGCAATAAATTCCTCCGCTTGTCTGGAAATTTCCCTGTCGGATTTTGGCCGTTTCCTCTACCAAACCAAGATCCTACATCTTCGCATGTGAATAATTCGGTAGTGACGTGTGCGAGACGTTCTAAAAACTGCAGGGGTTTCGCAGATTGGATGACAGCGTCTACATCAGTTCTCTCGAGCAAGATTCGGGTGATGACTGTTCTTTCATTGTCATCGAGAGAACGGTTCAAGTTATATTGGAAACAAATGGACTTCCCTTTTGTATTCTCCAGTATGAGGGCACGAACAGTCTGTTTTCGAAAAATCGGATATTGTATTTAAAAAATTTCAGATAATGTCTCATAAAAGAACCATGTCCATCAAGAGGAATCGATTGATGAATCAATGGCTCATTCAATTGAAACACATTACTTTACAAAATTATGTATTGAAAAAGACTTACATACATTCTCTACTTCTTTCACCTAATAATATAAGATACTTGTTTGCATCATCGTCAATCCATGAAGATGTAGGTGTTTCTGGGTTATTTTCCGCTTCACTACGAGTTAATAACTCTAAATTACTGAGATCTTCAGACTCATCTGCTTCATCATCATCATAAATTGACTTATATGACAATTCGCCATTATCAATACTTTCTTCAACTTTACTCTTCGCTTCCCCTTCTTCTTCTTGCCTTTTAATTAGCTTAACTTTTTTTATATTCTTGAGACCACCAACAATTTTCTCTAGCAGATTAACAATGGGCTTAAAAGTATCACTTAATGTGCGCTCAACTGTTTTTTTGCCCAACTTTATTAACCTATGTTTTCGTCGAATTGATTCACTAGCCCTAGCAATTTGACGCAAAATATCTTTTTGCTTTTGAAAATTCTCCTCACGTGAACACATGTTGATACGTCAACGTCTAAGGTGTGACAGTTTCTGTATGGATCACAACACATGTATGTATTACTTTTCAAGATTTATGAAACAATCAAATCCTTTCCTATATCTACCTTGGTTAAGATTCCTATCCTTGTCAGTTACAACGAATCCATACTTGTCATTATTCCAGGAAGCTAAACAAATATACTTAAATTGTGAGTAAGTAATATCAGTATTCACATGATCATCATAAATATGCTTTAGATTCATTTCATCTTGTTTAAATAGCACAAGTGAATTTAACACTTTCACGTACAAGATGTTTAGGAATATGGGCATATGTCTGGCTCAAGTAAAAACAGTCGACATCCTTGTTTCTACCCATGGAAAAAATGCTCTCATATTATCTTGTTTCTCACAAGCCACATCATCAAATACAATGATTGAATTCGGGTTTGCTTCACTTGGCATTATCACCTCTTCATGCTCATTGAAAGGATAATACTCAACGTCTTCTACTGATTGAAGGACTTTTCCCAAAAATTAATACTTTGGTTGCTTTAGCGATTTTGAGTAGATGTACATATTTTCAAATCTTAGTCCATTTGGATGTATCAGTAGAGCCAGCAAAGAATTTGTCTTTCCATAGTTTGAAGGTCCACAAAATATTGTTCGTACAATGTTTGGCAGCAAACGTCCATGTCGTTTTTCTCTATTTACGTTTTGAACAAGCGAATCAAAGTTCTGGATAGGTAGTTTCACAGGTTGTGCTTCAAACTGCCTCTTGACAAAGACTGACTGGAAAACCTATAAATATCCTTGTTATATAGGTTGACCCTTCAGTCTGAGAGTATCCCTTGCATAGATATGATCGTTCGCGGAAGCAAGAGTCAGTCGTAAACGAGCCGCGAAGCAGGCAAGACGTGGGAGAGGCTTGTTCAACAGAATCATCAACAATTTGCCGTTTGAGTTGCACTTGCCTGGTTATCAGTACTGTTGACCAGGTACTAAACTAGCAAAACGATTAGCACGAGGTAATCCTGGAATCAATCCATTGGACGCGGCTTGCAAAGAGCACGATATAGCCTACTCATAAAATAGAGAAAATATAGAGGCCAGACACTCAGCTGAGAGTATACTAGCTGAAAAGGCTTGAAAGAAACGTGTCTTTGCTAAGGACGCAGGAATAGGTGAAAAGGCGGCTGCTTGGGGTATAGCAAACACAATGAATATGAAATCAAAATTGGGGATCGGTCTCAAGAATAGAAAACCTACCACTACTCTGAGAAAAATTGTCGCTGCAGCTAAAAAGTCCATGATTTCAAGCAATGATGCGCAAACTGCCATTAAATCTGCACTCAGAGGCGCACGCGCCATATTTCTTCAGTCGTCAAATTTGTACATACGTGAACACTAATAATTTCGCATTCAAACAAGATAGATAATTATTATTTTTTCAGATCATATGTAATATAAAAATTGAAAAATGAAAATATTTAATATTAGAAAGATTCAGTATTTCCATTTATAAAATAATTTTTGTTCTATATTTCTTCAGTCACCAAAGTTGTACATACGTGAAAACTAATAATTTCGCATTCAAACAAGATAGATAATTATTATTGTTTAAATCATATGTAATATAAAAATTGAAAACAGAAAATATTTAGCATTTGAAAATATTCAGTATTTGCATTTATAAAATAATTTTTGTTTCAATTTAGTATTTGTAAATATTTAGTATTTGAATTTATAAAATAAATTTTTTTCCATATTTCTTCAGTCACAAAATTTGTACATACGTGAACACTAATAATTTCGCTTTCAAACAAGATAGATAATTATTATTTTTACAGATCATATGTAATATAAAAATTGAAAACTGAAAATATTTAGTACTTGAAAATATTTAATATTAGAAAATATTTAGTATTTGCATTTATAAAATAATTTTTGTTTTGACTTAGTAATTGTAAATATTTAGTATTTGAATTTATAAAATAATTTTTGTTCCCTATTTCTTCAGTCAACAAATTTGTACATACGTGAACACTAATAATTTTTCATCTAAACAAGATAGATAATTAATATTGTTTCAGATCACATGTAATATAAAAATTCAAAATTGAAAATATTTATTATTTGAAAATATCCAGTATTCACATTTATGAAATAATTTTTGTTTAAATTTAGTATTTGAAAATATTTAGTATTTGAATTTATAAAATAATTTTTGTTCCATATTTCTTCAATCGCCAAATTTGCACATACGTGAAAACTAATAATTTTGCGTCGAAACCAGATAGATAATTAATATTGTTTCAGATCACATGTAATATAAAAATTGAAAACTGAAAATATTCAGTATATGAAAATATTCAGTATTTGCATTCATAAAATAATTTTTGTTCCATATTTCTTCGGTCACCACATTTGTACGTACGTGAACACTAATAATTTCGCATTTGGACAAGATAGATAATTATTATTGTTTCAGATCATACGTAATATAAAAAATGAAAATTGAAAATATTTAGTATTTGAAAATATTTGGTATTTGAAAATATTCTGTATATGCATTTATAAAATAATGTTTGTTATAATTTGGTATTTCAAAATATTTAGTATTTCAATTTATAAAATAATTTTTGTTCCATTTTTCTTCAGTCACCAAATTTGTACACACTTGAACACTACCAATTTCGCATTCAAAAAAGATAGATAATTATTATTGTTTCAGATCATATGTAATATAAAAATTGGAAACTGAATATATTTAGTATTTGAAAATATTTATCATTTGAAAATATTCAGTATTTGCATTTATAAAATAATTTTTGTTTTAATTTAGTATTTGAAAATATTCAGTATTTGAATTTATAAAATAAATTTTGTTCCAAATTTCTTCAGTCACCAAAGTTGTACATACGTGAACACCAATAATTTCGCATTCAAACAAGATAGATAAGTATTATTGTTTCAGATCATATGTAATATAAAAATTGAAAACTGAAAATATTTAGTATTTGAAAATATCCACTATTTGCATTTATAAAATAATTTTTGTTTCAATTTAGTATTTGAAAATATTTAGTATTTGAATTTATAAAATAATTTTTGTTCCATATTTCTTCAGTCACCAAATTTGTACATACGTGAACACTAATAATTTTTTCTCTGACCCACCTCTCTCTCCGCTCTAGACTTCTCCTAGCGTTAGACAGTACTCGTATTCTGTCAACAATATGCTGCCTGATGGTCAGTAGCGTTGACTTGTTGAGTTAGTGATGACAGATCCGCAGATCGCGCGAACTGTCGAACCTTGGCAGTAAAAGTCCTGCCAGATGTTATGTAGTCAATCACACATTGAATGCGGGACGCGTGCTGCCTTGCCCAGCCTATCTGTGTGCTGAGTTGATGCATTCTTCTTTTGGTCTTATGGTCAACCGTTGGTTTTGTTTTACGGTTTGCATCTGCCAAAGCTCTCGCTGCGTTATACACACTACAATTGATAGTACAGAGGACGGGTTCTTGGAAAAAATCTCCACGAAGCTCGTCATCCAGTTCAGCCAGATCTTTGGGCTTGAGGGAAACATGAATGTTGATGTTTCCTTGGGTCCTGAAGCATCGCTCTTCCTCTGTTGGATGCCTGCTCGAAGTTGATCTCAGTGTCGCCTCCGTTTCCCTATTGCCGGCATGTTCTGGCTGCGGTTGAGTAGGTGCTCCGCTTATATATCCCCTTTTCAGGAGTTCCTCAGCACGGTTTTGCAGACGTTTATGCGTAAAATGCGAGAGTCGTCCCCGAGTCGATCCGTCCACTTGAAAGTAATGACATTCTGCCGGTCCATCGCATTGACTCCGTCGCGATGGGCTCCCCTAACTCTAGGAAAGTTGGCATTATTGTCCGACCTATCGTCGGGAGCCCCGCGCGTTCCATTGTTTTAAACCGCACTTACAACAACTATGTTTGGTGTTATCATTGCTGTTTCCACAAGCAGCTAGCGAAAAAGGTTCGTCCATCATTGTAGAGCCCCGCATGCAAGGATAAGGCTACATAATCTGAGAGGTCGCCTAGTATCCCTGAGTCATCGTTTGAAACACCTCACCCAGGTGCCATTCAGCTTTCGGCGCGGTTGTTACGCCTCCGCTTAGGGGTTATTCCTTCGGGACCATTTCTAGGCAATTGTCCGCTACTACTTATTAATTATTGTGAACACATTCAACAGAAGCCCTTGGTACAGGGACCCTCTATCCGTAACCCGAGGACGCGTGTGGTAACTTTGTAAGGTCGTACTGGGAGAAACTGCCATCTAAAAATGACACCGGCTCCGAGTAGGACCGCGGTAAATCCCACTCATAGACAAAGATGGAAATAAAGCACTCTTAGGGCGGCATTATCGCTTGGAAATACTTCACATAAAATCCGGTCTCGGTATGCCTAGGTCGGAAATGACGCCATCCTGGCATGCGAAAATAAAACCTCTGCACCTGAGTTAAGCCCTGATGATCTGAGAAAAGCAAAAGTTTGCTCCTTCGACAAGGACTTTTTTTCTACATTTTTGTGAAAGTTTCCGTGCACTTTTGTCGAGTAGCTGTTGGTGAAATGTTGCAAACTCTGCTTTCTTCACTTCGGCTTTTAGAAGTGAAGCCTCTTGATGGAATAATGCACTTTCCTCACTTCTGATGTTAAAATTCAGGCGAAGTTTCTCGGCCGCTTGCTCCGCGGCTTTGTAAAGGAACGCTCCTTCACCAATCATCTCGTGTTTCCGGATCATTTTTAGAACAGGATTTCTGCCATTGGCAAAAATATAAGCTGTACTTCAAACAATTTGGTTATGAAGACATTGGAGATTCAGAAGTTCGCGTCCGCCTTGACGGCGTGAAATATATGATCGCGGAACTGACGAATTGATATGCAAGCTTTTATGCATATGCATGATCTCACGTGTGGTGACATCAAGGGCCTTAGAAATTGCATTCTTCTCTGACAACAATGTAAGTGTTTGGGTAAAAATTGTTGAAAATTCAACTGTTTGATGAAAAATGCATCTACCTCGTGGAAAATTTACTTGTTGACAAGTCATCTTGTCCTCTTGAGAAGTCAGCTGGAACATTTTTGGGGAAAAATTGAACTAGTTTCATGAAAAATGGTACTTTTTCGTTTGACTGTTGCGATTGTTTCGTGGAAAATTAAACATCTTTTTTAAAGAGTCCTGCTTTTCGGGTTAAAATTCAACTGTTTTGTTGAACATGCGACAATTTCTTGAGGAATTTCTTTTTTTTTCTTTCTTTTTTAACTTATTATTCCCGTGGTGAAAAGTAAACTAAACTCTTTGTCGGTTGTGAAATCAACTTTTTTTCGAAAATTTATCTTTTTTTATGGCGAATTTCATTTGTAGTATCATCCCTTCTACTAACATATTAAATCTTTCTCAGATGAAAAAGCAACTGTTGGGTTCGAAATTAGACAATTTTGGCAAACATTCCTCGCTTTCGGTGGAAAATTCTACTGTTTTATTGGAAAATCAACTGCTTCGCCCAAAACTCATATTTCCATGTTGACAAGTCAAACAAACATGTTCTTATGATGGAAATTAAAACATACTTTTGTCTTAATTTGGCTTCTTCATTTTAAAACACGTCTGTAGAAGCATACATTTCTTAGATCGAAATGCACGTGTTTGGTTCAAAAGTAATCTTCTTTTTTTTAAGGATTCAACTATTTTACTTGAAAATTGATCTTCTTTCATTCGACCAAGAATGAATTTTGTGAATTGAACATTAAACTGCACGGGTAAAGGTAGAATTACTTCTGGGATTTTTTTCTAAGAGGTTTTTACTCGTTGGTTTTTACAGGAAATTTGCCTTTTGGCTTTAAGCTTCGTACTCTTCTAATTTCGTTGAGAATTCTACTATTATATTTTTGGTGGAAAATTCATCTATTTTTGTGAGGAATTATTCTATTTGGTTCTAAATCCAACCATTTTTTGGAAAATTTCTCATTTTGGACTGCATTTGACTATTTGTTATTTAAAATTAAAATAACGTTTGTCTAAAATATACTTTGTTAAAAAGTAATTCTTTCTGTTTAACATTCACTCTCTTCAGTTGAAAGATACAATTGCCTGCGAATTTGTTATTGTTGTTTCAACTGACAGTTATACTGTCGGGGTAGGTTGAAGATTCGACAATTCCGTTACGAAAAAGTATTGTGTGAAAAATCATCGAACGCTTACAATTATTCTCCTGCATTGAATTTCCATTCATTTCTTCGCCATTATAGGAACTACAGGAATAACAAAATCGCATATTTTGTGCAATTATTTTGTCCATATTTGAACATTATTGATTTGTATAATTTTTTTGTAGTTACTTTTTCTATACTCTCCCCTATAGTTGTTTCTATAATCGCAAACAAATTACGAGAAGTTCATTATCGGAAAATCATTATATCATAATGATAATTATTATTATTTTCTAACGACACTTGTTCGCAAGGTTTTTGTTGAAAATTAATCTCTTGGCTTGAAAAGTCAAACATTTGGTTACAAATTCACCTGCTTTGGTTAAAAATTAACTTCATTACTTAATTTTATTGAAACTTTATTGCATTACTTCGTATAGAGGTTTATTGGAATGCAGAACATAGTTTAATTCCAACAAATTATTTATGGCATACGTTAAGAAGATATTTTCTTAGTCGAAGAATATGTAGTGTCGGAACAATAGAAATAGATCAGTGCCTCGACATAATCAATTCTCTACCTTTCTCCACACGTTCATTTCTTAACTGACTATTCACTACACTCGTTTCCGGAATTTCAAAATCTACCAACATTTCATCATTTTCATCACTATCGAAATCTAAATTCGAAACAAAATACTGGATACTTCTTTCGTCGTTACACATCTTGAGACTCAAAGAACTGAAATCAGACTAAATCTCTCTTGGACACTGTCCCTTGATTTTTCACAAAAAAATCTCTTAAAACCTTCCTTTAGCAAAAAAGAAAAGTAACCCTGAAACTTTCTAGTTTTCAAACCAAACACAACCATCCTAACTAAATTGTCCTTTAACCTTGCGCAACATGCATACCAGGCCCTGGGAAAAACGAACATCCTGAGTTTTCAACCATTTCACAATTATAGCAGGAAAACGAATCATAATATGACAAGTTATAAAAAGCTCTTCGTCTTCTTCTATTGTAAAAGCCAAAATCGATACCTTTTGGCTTTAAATAGGTACATATTTGGAACATTAAAATTCACTCATTCAAATTCTACGTATATTAAATGTGCACATTACATATATCATCATATTCCTTTCGAATTAAATATGCAATCAAACAAAATGAAGAAACTACAGAAGACAAGAAAACAGGGCATATTTCATTTGTGAATAAAATATTTTCTTCTACCCACAAGCGTGATCCCAATAGTAGCATTATATCTTATCTCATCAAATAATTACAAGCCAAGTAGAAAAATATTGCATAACAATTATAACGTCAATCAAATATATTTCTCTTTCTTCTTTCTACCCTCACGAGAATGATTTACTCAAAAGAACCGATTTCAAAAGGACCAAAACGAGCACCTCGTTATCTTGACCCAACAACAAGAATCGAATTATATAATTATTTCTGTTGTCTGCGAACATGCTACATCCAAATTGCTCACGAAAATTCAAACACCAGTAAAAGTGTTTGTTCTTCTTGTTTACCTGAAAGAATTCCAGAGATTCGTTCCGAATACGAATTTATGATAAGCAACCATTGTGCAATTAACACAGCTGAATTGTTCTATTGTGTGGTATGTAAAATTCTAACTTATATGTCACACAATCGGGCAATTGATTGCAAGGAATGTATTATAGGATTAGGACGAACTATGCAATGGGATAGCGATTCCGATTCTGATTGTGATTCCGACCAAAAATGGATGAAAATGAAGACAATAGTGGCGATTACGACTCGGAAGCGAAAACAATAATTTAAAGTAACAATAATTGTGAACAATAAAAAATCGAAGCAAACAAAAAAAAGACAAAAATGTTAATTAAAAATTTCAACAAAGAATTATAACACCTTTTATATTTTATATAATACCTTTGCTATTACACCTTTAATATAACACCTTTGTTGTATGATAGATTACTTTCTTTGTCCGTATCTCTTTATACTCAAAAATTGTATTCATAAATTGGTTATACATCTATTTTTCTGCACAATGTTTCAGAAAAATGACAGTTCCGGTTTGCGACATCAACGCAACTACCATCGCCAGTCCAAATCAGACTTTAAACGAATTAAGCGTCGGATATAATTGCTCACCGCCCCAATATAATTTCTCATCACCAATCAATAAATAAGAGGCAAAACATAACGCAGCACGTGAAATATTAGAATTCAAATTAGAAAAATATCTCTTAATAGAAAAAAATAACATTCATGTACCAGTACAAATTACACAAGGGGGAAAACTTCTTTATAAATCGACTGATAATTGCGAAGCCTGCTATCAAAGAGGCCACATATTTAGGCATTGTAAAGGACCCATTAGAATAAAATCAATCGAGAATTCCCTCGAATTCAAAAAGAATGCAAATTTCAAATTCAAATCACTATAAATTGATTAGAAAACTATTCGGACATTATTATAAAATTAAGTGAAAAACATTCAATTAATCCATGGAACCTGTCAAAAGTCCTAAAAATGCCATGATTTTCATAAGAGGGGAAAAAGCTTCGAAACCTCCTCCAAACCAATAAAATCAATCGAGAATTCCCTCGAATTCAAAAAGAATGCAAATTTCAAATTCAAATCACTATAAATTGATTAGAGAACCATTCGAACATTATTATAAAATTAAGTGAAAAACATTCAATTAATCTATGGAACCTGTCAAAAAGTCCTAAAGATGCCATGATTTTCATAAGGGGGGAAGAAGCTTTGAAACTTCCTTCGAAACTTTAAAATCAATCGAGAATTCCCTCGAATTCAAAGAGAATGCAAATTTCAAATTCAAATCACTATAAATTTATTAGAAAACTATTCGGACATTATTATAAAATTAAGTGAAGAACATTCAATTAATCTATGGAACCTGTCAAAAAGTCCTAAATATGCCATGATTTTCTTAAGAGGAAAAAAAAAGCTTTGAAACTTCCTTCAAACCATTAAAATCAATCAAGTGTTCCCTCGAATTCAAAAAGAATAATAATTTCAAATTGAAATCACTCTGAATTGATTAGAAGAATGTTCGAACATTATTATAAAATTCAGTTAAAACCATTAAATTAATCCCTGGGACCTGTCAAATGTCCTAAAAATGCCATGATTTTTATAAGAGGAAAAAGAGCTTCGAAACATCCTTCAAACCATTAAAATCAATCGAGAATTAGTTCGAATTCAAAAAGAAAACAATTTCAACTTCAAATCACTATAAATTTATAAGAAAACTATTCGAACAATATCATCAAATTAGGTGAAAACCATTAAATTTATACCTGGAACCTGTCAAAAAGTCCTCAAAATGCCATGATTTTTATGAGAGGATAAAAAAGCTTGGAAACTTCCTCCAAACCATTAAAATCAATCGAGAATTCACCCGGATTAAAAAAGAATGCAAATTTCAAATTCAAATTATTACAAATTGATTAGAAAACTATTCGAACATTATTATAAAATTAAGTGAAAGACATTCAATTAATCTATGGAACACGTCAAAAAGTCCTAAAAATGCCATTATTTCTGAAGAGGAAAAAAAAAGCTTTAAAACTTCCTTCAAGCCATTGAAATCAATCGTAAATTCCCTCGCATTCAAAAAGAATAACAATTTCAACTTCAAGTGACTATAAATTTATTAGAAATATATTCGAACATTATTATAGAATTCAGTGAAAACCATTAAATTAATCCCAAGAACCTGATAAGATGCCCTAAAAATTCCATGATTTTTATAAGAGGAAAAAGAGCTTCAAAACTTCCGTCAAACCATAACCATCAATCGAGAATTCCCTCGAATTCAAAAGTATAACAATTTCAAATATGAATTACTATTTATTGATGAGAAAAATATTCGAACATTATTATAAAATTCAGTGAGAACCATTAAATTGATCCCTGGAGCCTGTCAAAGAGTCCTAAAAATGCCATGATTTTTTTAAGAGAAAAAAAAAGCTTTGAAACTTCCTTCAAACCATTAAAATCAATCAAGTCTTCCCTCGAATTCAAAAAGAATAATCATTTCAAATTCAAATCGCTATTTATTGATTAGAACAATATTCGAACATTATTATAAAATTCAGTGAAAACCATTATATTAATCCCTGGAACCTGTCAAAAAGTCCTAAAAATTTCAGCGCATCAAAATCCTTCGGAAATGTTTGGTCTGCTTTCTGGCTTTTGACTTTTGTCAAATTTTGTCGGCCTGTATAATTAAGCAATTTTGTATATTTTTACACAATATATATATATATTGAATCAATTCGTTTCTAGAAATTTCATTTGTATTATACTTGTATGACGACGATACCACAAATGCTGTTTATGTTTACGTATTTATAACGGCATTTCTGAGTCCAGAATGTTCGTCTTGAGACAAGTTTCGCTGACATGAAATCACCATGTTAAAACCATAAAAGTAAGACATAATGTTATGTCTCGTCTCAGTTTTGAGACACAGCCAG
The DNA here is from genome assembly GCA_011634705.1 of Andricus grossulariae. Taxonomy (NCBI): domain Eukaryota; kingdom Metazoa; phylum Arthropoda; class Insecta; order Hymenoptera; family Cynipidae; genus Andricus; species Andricus grossulariae. The sequence goes on along the minus strand of JAABKJ010075445.1, from coordinate 148,499,668 downwards.
ACATCGATGCCTTGGAGACGAACTCAAGACGGCGCCAAGTCGAACTCAAGTCGAAGCATTTTTACTCCGGATAGCTACTTTTTTCATTGAGTAGACCCTTCAGCTATGGTATCCCGCTGTGTCCTCACACCCACACTACCATTAATCAGTCTTCCAGGTTTATTTGTTATTAATTAATAGGTTTCAAGATTGTCATTCCTAATTATTATTCCATTGCATTTGTTAATTGTTATTAATATATTGCAGTTTTGTTTTCACGTATGTGTATTCAAAATATAAATGCATCTTTATGATTTTTTTTCAAAGTTTTCACACTGTTCAGGTGAAAGATGTCGTCACCCGAGTCGAAATTTTAGCCCTCTTTTAGACCTTTAAGTTGTAGGACTTAATAGGACTTAGGAGGGCTTGTAGAGGTCTTAATTTGTATAAGATTAAGCCCTCTTTTAGTCCTCCAAAGTGGCACAAAAGTCCGTTTTTCCCACTTTCAGGGCTAAAAGAGGGCATAATAGCCCTCGAAATCCTCTAGACGAAAAGTGACATCACATGACCATTTACCCCTGGACAAACACATGTACACCAAAAGTATAGGGATACATTTTATAATCTGATTATATTTTCATTAAAAACAAAATTGTTTCTTTACCATAATTTTTAGAATAAACTTTATTACTCAGAGATTAGATTTATCACTTTCGAAATTCTTGTTATCAGTTCACTAATTGTTGCAATTGGTTTTAATGGGTATTAATTAAAAATTGTGTTAAAAAAGCAATGCTGTTTCTCATGGAAATATAATTAGACAATAAAATTAGCCCTATACTTTTGGTATCCGCCTGTTTGTCAAGGAGTAAAAGGTCATCTTCTCGTGTGACCTTACTTCTCACCTTGAAAGATTTCGAGCTCTGTACCTGAAAAACTATTCTAGATTAGTATAAAGGAAAAAATTTGAAGTGTACAAATACACAAAGTACAATATAAGTGAAAAGTATACTTTAATCCTCGCAAATGAAATTTGATTGAATAAATGCTTATCATAAAATTGGCGTTGTAAAGAATATTTCAAAATTCTATATGAAATGAATCACATTTTGTTTAAAGCACACTTGTTTATGTGCTTTTTGAACCCTGGCTTGTTTTAAAGTAGGACTTTTTTATTATTCCAATGAAAAACTCTTCAGAACCTACATCATTGAACATTACTGTGATTCACAATGATTAACAATCTCAAAACCAATTTCTAGTAGAATATATATATAATTTTTTCTAACAAAAATGTGAAATTACTCAAATCTGCAGCTAAAAATAATTTTCTTTGTACGTTTTCCGAAAATACTACAATTTTCTATTTTAATTTTATGGGCTAATAAATAATGTGCCATAAGTGTTTCCCCATAGAAAACAGAACAGAAGATATTAACGAATTTCAAATTTGTATTGACTTTTTTCGAATTTCAGAGAAACCAACATTTTACTCATTTCTTTTTTACTCGAATAATTTTTTTCAAAATTATAACTCAAACTAAATATACAAACGCAATTTATTGTCTCATTTCCTATATCTCAAATTTTGAGAGCGATATATCATTGCGTTTGGACATGGTGAGCACCAAAAAAACATTTCATAACCGAGGACTAGTTTGGTCACGTGGTCACCATAGAGCATGCCCTTAAGATGAAAATTAGTAGTGTTTTCAAGAAAAATAGTGGTATTTTTAATTTCTAAAAGACTTTTATTCTATGAATTTTAAGACTAATTTCTTGAATTTCTTTTTTTATACTTTCTTATCATTTGATGAAATTGTGAATGAATCTTTTTAACTAAATTTGAAATGGCAGGGTTGCCATGGCATTTTGCCATTTCCGTTAAAGAAAAATTTTGAGACTTTTAGGGAAAGACATTTTTTTTTTAAATTTTTCAATTTGTTTTTTTTTTCATTTGGTATACAATTAAAGTGTGTCGCGACAGAAGCATGTAAGTCCATCGGGACCAATTTTTCAGGAATAGAAAAAACATTCTCGAAAATCACAGTCTTAAGAAATAAAAAATAAAATAAGAAAGTACATTCGAGATTCTAGAGATCTCGATAGACCAAATTTTGAAAATTTTTATATTTTTCGAGATACAGATAGTTAAAAATCGGATCTTGGCCATACCGTGTAAGTCCATCGATTAAACAAAATTTGGATTCCAGTTAACATTAAACATATCCAATTTTGTCTAAAAAACGATGTTTTCAGTTCAAGTTTTCACTTTTTAGCCTTATATTTGTTAATGCGTTTATAATATTTCAGCCTATATATTCAACTTTTAAAATTTCATTCACTGAGATTTTTAGATCCCTATCAAATCTCAAATGATATGAATCGAGAACACCACTATATTTCTTGAAACACTTCTAAGTTTTAACCTAATAAGGCTAATAAAATATCTTACTTATTGTAACTTTCAACTTATTAGGGCAAGTGCATGTTGTTAGAATTTCCAAAAAACGAAAATTTCGAATATAACATTTACAAATTAGTAATTGCATATTTTTATTTGAAATTAAATCAAATGACAACAAAACATAAATATAGAACTTCAATAAATTAGACTTAGAATTCCAAACAAAATATCTTCTACAAATTAAAAATACCTAGTTTGCCGCTACCTGTATATGAAACCGAATCCTTAAGGGTTTCTTGAGTGCAGTGGTCTGTAAATGAATGCAATGACTATAAGTAACTAATATACATTCACACATGATCTGCAGTGTACCAAAAAGTATCTTAAAAAAAAAAAGAATTGAGAAAGAGTTTTATAATGGTGGAAGAGCAGGCAGGTAGATGGCGATCAAATAGAAATCTCCATGAAGAAAAGCATTTGATTTCACAAGCTGATCCTGCGCAACGTAATTCAGTTTTTTGGCGATGGAACGACTGTTTTTCATCTATTAGAACTGTCAAATAAAAATGATTTTATCTATAGATAAGAATAGAAATCACTGTGGTTGTGGACTAGTGAATAAAAAACCGTCATTCCATGGACCAAAATTATATTTAATGTTAAAAAAATCTGACCGCATCGCACGCGGCTCGCTTCTCTCGCAAGTTAGAGCGCGCCTATAGCGCGCACCTGTTGGATCTCGCGCTTCGAGCTCGATAATGTAATCACCTCGAGCTACGCGCTCGGGCACATTTGCCTCACGCTTTAAGCTCGGTTCCTCTAGGTTTTCGCACTTCGTGTGCTCGCTATTGCCCGCTTTCCGGGCTAATACTCTCTATCATCGGAGATTGTAATTATCGATCCGTTGAGAAATCCAATCACACATACTGCGAATAATGGAAATCTACATTATCAACCAAAGTTGAATCCTCTAATACAGGCAAATTATTTTCGTCATACAGACTAGATGGAATTATAAATTAAAATTGATTAAATACGAATTTATTCAGAAAAAAAGGATCTCTCTTCTTTCGCTCCACTGGGATTCGAACACCAGATCAACTCATTTCCGGTCAGATACTCTAACCAATTGAGCTACAGAGAGATCAAAGAAAGATACTGTTTTTCTGATACACGCTAATTTTAGCAACTTGTTACACAATCAATATTTTAAATAGGAATCTGTATTATCATCGGAAATTGCAATTATCGATCCGTTGAGAAATCCAATCACACATACTGCGAATAATGGAAATCTACATTAATGACCAAAGTTGAATCCTCTAATACAGGCAAATTATTTTCGTCATACAGACTAGATGGAAGAATTAATTAAAATTTATTAAATTCAAAATTATTCAAAAAAAAACGGATCTCTCTTCTCTCGCTCCACTGCCATTTGATTATCAGAAGAGCTGATTTCCCGATAGGTGCTCTAACCTATTGAGCTACAGAGAGATCAAAGATAGATACTGTTTTTCTGATATACGCTGATTTTAGCAAGCGGTTACACAATGAATATTTTAAATAGGAATCTGTATTATCATCGGAAATTGTAATTATCGATCTGTCGAGAAATTCAATCACACATAATGTGAAAAATGGAAATCGACATTATCGACCCAAGCTAAATCCTCTAATACCGGCAAATTATTTTCGTCATGCAGACTAGATGGAGTATAAATTAAACTTTATTAAATTCAAATTTATTCAGAAAAAAGGTTCTCTCTTCTTTCGCTCGACTGGGATTCGAACACCATATCAACTGATTTCGGGACAGGTGCTCTAACCAATTCAGCTACAGAGAGATCAAAGAAAGATACTGTTTTTCTGATATACGCTAATTTTACCAAGGTGATAGACAATTGATATTTCAAATAGGAATCTGTATTATCATCGGAAATTGTAATTATCGATCTGTTGAGAAATTCAATCACACATACTGTGAAAAATGGAAATCGACATTATCGACCAAAGCTAAATCCTCTAATATAGAAAAATTATTTTCGTCATACAGACTAGATGGAAGTATAAATTAAAATTTAATAAATTCAAATTTATTCAGAAAAAAGGATCTCTCTTCTTTCACTCGACTGGGATTCGAACACCAGGTCAACTCATTTCCGGTCAGGTGCCCTAACCAATTGAGCTACAGAGAGATCAAAGAAAGATACTGTTTTTCTGATACACGCTAATTTTAGCAAGTTGTTACACAATCAATTTTTTGAAATAGGAATCTGTATTATCATCGAAAATTGTAATTATTGATCTGTTGAGAAATGCATTCACACATACTGTGAAAATTGGAAATCTACATTATCGACCAAAGTTAAATCCTCTAATACAGAAAAATCATTTTCGTCATACAGACTAGATGGAAGAATGAATTTAAATTCATTAAATTCGAATTTATTCAGAAAAAAAGGATCTCTCTTCTCTCGTTCCACTGGGATTCGAACACCAGATCAACTGATTTCGGGACAGGTGCTCTAACCAATTGAGCTACAGAGAGATCAAACAAAGATACTGTTTTTCTGATATACGCTAATTTTACGATGGTGTTACACAATCAATATTTTAAATAGGAATCTGTATTATCCTCGGAGATTGTAATTATCGATCCGTTGAGAAATGAATTTACAAACTTATATGGTCTTCAACATCTTCAAAAATAAGTTCTCAAGAAAAAACGGAATTTCCAATAACATCCAGATATCGATTTTCACCTAAAATGATAAATCTTAAAAAAGTATTCCAACACGAGTTAAACATTAATAAACCAAATAGTTCGAGTTTCAACCACAGATATGATTTCCTAACCAATAAGAATAATTTTCTGCCAAAATACGGATTATTATAAAAATACATAAATTTCGAATTAAATTGATGAATTTTCAACTAAAAAAAGAAGTTTTTTATCAAACATGGAATATTGAAAATTGCAGTATAACAAATTACTTTGAAAAATGAATTTTTGACCGGTTTATTTCAATAAAACAGACGGATTTGTAACAGAATAGTTCAATTTTGAATCAAACGGAAGAGTTTTAAAAAGAAAAGATTAATATTCTACCCAAAAAGGCAAAGTTTCAACCAAAAAGTTAAGGTTTCAAACAGGGGAATTTTCTATAAAACAGTCGCATTTTCAACCCGAAAATGTGAATTTTCGACAAAATGTAAATCACAAAGAAATAGCTCGATTTGCACTACAATGATGAATTGTATAATTCAAGTTTTGACTTGAACATTCCACTATTTGCTTTTTGGTTGAACTTGAATTTTTTTGGTTGGGAAATTTGACATTTTCTTGGAACGTTCATCTTTATAGGTTGAAAACTGAACTGTTTACCGTGAAAATGTAACTATTTTCTTTATTCAATTCTAATTATTTTCCTGAAAATTGAACTATTTTCTTAAAGAGTCATCTTTGCAATCGAAAATTCATCTTTCTTGATTAAAAATTGTTTTTCGTTGAAAATGTTTCAAATAGTGGTATTGCACTCGGGGTCTTCTTCATTGGTTGAGAATTCTATTATTAAATTTTTGGTGAAAAATTCATCTATTGTGGTGGAAAATTCTACTACTTGGTTGAAAATGAAACCATTCTTTTGAAGATGTCTCCTTCTTAGTTGAATTGGACTGTTTATCATTCAAAATGAATTGAAACGATTTGAAATGAAAAAATTGTTGTCCTTGTGGTTAGGAATATAAAGTATCCCTTTTTTATTAGCCATACATTTTTCTTCCTTACAAATTAAACAAATTGATTACATTTTTTTCTTCGATTACTGAGCAATCTTTCTTGGGTTTGAAATTCTAATTCTGTTAAAAAATCTTTTGTTTTTGCCGATTCATCTTTTTTCGTACAAAATTCTTCTTCTGAGTATTACTATTAGTCATCTATTCCGTTAAAAGTTCAACTACTTTGTTGAATATTCATAGTTTTTGGATGAAGTTTACTGTTCTTGATTCACAATTGAAACCTTTTTCTTTTGGTTGAAAATATTTCCAGTATTACAGTTCTCGTTCAGAATTCATTGTTTTGCTTGAAAATTTATCTAATTGGTTGAAAGTTGAACAAAGTTGAACGCTTACTTTACGTCTACAAATGGCCAAACTATGAATTCATTTTTAAAATTTATTTATAAAGTAAACAAATAATATCGAACAAGGAGTCTTCACCACTAAACATCATCACTTATATAATTTGAAGACGATCAGAAAGAAAAACGATTACTTTCTGTCCATAAATGAACAAATTATGCATTTTTCATAAAATAAACAAATAATATCGAATAACAATTATTCATAAGTAAACAGCACCACCAACCACCAGTCGATGAACTGTAAAATGGGAAATACACATTTAAAAAGAAAAACTTCAATTTTAAACCGACAAAGATTGCAGTCAACTTGTAAACATCATAATATATGAGGGCACTGCACAGCTCCTTGAAGCTATTTATATTCTTTGAGTGTTTTTTCAGTGGATGCTGGACTTCGTAGACTTCTCTCCAAAATGCCTCGAACGCCTCTGGCTTGGGCGGGTGGACGACAGTAACTGGACGGTCTTGGAAGAGTCCAGATGGGTCAGACAAAAACTGTTGATTTTCTCTGACCCACCACTTTCTCTCCGCTGTAGACTTCTCCTAGCGTTAGTCAGTACTAGTATTCTGTTAACAATATTCTGCCTGATGGTCAGTAGCTTTAACTAGTTGAGTGTGTGATGACAGACCCGCAGTTCGCGTGCGAACTGTTAAAACTTGGCAGTGAAGGTCCTATCAGATGTTATGTAGTCAATCACACACTGAATGCGGGAAGCATACTGCCTTGCCCAGCCTATCTTTGTGCTGAGTTAATGCATTCCTCTTCTGGTTTTATGATCACCCGTTGGTTTTGTTTCACGGTTTGCATCTGCCAAAGCTCCCGCTGCGTTATACACACTAAAATTGATAGTCCAGCGGTCGGTTTCTTCGGAAAAATCTCTACGAAGCTCGTCATCCAGTTTAGCCAGATCTTTGCGCTTGAGAGAACCCTGAATGTTGATGTTTCTTCGGGTCCTGAAGCATCGCTGTTCCTCAATTGGATGCCTGCTCGCGGTTGATCTCAGTGTCGCCTCTCTTTCTCTGTTGCCGGCTTGTTCTGGCTGCGGTTGAGTAGACGCTCCCCTTCTGTAACCCTTTTTCCGCACTTCCTATATATATATATATATATGTATATATCGTGTCCCCTCCATTCGGTTTTGGTTTCTATTCCTTTGGAATAGAACTGAAGGGCCTCTGACAAAGCCACTGAACGCCTCGTCGGGTTGCGGATAGAGGGTCCCTGTACCAAGGGTTTCTGCTGAATGTGGTTAAAATAATTAATGAGCAGTCGCGGACAATGGTCCAGGGATGGTCCCGAAGGAATAACGCCTAAGCGGAGGCGTGAGAACCGTGCCGAAACCTGAATGGCACCTGGGTGATGTGTTTCAAACGGTGACTCTGGGATACCAGGCGACCTCTTAGTGTATGCAACCTTATCCTTGCATGCGGGGCTCTACAGGTATGGACGTACCCTTTTCCCTAGCTGCTTGTGGGAATAACAATAATAACACCAAACATAGTTGTAGTAAGTGCGGCTCAAAACAATCGAATGCGCAGTGCTCCCGACAATGGATCGGACAACAATGCCGACTATCCTAGAGTTGGGGGAGCCAATCAAGACGGAGTCAATGTGATTGACTAGCAGAATCTCATCACTTTTAAGTGGACGGATTGACTCAGGGACTACCTGCTGAAGTGCTACGATACCAGTATGGCCCCTGAACGAAAAGGTTACATTGGCCGACAGCATACTCTGTGGTGCGCGAAATACCTAGAGCTCTCGCATTTTGCGCATAAACGTCTGCGAAACTGTGCCGAGGAACTCTGGAAAAGGGGTTATATAAGCGGAGCGCCTACTCAACCGCAGCCAGAACAATCCGGCAACAGAGAAAGAGAGGCGAAACTGAGACCCACCGCGAGCAGGCATCCAATCGAGGAAGAGCGATGCTTCAGGATAGACATACAGAATGCGTCCCGTGTTCAATGTGTGATTGACTACATAACATCTGGTAGGCCATTCACGGAAAAGGTTCGAAAGTTCGCCCAAGAACTGAGGATCTTGAATCATACATTGAACAAGTCAAAGCTGCAGACAATCAAGCAGCATATTGTTGACAAAATACGGCTGTTATCTGACGCAAGGGTACCTGGTCATGCACCAGGATGCTAAATGCATCGTCTGCAGGAATTCTCTCAAAATTTAGACTTCGATGATAGAAATATCAACTTCAGATGTAGTTGCGATGACACCGTGTACCTGGTCATGCACCAGGATGCTAAATGCATCGTCCGCAGGAATTCTCTCAAAATTTAGACTTCGATGATAGAAATATCAACTTCAGATGTAGTTGCGATGTCACCGTGTACCTGGTCATGCACCAGGATGCTAAATGCATCGTCTGCAGGAATTCTCTCAGAATTTACACTTCGATGATAGAAATATCAACTTCTGATGTAGTTGCGATGACAACGGTGTACATGGTCATGCACCAGGTCGCTAAATGCATTATCTACAGGAATTCTCTCAAAATTTAAACTTCGATGGTAGAAATATCTACTTCAGATGCAGCTGCGATGACCACAGTGTACATGGTCATGCACCAGGTTGCTAAATGCTACGTCTACGGGAATCCTCTCAAAATGTACACTTCGATGATAGAAATATCAACTTCAGATGTAGGTTCGATGACCCCGTGTACCTGGTCATGCACTAGGTTGCTAAATGCATCGGCTACAGGAATTCTCCAAAATTTGCACTTCGATGACAGAAATATCAACTTCAGATGTAGTTGCGATGACCACTTTGTACATGGTCATGCAACAGGTTGCTAAATGCATCGTCTACAGGAATTCCTTAAAAATTTGAATTTCGACGATAGAAATATCAACTTCAGACGTAATTGCTATGACACCGTGTACCTGGTCATGCACCAGGTTGCTAAATGCATCGTCTACAGGAATTCTCTAAAAATTTAAACTTCGATGATAGAAAAATCAACTTCAGATGTACTCGCGATGACCCCGGTGTACCTGGTCCTGCACCATGTTGCTAAATGCATCGTCTACAAGAATTCTTTCGAAATTTGAACTGCGATGATAAAAATATCAACTCCAGATGTAGGTTCCGATGAACCCGTGTACCTGGTCATGCACTAGGTTGCTAAATGCATCGGCTACAGGAATTCTCAAAAATTTAAACTTCGATGATAGAAATATCAACTTCAGATGTACTCGCGATGACCCCGGTGTACCTGGTCCGGCACCATGTTGCTAAATGCATAGTCTACAAGAATTCTTTCGAAATTTGAACTGCGATGATAAAAATATCAACTCCAGATGTAGGTTCGAGGACCCCGTGTACCTGGTCATGCAATAGGTTGCTAAATACATCGGCTACAGAAATTCTCTCAAAATTTACACTTCGATGATAGAAATATCAACTTCAGATGTAGTTGCGATGACCACGGTGTACATGGTCATGCACCAGGTAGCTAAATGCATCGTCTACAGGAATTCTCTGAAAATTTAAACTTTGATGACAGAAATATCAACTCCAGATGTAGTTGCGATGATCCCGTATACCTGGTCATGCACCAGGTTGCAAATGCATCGTCTGCAGGAATTCTCTGGAAATTTAAACTTCGCGGATAAAAATATCAACTCCAGATGGAGTTGCGATGACCCCGTGTACCTGGTCATGCACCAGGATGCCGAATGCATCGTCTGCAAGAATTCTCTAAATATTTAGACTTCGATGATAGAAATATCAACTTCAGATGTATTTGCGATCATACCCGTGTACCTGGTCATGAACTATGTTGCTAAATGCATCGTCTACTGGAGTTCCTTCAAAATTTGAATTTGGATGATAGAAATATCAACTTCAGATGTAGTTGCGATGACCACAGTTTACATGGTCATGCACCAGGTTGCTAAATGCTTTAGTTCAAAATTCATTGCTTTGGTTGAAAATTGAACAACTTTATTGAAAATTCATTTTTTTTATTAAAGATTCACGTCTTTGGTCGAAAATTTAACTATGGTGCTGAAAACTCATTTTTTGATTGAAACATAATTTTTTATTTGAAAATTCAGATTATTTGAAAGTTGAACAATTTCGTTGAAAATTCGAATTTTGTTGTTTTCGAAAATTAGTATTCTTCATTGAAAATTTATATAACTATTTCATCTTTTTTTTCATCAATTTCTTCGTAGAAAATTAATTTAATTATTAATCAACTAAATTAAATTTTCAACCAAAAATAAATTAATTTGTAACTAAAATGATACCAAAACAATGAATTTTAAATAAAAAATAATTGAATTAAATAAAAAATACGAACTTTAACAAAAAAAGTGAAATTTTCAACCAACAAAGATTTTTTAGTTAATAATGAAAAAATTGCCATCCAAAATATTGACTTTTCAAACCAAAAAGGCAAATTTTCCAATTCATTTTTTTGGTCAAAAATTAATTTTTTAAACTGAAAATTTAACAGTTTTGTTGAAATATCGGTTTTTAGTAGAAAAATCATCTTTCCGTAAAAGTTTCAACTTTTCTGATTAAACATACAACTGTTGGGTTAAAAATTAACTTTTTTGTTGAAAATTTATCTTTTGGTTTGAAAATTTATCAGCAGTAGAAATTTTTTCATTTTTTAGTTAAATATTCAACTTTTTTATTTCAACTTTTGATCTGTTTGAGGATTCAACTTTTTTTTAAATCCTCTTCTTTTATTGGAATCAATTCTTTTTCATATAAATTTAAAATTTGTTGTTAATAATTAATTGAATTGAATTTATCAATTAAATTTTTTTATTTTAAAATCAATTAATTTTGTTGAAAATTTATCTTTCGGTTTGAAAATTCATCAGTAGTAGAAATTTCTTTATTTTTTGGTTAAATATTCAACTTTTTGATTTCAAATTTTTTATCAATCCTTTTTTTTTGTTGAAATCAATTATTTTTCATTTGAAATTAAAATCTTTTTTGTTAATAATTAATTCCATTGAATTAATTAACTTACAAAATTTTCATTTTCATTTTTAAATTAATTCATTTTTTTTAATTTATTTTTTGGGTTATCACTAGTAGAAATTTCCTTATTTTTTTATTAATAATTCAGCTTTTTGATTAAAAACTTAGTCTCTCCTGGTTGAGGATTCAACTTTTTTTTTAATCCTTTTCTTTTATTGGAATCAATTATTTCTCATTTAAATACAAATTTTTTTGTTAATAATTAATTGAATTAAATTAATTCATTAAATTTTTTTTTCAAAATTAATTAATTTTGTTGAAAATTTATCTTTTGGTTTGAAAATTCATCAATAGTAGAAATTTCTTTATTTTTTGTTTAAAAATTCAACTTTTTGATTAAAAGTTAGTTTCTTCTGGTTGAGGAATCAACTTTTTACTAAACTCCTTTTCTTTTGTTAAAATCAGTTGTTTTAAATTGAAAATTTAAATCTTATTTGTTAATAATTAATTTAATTTTAAAAAAATTTAATTTTTTTTCAAATAAATTAATTCTGTTGAAAATTTATCTTTTGATTTGAAAATTCATCAGTAGTAGAAATTTCTTTATTTTTTTATACAAAATTAAACTTTTTGGTTAAAAATTAGTTCCTTCTGGTTAAAAATTCAACTTTTTTATAAGTACTTTTCTTTTGTTGGAATCAATAATTGTTTTTCAATTAAAATTAAAATCTTTTTTGTTAATCATTAATTAAATTAAATCTAGTGAACTCTTTTTAATCTATTCGAAATCTTTGCAATCTTTGGAAAATCATTAAAATCTTAGTGCAATCTTTAAAATCTATCCGAAAACTTTTAGAAATTTTTGTTCAATCTTTGAAATCTATCTGAATTCTTTGTGAAATAATGGAAGTCTTTGAAAATAATAGAAGTATTTGTGAAATCTTTTGAGTCTATCCGAAGTCTTTGCAAAATATTTGAAATCTTTGTGAAATCATTATGAAATCTTCGGAAAATGATTTAAATCTTTGTGAAATCTTTCGAAAATAATTGA